>CM008279.1:58576978-59000262 GCA_002319775.1 Fagopyrum tataricum
CCAGAAACGATCGTCCTCGGTACACCATGGAGTCTCACTATCTGCCTAAGTGTACTCTCAGCTAATCTGCTCACCGGCCACGTCTCCCTGATAGGAATGAACGTGCCGTCTTCGTCAATCTGTCTACTATGACCCAAATGACATCAAAACTCCGGCTCGATCTCAGCCCAGTAACAAAATCCATGGTGACGTCCTCCCACTTCCTCTATGGAACAGGAAGTGGATGAAGCTCGCCTCCAGGTCTGAAATGCTTTATCTTGACCTGCTGGCAGGTCGCACACTGTGCACAAATTTGGCCACATCGGGCTTCAAGCCTCTCCCCACCAATATATACATCTCAAGTCCTGATACATCTTACTCGTACTGGATGTACAGAGTAAGGTGCACAGTGAGCCTCCTGTAATATCCTCTGCCTCAATATGTATCAGCAGGTACACAGACGCGACCGCGGCGCCTCAAAATCCCATCTGCTCCAAGCAAAAATGTGGTGCCTCATCCGAGACATCCTATCTCGTATCCTCATCAAAGTAGGGCAGGTCTCCTGCTTCTGTGTTGGATCTCGCCCAACAGATCAGGAAGGACCTTTAAAGTACGCAACTGGCCATCCTCATCAGGAAACTGGGATGTCCAGCTTAACCAGATCAGGTCTCTCTGCAACTGATGCTGAACTGTCAGCCTCGCAATCGCCTGCTCCCGAGGCGTCTTCCTGCTCAGGGCGTCGGCGACAACGTTCGCCTTCCCTGGATGGTACAAAATCTCCAGATCAAAATCCTTGATCAACTCGAGCCATCTACGCTGGCGGTTATTCAATTCCCGCTGCGTGAAAATATACTTCAGACTCTTATGGTCTTTGAAGATCTGACATGTAGCACCATACAAGTAATGTCTCCAGATCTTCAATGCATGAACTACTGATGCCAACTCCAGATCATGAGTCGGGTAGTTCTCCTCATACGTCTTCAGCTGTCGAGACGCATAAGCAATCACTCGGCCTCGCTGCATCAATACACATCCCAAGCCTAGCTTGGATGTATCACTGTAAACCACAAAATCCTCTGTACCCTCTAGATGTGCCAAAATAGGAGCAGAAGTCAGACGTCTCTTCAGCTCCTCAAAACTCTGCATACACTGATCAGACCATACAAATCTGGTAGTCTTCCTCAGTAGACTCGTCAGTGGACGGGCAATCACAGAAAATCCCTCCACAAAGCGTCTGTAATAACCGGCTAGGCCAAAGAAATTACGTACTTCCTTGACGTTCGTCGGTGTAGTACATGCTGCTACTGCCTCAATCTTCGCTGGATCCACCTTGATCCCCTCAGCTGAAACCACATGACCCAAGAATGCTACCTCTAGCATCCAGAACTCACACTTAGAGAACTTAGCATAAAATTCTCTATCCCGCAAAACCTGCAATACAGTCCTCAGATGTCCTGCATGCTCCTCTGCACTGCGAGAGTATACCAAAATGTCATCAATAAAAACCACCACAAACTGATCTAGGAAGTCGATGAAGATACTGTTCATCAACTCCATAAAGACGGTTGGGGCATTCGTAAGCCCAAATGGCATCACTACAAACTCGTAGTGACCATATCTGGTCCGGAATGCTGTCTTGTGCACATCCTGCTCCCTCACCCTCAGCTGGTGATATCCGGAACGCAGGTCAATCCTGGAGAACACAGTCGCTCCCTGTAGCTGATCTAACAAATCATCAATGCGCAGCAGTGGATACTTGTTCTTGATGGTCACCTTGTTCAGCTCTTTGTAATCTATGCATAACCTCAGTGATCCGTCCTTCTTCCGTACGAAGAGGACAGGTGCTCCCCATGGGGACACGTTAGGGCGAATAAAGCCCTTCTCAGCCAACTCTTCGAGTTGCTTCTTCAGCTCTAGTATCTCGACAGGCGCCATCCGGTATGGGGCCTTCGAGATGGGTCTCGTACCAGACTCTAACTCGATACTGAAATCCACTCCTTTGAGGCGGCAAACTGGACGGCTCAGCAAAAACATCAGTAAACTCACAAACAATTGCGATATCCTCTAAAGCTGGACCCCCCCCCCCTCCTTCATGACATAACACCAGAAGGCCTCACAACCTTGTGCAATCAGTCTAGCTGACCGTATAGCGCTGATAACTGTGCCTACCTTTCCAAGGTCCCAACCTCGGAAAACCTCTATCTGGCCTAACTCGGTAGAGAGGGTAACAGTCCTCCTACCTACATCTAAGACTGCAGAATGTCTAGCCATCCAATCCATACCTAGAATGACTTCTTCATGCTCTAATGGCATGACAAAGAAGTCAACTAGTAACACACGGGTCCCTACAGAAATGGGACAACCGTGAATCTCACGGGTACCTCTGACCCTACCACCATCGGGTAACCCTATAATAAAGGGCATCCCCTCAACTGTATCTAACCCAAGACGCTCTACACAGGCATCAGAAATAAAAGAGTGCGTAGCACCAATATCAAATAAAACTCTAACAGGTAAACCATGAATTATAATGGTACCTGTAGCAGTAGGTGCAGCTGGCTCCTCTGCACTCCTCAGCTCAAAAACACGACCCTGTGGGCCTCTGGTATCAGTGGTGCCCCCACCACGGCCTCTGTTTCTTCTCGGCTCAGGAGCAGATCCCTGAGTCGTAGGGCGATCTGGGACTCTCTACCTCTGGTATCAGTGGTGCCCCCACCACGGCCTCTGCCTCTTCTCGGCCCAAGAGCAGATCCCTGAGTCGTAGGGCGATCTGGGACTCTCTGTTGTCCCTGTATCTGCTGCTGCTGCTGAGGTGACCTCTGCCCACCTCCCGCTACACTGGCAGGAGAAGAACCCTGCTGAGATGCAGCTCCGCCCTGGCGGTAGTAAACGGCTCTATGACCCTGTCTACCACAGGTAAAACACGTCACTAATGGCCTCGTCCACTCGGGCTTCAGATGCCCTGGATCTCCACAGTTAAAACACTGTCGTCCCTTCTCTACAACCGGTGCAGATGAAGGCTGACCCTGACGTCTCTAACCACGCCAACCACTAGCAGAACCACCAGTACCACTGGTCTGCCCTGTACGATGCCTCTTCTCAGACCCTCCGGTCTAGGAAGCTCTGCTCTTACTCGCCCGCTCTCGCTCATAGTCGGCGGCTCTATCCTGGTAGTCCATCAAGGACTCACAATGAAATCCCGCCATATAGGCCCGGGTAGTATCCCTCAGTCGTCGGGAAAAGAGATAAACGTGCTGGTCTGCAGAAGGTGCAGTTGGTCCCAGTAATGCCAGCTCCTCCTGAAACCTCCTGATGGCCTCAGAGACTGGTACATCCTCAAACTCAGCCTCAACAAAATCTCGCAGTTTCTCCCTCCTCAGAGAGGCAGAGCAGAAACGCTCTCTGATCATCGTCCTCATCTGATCATAACTGGTAACCTGATCCCGTATTGATCTCCACCAGTGTTGTGTCAAGTCCCGAAATAAAGTTTGAACCAGCTCGATTTGTCTGTTAGCTGGACATCGAATAGACTCCAGAGCTGAGTCTACATGCCCGATCCAGAGCTCAACCTCCAAACACACCTTCCTAGTGAAAGGGGTACGCCCATCTGATGGAATGCCTTCAACCAGGTATCTGGTCTAGGCCCTCTATGCTCCTCCGGTGCTCTGGCAATCTCAGCAACAGGTACCTGTACAGCTGACACCTGAGTAACGGTGTGAGACCTCTCAGATGGTCCCTCCTGTGCCTGTAAATCTAGGGCACGTCTACCGGCTCTAGCAGCCTCCTCTACACGTCTAATATAAGCTCGGAACTCTGATCTTCCTATGGAGACACGATCAGACTCACCAGACTGGGCTCACTGTGCCCCCTGTCTCTCAGCTGCCCCGTTCCGAGTCTCAGGAACGACGCTCTCAGCAACCTCCTCATGTATCTCCTCTACTGCGCGTGGATCGACAGCAGGAACTCTACCTCGTCCTCTACCTAGAGGGGGTCTACCTCTACCTCGCCCAGCTGCAGGTAAGGCTCTAGTCTGAACCATCTGCAGAGGACGTAAACCTAGCTTAGAAGGCTATATATATGCCATATGTATAGATATATAATAGATCAATCACAACAGAATATCTATATATATCTATACTGTTAAGATCTTCAGAGGGGCGATGGTTTACGTACACGATATCCCAAAACATTTGTACTCATTTCAAAACCAAAACCTTTTGAAAAGTTAGACCCCTTTCGGGTTTTGTTTATTTATCTATTCGAACTTTATTGCAGATTACTAGTGTCATTGTTGTCAACCTAAGCTCTGATACCAACTTTGTAACACCCCGAATCCGTAGGACTCGGAGTGCTACTGAGCTAGGATCTCACAATGAATACTGACCCTAGCCTGACAACAACTTAACTGAATCTTACAACAAGACACCAATAGATTAAAACAAAACATAAAAACTGATATATATATATATATATATATATATATATATATATATATATATATATATATGTCAAAAGGATGATACAGAGTACTACTGAGTACAAAGTCAAACTGAAATCCGTACAATAATGATAAACCCAAAATCCCACGAATACGCCCCGTGTACGGAACCCTCAGCAGATCACCCCTCTGGATCACTTTGCAGCTCTGCTAACCTGCAAAGGATCTACAACACGGTATAAAACCGTTATCTAACTATACACATATATAAGAAGATGCTAGAGCACAAACACACATCAATAATATTAACACATCATCATGATATCACACATTTACCCGGTTTATTATCTTTAATAAGTTAAATCACTCAATCGTATAAATAGATGTATATGAAGATATGGGACACGAGGAATATAATTCCCGCCTCTGAGTACTCTAGCCAGCTGGAGTAATATCAGCACACCTCCCGTGTACCCTAAGAGAGTGGTGAGGGTCCTTCTTTTATACCAAATCTGGCCTGACTACAGAGAACCTCCCAGACTCCACTACGAGATGAAAGGGAAAAGTTATCACGGCCACTACAATGGGCGGTCAGTATAACATAGGTCGGTGACCATAATAACACATGTTATAAAGCATATAACACACACACCACTCAAGCATACATCCAATATAAGGATAGTAGCTAAGTAAGTCCTATGGACTTACCTCGATCTCATAAGTAACTCAAGTACGATCAACTCTCCGACTGGTCCACTCCACACTAGAGGACAACACGGCCTATACAAGACATACATATATATATATATATATATATATATATATATATATATATATATATATATCAAACTCCTATCACACAAAGGGGTCACACCTAGATTCAGTGGATCCATAAGGATCATATCCAACTCGTAACCTCAAGGCCGTAACTGGCATATCTATAACATACTCATCATAAAACGATACCTAGCATGGTACTAAGTTCCTTATACTAGAAAGGAAAGGAACTACCTAACTATAGGTAGTCCCGGGACAAGACGCACCTGCGTGAACTAAGGACGCAGGGGCGGAAGAGATCACCCGCAGGCGCGGCAGGTAGAAGCTGCATGGGCGGTGACAAGGCTGCAGGCTAACGCAGGCACGACGCAGGCGCTGGCGCGGCCGCGATGGCACGGTCTCCGCAGGGGCGGCAGTTTCCAGGCGCGGGGGCGGCGACAATGCAGAATGCAATCTCGCGGCTCCTCTTTAGCTCTTCACGTGATCAACTCACGTCTTCTCTCCATCACAATCACACCCAAGCCATAACATACACATTCAGACATCACCCTACCATTCATACAACTAAACCTAAGCTAAAGACATTGAATCAAAGAAAAAAGAAGAAGAACAAAGAGTAGGGAGCTTACCACAACTGTGGTTAGCTAAAGGAATGACCACCAACACTCTTACTGGCTTCCAAGCACAGCAGCACTCCTCAAAAACATCATCATCATCAAAGCCACAACAAATCTCTTCTAAAACCAAGGAGAATCAAGAACAAGATCAAAGAAGATGAAGGAGAAGCAAGAAGGACGTGAGGGAAGTTGAAACATGGAATGAAATGAAACCCTTGCTCAGCAAGGTAAAACGAAGAAGTAAGGGTGAAAGCTAAAGCACGGTCAAAAGAGTCAACAAAGCCGGCTGCAGCCGCCGGAAACCGCAGGGGCGGTTCCCTGAGCCGCAGGGGCGGCAGTCAGGCCCGCGGGTGCGGTAAGGCCAATCTCGGCCAAGCCAACTCGGCTAAGGACCAAGACTCGGTTCGAAAGAAAAAGGCTCTCACAATAGGGCTTTAAAATTAAACTATGCAGAATTTTTTTTTATAATGTTGTATAAAAAAGTACATGTATGGTTTGTATGAGGTGTTTGCTCATTGTTAAAATTAAACTATGTCATGTGTCTAAACAAGAGTAATATAAGGCTTATGTGTCAATATTATTAACTGATTTTTATTCAGATTAATATCAAATCATTTGTACAATTATTAACTTCACAAAGTCTCCTTTTTAAATGAAATCCTATTTTAATTATATCTTGCTTTAAATTTTGATATTTTAACAATGAAATTAATATCTTTTGATTTTCTTTGATTAGTTTCTATTCTTTTGAAAAATAACTCTAACAAATATTTTTTCTACAATTAATTATAATAGTTATATAATCCACAAATTTATTCATATTAAAACTTCTTAACTTTTTGAATAAAAAATATATTAAAATTTTTTTTGTGCAGGACACAAAACATGTTAAACTACTCATTGTAAAGACTGGAGTGTTTGACGTACCAACTGTCATCAAGGTGCTTGCACACCTCTCCACCTCCTATGAAAATGAATCATACATATCAAAGAAAAATTAGTGAGCACATTCAAGGATTTTCGTTATGAAACTGTCTCTGGAATGAAGTATAACCAAACACAGACCTGGACCATCAGTTGACGAGTGCGCCTGAGGCTCTCGGTAATGCTTTCTGCAGCAGATGTCATTCCAGCCTTTGTCCTTCACAAGAAAGATACAAAATGAAGAACATCGTATTTTTAAATAAGGAAACAAATTCCCCCAAAACATTCAAGTTCACACGTCTCAGAGAATGATGAGGCATTCAACATACTGCAGATTACGTCGGCGAGGTGTGGACTCACTTCCACCGCCCAGGAGCAGTTCCCTCTACGAGAAAAAGAAAAATCTTAGCCCAAGTACGCTGACCTCTCTTGGAAAATAACATTTAGCAAAAATGGGTAAGTGTTAAAAGCAAGTAAGGAACACAGACTAGTTTTCCTAGAGAAACAAATCAGACAATATATGTTCAGTAAATCGGCAAATAATGAGCATACTGTGTAAGATTTACACAGACAACTTGATACAGGTAAAATAAGCAACTGTATTACCTCTTCTTGAGCAGCCTTCTTCAAGTTTGCCTTGGCTTGCAAATTTGCCTTCCTCAAAGCAAGTCGTAAACTATAGAACAAATTATGATGTATTACAAGTCAACAAAAAACCCTTCAAGTTTGCATTGGCTTGCAAATTCACCTATGAGACTGCTGCTTCCAACTCTTATGCAATGATTGGGCAGACTCGACCTCATTATAGGTTGGAAGTTGCGGTCCCAACACATCCAGCTTAAACTGCAAAGAATCCAGCATTGCTAATCCATCTTGAGCCAAAGCATTCAATCTTGGAAGAGAGCTCTTCTCTGCATCAGCACTTCTTGATTTGCCATACTGTTCTATTGCCTTAACATGCTCTTGAGTGTGGACCCATGTGCCACCCCATTCTTTCTTAACCTCTTCAACAGCCTTGATCACCTCATCCATGCCAAGACGTGCACTTATTATGAATCACTATCAGACAGTATATGTTGAAAGGCATTAGAAGATTGAAATATCAAATGTTGCCACAGAGTGGCAGGATGAACAAACCGATATTTTCAACTGACAAAAAATCAAATTGAGCTGATCTGCGACATTGTGGAAAAGGTCTTCTATATATTCCAACACAACATTGTCTAGGACTTCACAGAAGGAAATGATCTCAGTGGAACATATTAGATCTCAAAATCACGAGGATTTAGTTACATAATTGACGGATTTTATCAATTTCCGCTCAATTCATCACCATCCACTTGCGGTTTCTCCGGTTGTCGATTTGTCGGTGACGAATTGCTTCTCCTCGGAAAAAAAAAAAACCTGGCTTTTTGCGATTTTTGTACGAAAAACGAATGGGATTGATGATTGCAGTTGCTTAAAAGTTTAGAATCGAGAGAAGAAGAGAAAGCATGAGAAGAAAGGGAGACGGGGGTGGAAATCGAAAAAGGGTTTTTAGAGTTGGGTTCATTTTTTTTAACGGTTCGGTTTCGATTTTATTTATTCAATGTAACTCTATCCTGTAGGCCGGAGCAATTTATCGTCCTTTCCCTCTCGTTTATTCTCTCAGCTCTCTTCCGTCCTACTGTTGGATTTCTCTCGTACCTCTGGGTACATGGGGAATTGGGGATGCAGATGAAGCATTAAGGCTTCCAGTTCCGGATCCAAGCGAAGTTTCTAACTTTTCAGCCTGTTGCTGTTTAATTGCTCAATTTACGGTGTTTTTGGCTTTCTTCCATTCACTTCTCAGACTTTCGGCTGATTAACAGGTACGAGTTATGATTTTTATGGTTTGAGTAGCTCTTTGAATTGGTTATTTCCATAAACCTGAGGTCCAAGTGCACGATCGCACAGTTCCTTTTTGTTACCATTGATACATTTGCGTCTTATGATGTAAAGTGTTGTTTTCTCATTTCTGTAACTGATTTTGACCAGCTGTAGCTTTATCTTAAGAAGATGGTCGTATACCTTAATTTGTCTCAAGGAGCATTCTCATCTTCTAGTTATTACGCTCCATCACTGCGATTTCAGCAAAAGCCATGGGTTAATGGATGGAGTACCGAGCTTCGAAGCTATGGCTGCTTTCGGCCATTTTCTCTGATAGGTTAGCTATCCCCAGTAATTATCTCTTTCTCCTTTAAAAAACAAACATTACTTGTCTGTTAGATTAAGTTTTGGATTACTTTAGGATGGTGTTGACAATTCAAGATAGTCTCCAATTTCTGGTTAGGGAATGCGGCTGTGATCAAGAAGGCTGAGGTTAGATCCTATAAGGTAATCAATGAGTAATTCTGATGCCTTCTCACTTGTTTATTTTGCTGATTCTTTATCCTTTATTTATCTTCCCTTGGTTTCAACTTCACAGTAGTTAGAAACAGTGAATCTAACATTCTTGACAAGTAACTAGGATGGGAACTCTAGGTTTAAGAAACTTGAATTTTTCAAGCAAGATGGATTCAAGAGTCTCTGTTCATCTGACTTGACAAACTTATGAACATCTTTTTTTCCAGGTTGAGTGCTTTGATAGAGTAAATGCCTTACCACATGTACAAACCCTTCGAAGCTTTCCCAAAGAACAACTGCAAGGGAAGGTTGTCCTGGTCAGGTTTGATCCTACCATTTTGCTACACATGGGCGAAGAAAGACATACTAATAGTGCCTTCCTGACCATTAAATATATACTTGATGTTGGAGCTAAAGTTATAATCCTAAGCAACTGGAGAATGAAAGGCAGTGCAAAGCTTCATTTATTGGAAAATGTGGCAGGTATGTTGCCAACTACTTCATCGTTCTTTACCATATTTTTTCATGTTGTATTTCTTTACTTTGAGTTATTCTATAACGCATTCGTATCAACACTACAACCAATGATATCTAAATGTGATGTTAAAAGATGTTACTAGGATGTAGCAGGTGACAGAAATACACGTCCAAAAGTATTATGTTTTGCATTACTTTTTTGGACAAATATTACAAAGAACTATTGGTATTGAGTTCCCAAATTCCCTTTAAGTCTTACTGTTTCCCCTCTTGTTTTTTAGAATATCTTTCGGTGGTGCTTCAGCTTAAAGTGTTACCAGCAGAAAGCATTTCTATGCATGCACTAACAAGATTGGAACCATATGAAAGGGGAAAATTTCTTCTCTACAATGATGTTTCTGATGCCAAAGAGGAACTTGCAAATGATGTAGAGTTTGCTAAAGAACTAGCAGCAGGAGTTGACATATTTGTCAATGACTCATTTTCGCTGGCTCATAAAGTTCTGGCATCAACTGTCGGAATTACTCGTTTCTGTTGTGCTTGCCTTGCTGGTTTTTACTTTGAAAAGCACATAATTCAGTTGCAGAAGATTGTTGAAGGCAGCAAGCATCCATATTTTGCAATTGTATGACTGTATTCTTCAATCTCTTTGTCTATTGAGTTTTTCTTGTTCAGTGTGACACAAGGTGCAGCAATGTGATACTTGTTCCTACTTTTTTGGATTATGCGGTTCACTTATTAGTACTTCGCTACATTGTGCAGATTGGAGGAGGAGGTCTTGTTAAGAAGTCAACAGCTCTGCAGTTTTTGGCTTCTAAATGCGATGGTATAATTTTTGTTGGAGCCATTGCATTTCAGTTAATGCAAGCCCTTGGAAGGGAGGTTCCCTTGGATTATTTGGAACCTAGAGCCCTTAAGGATGCCAAAGACCTGATTAATTGTACATTGACTAGAGGCATACCTATTATACTCCCTGAGGACTTTTGGTGCAGAAATGATAAATTTCCACATCAGTTGAAAGTGTTTCAGGGTCATAGTATTGAACATGGTAAATATTCTGTTAATATCTCTGTAATGGACAGCATTCCGTTACAGTTTGCTCAAAGATAGCTATTATACTTTCAAAGGATTTGATACCAATTTGGATCTGATATGTGATTACTAATGCTTATAAAATCTCATTCATTTCAATGATTCTTCCTTAGGTTGGTCCCCTATTGATCTTGGGCCAGAATCTGTTGCTGAAATTGCTTCTTTACTTTCAAGATGTGAGGTATGTAGTACCTGATCTGATACCTTGTTGAGATATTTCACAAGTGTTGTGTTAAGCAATGACCATACCAAACCCATTTTCTTATCTTGAGGAAAACTTGATATCTTGCATTTATTGGTCAAGGCTGGCTTGAGGTTTTTTGGGCGCGCTCACAACATAAAGGCTTTTTGCTACACTGTCAGCATGCTTTACCTTATAAGTTTCATATAAGACTTTTTTAGGCAGCATGACTTGTGCCAATGGACCCTTTTTTGTTTCCATAGGCATTAGTTATAAAATCTCAGTCCATCCCGAAGTACCAGCGTCTGACCCTGGACATTTTGACACTTAATTTACATTTGCTTTGATGTAGACCATTAATGTGCACAAACCTGTAAGAACAATCATATTTGTCCCTTGTTGCTTGATATTGCAGTAATCTGACAGCATTTGCATTTCCTGAGCATCTCATCTTGCTATCTACTTATTTTTTGATGGCAGAAAGTTTTGTGGATTGGTCCAGTAAAATTTGGATCCTCAGGACAGACTAATGGCGGAGCAGCTAAACTTGCATCAATACTTGATAAGCTAAGTCAACGTGATTGCGAGATAACAATTGTTGGAAATGTGGTATGTGAGGATGTTTCCAGGGCGTCAAAATCTATCACAGCAGACGAGATGATTGAGAGTGCATCCGTTGTTTGGGAATTCTTAAAAAGAAAAAATCTGCCAGGACTTTTGAGCTTAGATAGAGTATGAATCTTTTCTGGATCTTAATCAGAGGTTCATACTTCATAGAATGTATTTAATGCATGCATGATGGATTTTTTGTACATCTTATGCTTTAGCTTTGACAATTGGATTTTCAGAGTAAATTGGTTCCAACAGAATGCTATATACTGCAGAAGTCATACTATGCTTTGTTATGAGCCCATCTGTGATATTCATGTGAATAGGAGCAGTGTTATACTATGCTTTTGAGGAATCATCTTTATTCATGGATTATGATATGGAAAGTAATGTTGTAAATTTATGAATATTTTATGTATCTCTCCTACCATGATACAGATTGCAGGGTTTCATATTTCTTAATCTACGTTAGATACTCGTTAAAGAATAAAACTCTGGAATATAAGAATTTTGGCTGATTTCATATGCTCTCATTTATGCATTTTGATACTTGGAATACTGGTGGTATATTGCACTTGCTTCTTTCAGTCTTCATTTTTTTTTCAGTTGAAAATTTTAAACCTTTGCAGATCATGGTTTTAGCAATAATATTGTGGATGCAAGATCCTGAATCGTAGTAGTTTGCCATGAAGTTCATAACAGTTCTCTTAATCCATGTTTGGTTATTTCTCTGAATTTTGAATGTCATGTAGCACTTGTACTTTTGATGATCTGTCTGTAATAACTGAGAGTGAAACTCTCTAATATCATGGCATTGATAATATCTCGTGAATTTGGTGATGATCATAAGAAGCATCTTATCAATAATAATGTGCAGGCATATCCATTTGAGGCGGACTGGAAGACTATCTACCTTGAGCCATCTCGACCATTGGTAGTTGATCTTGGAAGTGGTATGATTCCTATTCTTTTTGCATTTATGTGAATATTTTTTGTATTTACAGCTCTCTAAAACACGATCCTATTATAAACAGATATTCAGTATACACAAGGTGTGAACTTAAGTGTTCTGTACAGAGTTTGTAGGAAGTTCTAAATGTACATCAACAGATAGACTTGCCTTTATACCTGCCTGTTTGTATGTACTCTTTTGTGAATATGCCATAATTGCGGGTTTTAGACGTTACATGAAACCAAATTGAGGATCCGAAAGGAATGATATAGTGTTCTGCAACAGTATCTGAGAACCTTTCATATTGTAATATATACACATGAAATACATGCTTCTTTTGGACTGTTATGGCATAATCGGTGATAGTATGTTGTATCACTCATGAGGATCAAATACATACAAGATTCTGTGATTGATATGGTGGGGTGTTCGCAGGGAATGGGATGTTTCTCATTGGAATGGCTAGTATGAGGGCGGATGTAAATTGTCTTGGAATAGAGATGAATGAAAAGGTTATTGCATCTGCCCCTGAGAATTTCCATGCTTTGACGGCTTATTTTTCTTTCCCCATTCCATGTTCTAATATTTCTTGTGTTACTTCTGCATACTTTCAGCTTGTACCACGCTGCCTTGTTGCTGCGAACCAAACAAAGCTAAATAATTTGTAAGCAAAGTCCCTTTTTCCTTGTATTCACACTTCTCTACCCTGCAGGTTCGTGCACTTCTGCCTCATTGTCTTGATACGTGATGCAACTCCAATCTATTCTGATTCAGATATTTATTGCCTCAGAATGCTATATCAGTTGATCCAGATAATGATATGGATTTAAAAAGCATGTCTTAGGTTATTGTTTTTCATGTTGGCAGAATACTTTCTTGTTTTTTAACATGAAAGTCTGGGTGACACCTACTGTAGATCACAAGACAGTTTTCTTGTACCCTTAGCACTTTCTTGCTCTTTTGCTATTTGTTGCATAATCATTGCAAAGGCATGCACCAGAAAAGTTATACTAATTAATGTGCACTTTCCCATGCCTACATCTTGAACCTATGCTTCCATTTAGAAAATGAATAATCCAGTAGTTGGTAGTTATCTGGACATATGGGAAAGGAGATCAGTACATAGGAGAAAGAAAATAACAAAATCATGTTACTAAATAACTGAACAATTTTCAGCGTTCTGGAGGAGCTTCATGACATGAAAAGTGTTAAATTACTGGAAATTTGAAGGAACTTGAAAGTTGGGAATTGTCACATTTCTGTAGTTTTTTCATATCTTTCAAATAGTGTCTCTCACATCTGCTGAAACCTTGAAGTTTTTCTACTTGTAGGCTGTAGGAAACAGTTAATATTCTGTTTTTTTCATAAACTATTGATCCCAGCTGATCTAAAATTGGTCATATTTTCCAGATACTTCATTGCAGCAAATGCAACCAATGCATTTCATTCCATAGTTTCCAGTTACCCAGGACCATTGGTTCTTGTTTCGATTCAGGTAATTAAGAATAGTGAATTACTTTGCTTCTAGCACCTTGTGTGACTGTCATGCTATTGAGTGCACTGCTGGATTCATTACCTTTCTCAGCATCTGCTTGCCCTAGAAGAGATTACTAAATTTGACTGTATCTCACTTATTCGGGGATTGTGCTCCCACTTTGCATTTAAAGCATCAGATGATACATACTAATGAACGTTTAGAGGGCTTTGAGTACACTTTGTGGTAGTCACACAAAGAATCAAGATTTAATGTTTCCTTTTAGGTGTAGTTCCCATGGCCAGTTAATTGAATTTGTTATAAAAGTAAAAAACAAAGGTTGTGATGCATGACATTCTAGATTTGCCAGACTGGTTATGCAATTATGGTTGTTAAAAACAGAGGTCACTTTCTAGCTCTCCAGCTATCTCTTGCGTAAATCATTTCAATGAACTAAACCTAACGGGAGTTGAGAAAACATGTTTGATTAAATTCATCTATTCGACATTTAAATGAAGTGAAGATTTTCTTTTAGAAAATTGGGATGGGACTAGGTAAGCATACATCCTGTGTTTTGCAGTTCATGGGTTATTTCAAGAAAGAAAAAAAAAATGCAACCTAAGGAGTGATTTGAAAGGACTTGCAGGGTTATTGTATTGCCTGAGATTTCGAATGTGAACCAAATAACCATATATAACAACCATGATTTGAGTTGATTTGCATGCTAGTATAATCCTTCACTACTTAATTGGGTGAATATGTGCAGTGTCCAAATCCTGATTTCAATGAACCAAATAATAGATGGAGAATGGTTCAAACATCATTGATTCAAGCCATAGCTGATTTGCTTATATCAGTGGGGAAGGTATAATATTCATTCTACCCTGTGGCTTAACCCCTAATGTAGGCTTGATTCTTTCACAAGCGAGTCAATAATTTGTCCGTTTTCAAGCAATAGCCGTTTTTTATTGGTGTATGTATTTTAGGTGTTTCTTCAATCAGACGTTGAAGCAGTAGCGGTGAGAATGAGAGACGAGTTCTTGAAGGAGAGCAACGGGAGGCTTTCTATTTTACACGACGGTGAGCAAACTACACTCCCTGAAGGATGGCTCAGAGAGAATCCATTTGGAGTCCGATCAGAGTGGGAGCGTCATGTTCTCGCTCGTGGTGCTCCAATGTACAGGCTAATGCTTTCTAAATCATGCTGATAAGCCAAATAATTTGTAGTGGGATATACTCTTGTGCTACATGCTTCTCTACTAAATGTTAAGAGTTATTTTCCAGACCTCCTTTGTGACAGTTTAAAATTGACCGATGATCTTTTTGGTTGGAATTCATTTTGTGACAAGTAGAAGTGACATGCATAAGAAGCATTGCTTCATCTGGTAAGCCTAAGTTGTTTACTTATAGTCGTGAGGAAAATTTAGTAGGATAATTTATCTAAATTAACTAATTTGAAAATTAATGATCAACTTTTCATGGTTTGGATTAACCGGTTGGTTAGAAATTTAATTATTACATTTTTTTTTGGTACTGTCAAACAAATGTTTGTCGACAATTTAATTGTTCATAATGCAAATGTAAAATGGACAGTCAACGAGTGTAACATGGATTTTTAACAAGTGTAAAATGTATTGTCAACAAGTGTGTTTGTTGGCTGTCTGAGAAAAAAACTGTGAAAAACAATTTTTTAAATATTTTTATTTTTAAAATAAACAATTAAAAGTAGTTTATCAGCTTGACCGATGCCCTTCAATATCTCACCTTCACTAGACCAGGCATTAGCTATGCGGTCTAGCAAGTATGTCTCTTCGTGCATGACCCTCGAGAATCACATTTTACGGACCTAAAACGCATCATCTGCTATGTTCACAACATGTCCTCACTTGGCACTACCATTTTTGCTTATCCGGCTCCCCTATCTATGGTTGCCTATACAGATGCCGATTGGGTTGGTTGTCCGGATACATTAAGATCCACATCTGGGTATTTGTCTTCCTAAATGACTCCCTAATCGCATGGTCCTCCAACAGACAAAGTGGTTGTGTCTCGCTCCATCGCCAAAGCCGAGTACCGGAGGGTCTCTAATGTTGTATTTGAGTGCTCCTGGTTGCGCAACTTACTATTTGAGTTATATTGTCCCATGCCTCAGGCATCGATTGTGTATACAAACAATGTCGGTGCAACTTACCTAGCTCATAACCTGTCCATCACTAACGCACAAAGAATATTGAAATTGACATCCACTTTGTCCGTGAATGGGTTGTTGTTGGTCACACTTAGGTACTTCATCTCCCATCTGCCTACCACTATGCGGACATATTCACAAAGGGTTTGTCCCGAAGTCTCACTATCCGGCCTCCTATTGTTTCAACTGAGGGGGTATGTTAGAGGGTATGTAGTGTAAATAATATGACCTAAGGGTCCTCTATGTAATTATGTATTTATGTACCTCTATATATACATTCAATGAATAGCCAAGGCAATCCCTAAGGGATATTATTCAATCTAACACCCGGAGGGTGAAAATTCAATATATGTTGTCTTTGCTAGCTGGTGATGAGCATGTCTATCTCTGAAAAATTTTGTAAGGCAGATGGTGTTTCTAGTGACAATGACAATATTTATACGCCGGACTACTTAAATAGTATTTTATATGCTCAGGTGTCCCCACCCATACCTTGAATCTTAAGATTGGTGTGCCTATTATGTTGCTTAGAAATATTGATCAGTCTACAGGGTTATAAAATGGAACGCGATTAATCACCACCAATCTGGGTAACACATATCATCCAAGGAAGAGTTATTTTAGGGAACAATATTGGTCATACGGTTTTGATTCCCCGCATGCTCATGACACCTTCAGACATTACATACCCCTTCAAGTTTCAACAAAGGCAATTTCCTTTAAGTATTTGTTTCGCTTTGACTGTCAACAAGAGTCGGGATCAATCTCTCGCTAATGTGGGTTTGTATCTCCCACATTCGGTATGCACTCATGGTCAGTTTTATGTTGTAGTCTCTAGAATCACAACCAGAACATGTTTAGGGATATTAGTTTGTGACAAGAATAATGAAAGATGTAGATAATACATGCAAATGTAGTTTACAAGGAAGTTTTTAATAATGTTTAGTATTTTACAAGTAGATCTATGTAAAGTAAAAAAAAATGTAAATATTAGGGAATTGTGGATCCCATTCCACCCATCTAGGTAATGATATTCGGAGACCTCAAATACAACTATGATAAAAAAGGGCATGTGACTACAAACTCATCCAATACATTTGTTCAGACCCCACTTAAGACAAAGTCACCCCCACTCTTTTCCAAAGCCAAGCAAGACATAAACCTCATTTTCTCAATTTTTTTAATAATGTTGAATATTTCCTCGAGGGTTTAAACTTGTTCAAAACAAGGATGCAAATCCCAAACTTTTGCATATAAAACATATTCAGAGTAGGATTAAAAAAAGAGGGTTTAGAAGCAAAAGTCAAGTTCATCTTCATTCTTAATATTGATGAACAGAGGTGATTCAATTTAATATATGGAATAAAATAATAACCGAACGTTACACCATCGTAAGTTTTTTGAGCGTAGAGCATTGTAGGTTCTTGGCAAGTGTAAATCCATTTTTTGAGATCAATGTCTTAGTAGCTTATGTTGCACTATTCATCTTAGCATTTTTTAAAACACTAAAACTCGATCGCAATATTGAAGAACGAAAACAACCATAGTTTTTTTTTTCTTTAATTGAATCAACATTATCTTCGTTAATTTAAATTCTTCTAGTAAGAGAAGCTAATGTTAAAACCGAGGAAGGAGAAGTTAATTACCGAGCAGGATAAGGAAAACTAAACCGATTTAAGTAACATCCTTCTTCACAATCAAGTGAATCAACTTGCTATCCTTGTTCACAAATTTGTCCAAAAAAATTACAGAGCAATATTAATAGAATTATTGATAAAAATTTCAAGTCTCATAATCTCAGGGATTTCAATTCCAACTAAAATAAAGGCGATCATTTTAATTAAAAAATAAAATTAACCAACCCAGTATCTCAGGGGAGTGACCGTTCGAGTTTAATGGGATGAAGATAATTTGCGGAAAAGTTTATCACTTTATATCATAGCTCCGTAATCTTCAACTTTAACCCATTCTCCGATCAACCGAAGCGACTGTCAAACATCAGTTTAAGGAAGAAGTCTTTAGGTGACAAATTAAAAGACGTAATCTTTGTGGCAAAAAGGTCAACGAAGCAGATGAGAGTAACGAGAAATTCCAATATTCCCAAGCTTCAAATCCTTGGCAGACACCAAGAGTGAACAAGTAACAGCACAGCACTTTCAAAATTGCAATTGACACTCATATTTTCATCCTCCCAAAATGATCGCTACACTCTTGTCTCTTCTCTTTCTATCTTCTGCTTTATCTCCCACATCAGGATCCAATCAGGTACTGCTCTTTCCTAACCTTCTTTGATTCCCTAAACTGGAACGACAATAGTACAAACCAGCTAGGTCTAAGGGCAATCGATTTGTGGGTTTTGAATCTTTTGGTTGATTGAACTTGATTCATAGTACTGCGAAGCTGGAATTGGGTATGGAGATTCTGGGTGTCATATTCCTTCTTCCAAGATATTGATTAAGGGAGGAACCGTGGTAAATGCCCATCATCAAGAGGTTGCTGATGTTTATGTGGAGGATGGGATTATTGTGGCAGTGAAGCCTAACATAAAGGTACAAGTTAAAAAATTTCTGCTTTTGATTGAATTAGTTTATAGTTATTCTTAATAAGCAATCATAATTGTTCTTGGCTATGTAGGAAAGATCTTGAATATATGTTTATGTGGAGCATGAATTTTCATAGGGCCGATTTTGAGGCCTTTCTAATTTTCATCTTGGTTTTGCATTATAATATCAAATTGCAGTTGCAGATTGAAGAATTTTCATATGTTTTGTAAATTGTATGTGCTTTATATGATCATTACAGATATTTTTCTTTTTTCGTTAAGATGATTCCCTTGATGGAAACCCTTTTTCATCTGAATTATTTTATCATGTAAATAGGTTAGCGATGATGTAATTGTGCTGGATGCAACAGGAAAATATGTCATGCCAGGTGAACTTTTATGGTTAAAATATCAAGGCAATAGTAACTGAACTTATCCATGAGCTGTTTCTTACTTTCACAGGAGGGATTGATCCTCATACGCATATGGCTATGGAGTTTATGGGCACCCAAACCATTGATGACTTCTTCAGCGGTCAAGCTGCAGCCTTAGCTGGTGGCACAACAATGCACATTGATTTTGTAATCCCTGTTGATGGAAGTCTATCAGCAGGGTATGAAGCATATACAGAAAAGGCAAAAGTTTCATGTATGGATTATGGCTTTCATATGGCAATCACAAAGTGGGATGAAGTTGTTTCAAAAGAAATGGAAATCATGGTTAAAGAGAAAGGCCAGTGCTCAATTTTCACTTTCCCCCTTCTATTTGTTATGGTTCATCATTCGGTTCTGATAGATCATGTGAATAACAGGAATCAACTCCTTCAAATTCTTCCTGGCATACAAGGGGAGTCTCATGATAAATGATGACCTCTTGATTGAGGGGTTGAAGCGGTGCAAGTCCTTGGGTGCTTTGGCTATGGTTCATGCGGAGAATGGTGATGCTGTTTATGAAGGACAGAAACGGATGATAGAACTTGGCATCACAGGTCCTGAAGGACACGCTCTTTCAAGGCCTCCTGTGGTAACAATTAGGACACACTCACATATATATTTTCTATTTGTCCAATGATTCTTATATGGTCAAGCTTTTAATTTCATATTGCCCTTTCAGCTCGAAGCAGAAGCAACGAGTAGAGCTGTTCGTTTAGCAGCTTTTGTCAACACTCCGCTTTATGTGGTTCATGTTATGAGCATTCAAGCAATGGAAGAAATAGCTAAAGCTAGGAAATCAGGTTTTGATTTTGTATTATAAATTCCAGTTTGCCAAATTGGATCCTTTTATGCATTACATATATTTCAGATGATGTTCTTTTTCCTCAGTTACCCTCCTCTTTTATAGGGCAAAGGGTTATAGGAGAGCCAGTGGTTTCTGGTTTGGTCCTGAACGATACACCTCTCTGGGATCCTGATTTTACCACTGCAGCAAAGCAAGCACCCTTCTTATACATTCAGTCTCATTTTCCCACCAGAAAATGGCGTAAATATTTTTAAGTTTATTGTTCTTATGACTGTAATTTTTCATCAGGTATGTTATGAGTCCACCTATTAGGGCACCAGGGCATGGCCAAGCACTTCAGGCTGCTATTTCTTCAGGAGTTCTTCAGGTCTACTTACGTCTTTATAGGCAATACATGAACTTATTTATATCTCGGTACCATGCCACTGAATTATGGATGTAGAATTCAAAGCATATTGGTGCTGTTTTGGTCTACAAAATCATTATGAGTAATTTCTTCTGTGTTATTTTCATCAATGCTAAATTTTGTATACCATTATATGAAACACTATTTCGTTTGTTCATGCAACGTTTCACATGACTTGCTTTCTTGTGTTTGTAGCTTGTGGGAACTGATCATTGCACTTTCAACTCAACCCAAAAGGCTTTTGGAATTAATGACTTCAGGAAAATCCCTAATGGCATCAATGGTACTTGGAAAAATATTTTATCTCACTAAAGTTGGTCTTACAACCCGTCTTATTGCAAATCCATTTTCTAAACATGTCTTATGTTTCTGCCTTTAATTTCAGGTATCGAGGAGAGGATGCATTTGGTTTGGGATAAGTTGGTGGTAAGCTTCAGAAGTTTCTAAGTGACACATTTATATGCCCTAAAATTCTAGAACCATCCACTTATCTGTTTGATGTGATAATTTTCCAGGAATCTGGTCAGATGTTAGTTACTGATTACGTTCGTGTGACGAGTACAGAATGGTAAATCACAAGATATTGTGTGGCTTGCAATATATCATCATATTTTGTGTAACTTGAAACTCATTTGGAATGGTTTCTTGACAGTGCAAAGATATTCAATATATATCCTAAGAAAGGAGCAATTCTACCTGGATCTGATGCAGATATCATAATACTCAACCCCAATTCTAGCTTCAAAATTACAGCAAAAACTCATCACTCCAGGTCAGACACCAATGTCTATGAAGGGATGACCGGAAAGGTAACTGCTATTTGGATTTATAACAAGAAAGTCTGAATAAGCTTAGAAGTTTGATGCTTTTATGGTCTTCTCATGCCTATAAAATTCATATTGTCTACATAGGGAAAAGTTGAAGTGACAATTGCTGGAGGAAATATTGTTTGGGAGAATGATGAACTGAAGGTCACCCCCGGCTCTGGAAAGTACATAGAAATGCCTCCTTTTGGATATCTATTTGATGGACTCGACAAAGCAGACGCCAGATACTTGTCATCTCTCCGGGCTCCGGTGAAACGGTCCAAATCCTCATCTTAAAACTTCTTCCCTTTTCTAGTCTATATGAATCTTTGTAGATATTTTTAAAAGATTTCTGAATTATAGGATTGAACAGCTGAAATACTTGTACTCGTTTTTTTTTACAGATCATCCTTCTTTCCTTGTTTATAATGATTGGGTGCCTCTGAAGAATAACAAAGCATAATATATATGATAATTATACAGGTTGATTAGTATTTCCTAATCAGTAATTGTACATTGATTAGCTTGTATGAGTAATAAACTAGTTAACAGCCTGCACAAGCGCAGAGAAAAATCCTAAGACCTTCTCCAAACACCTCCTCACCATAGGAGCTTCAAATCCTCCTTAAGGTAACTATCCTACACCCTTCTCTTCATAGAAATGAAGTGAATCATCAACAGAAATTTGCCCCGACAGTCTCGCGTCCTTACAATGAGCAATGTGTCTGTTCCTCTCTGTTTTGAAACATAATAAGATATTTCCTTGTAGCTTACCTACTCGAAAAGGATTAGCTCAAGTTAACACTACATCACGCCTCTTCTTCGGGTGTGGTGCTTCAGGGTTTCCTTTTCTCATCATTGCAACAAACTCATCGTAGTTGATCCGACCATCCTGCACAAGTTTGCATTTGAAAAAACTTTTAAGTATATGTATGTACATTGGTAAAAGAATATGTGTTTATTTGATTTAGCTTTACATTATCAGAGTCGACTTCTGAGATGATTTCCTTGATGTCCCTTTCATCCTCCATTCCGTATTCACGCAGAGCTTGCTCTAGCTCTTCAATGGTGATGTACCTATGAGCAATAAAAATATAAATACCAAATGAGCTCTAAAAATAGTTGAATCTGTATCTTAAGAATTTTATAATCAGTTACCCGCTGTTATCTTTATCAAAGTACTGAAACGCAGTGTAGAGATGCTCTTCTTTGTCCATTCGGTTCAAGTGCATTGTGGCAGTGATGAACTCGTCATAGTCTATGGTTCCATTTCCATCTGCATCAGCCTGCATTTTCTCAAAGAAAGGTAGCAGGTTCGCATTATTAGTGATAATAATGTTTGTTGAATGATACTTCCTTCGGTTCTCAATAGATGTCATTAGAGAATAAAAATCACATGTTAATAAAAATTAAAAGTAGAAGGTATAGTATTTCTTGATGCACTATAATTTAAAATTTTATATGAAAACAATGGTAGAATATAGAGAATTATATGAAAATATGGAAAATAGTGTTTTGAAATTACAAATAAATGAAAAGATGGATAAAATTATATTTATAGAAAGTTTAAGTATTAATAACACTTGTAATGTCAAATATTGTGAACCAAAATTCTAAAGCTCTAATGACAAGTATTGAGAAGTATTTTTTTCTTCGTGTGATAATGAATGCATAACTCACAGCTTCAAGCAATTGTTGAACTTCGGTCTCGGATAGTTTAGTTCCTTGCTTCTGAAGGCCTTGCCTGAGCTCCTCTAGTGTTATGGTCCCGCTGTTGTCGCTGTCCATGCTCTTGAACATCTGCTTCAGCCCCATGATTTCTTCTTCTGATAGACTACCTGCTATGACCTGAAATTTCCAACAACCTTTGAATCAATTTCGCCAAATTGAGCAACCAGATGAGTTATACTCTGGTAGGCGGGCGATTTCTTACCCGAAGAGCAACCTTCTTGAATTTGTTCATTGCCCTGAACTGTTTGAACCTATCAAAGACAGCATTGTCAAGAGGAGTATCCGGTGCTTCCCCGTCTTCTTTGATCCATGGATGATCTTTTGTGATTCACATAATTCATTGCATTCTTTAGTAAACTGAAGTTTTCAAAGAAAATTAAAAAAATTATTAACTTACTGAGGACTTGATAAGCTGTGATGCGTTGCTTGGGGTCCGATTTGAGCATCTTTCTCACAAGGTCCTTTGCCTGGGGTGAAATTGAAGGCCATGGGTCACCTTGGAAATCGATTTGGCCTCTCAAGATGGCGATGAATATGCCGTGTTCAGTTTCTGTGGCGAAGACTCAACGAGTTACGCGGGAAAAGGTAAGATAAGAGGTGTTGGGTGAAATATGGGAAGTTACCAGCCCAGAAAGGAGGGACTCCTGCTAAAAGAATGTAGAGCATAACTCCTATGCTCCATATATCAACCTCGGGTCCGTACTTCCTCTTGAGTACTTCAGGGGCAATGTAATAGGCACTCCCTACAATGTCTTTGAATTCTTCACCTGTATATAAACAGGAGTGTCAAAGTCGGCGCACATGCGCATGAGATCCAAATCCAACATGTAAACTTCGGGTCCAAATCCAACATGTAAATCGGATCCTAACCTGACTTGAAGAAGACAGAGAGGCCGAAATCGGTAGCCTTAAGAGGAGCATCTTCATCTTTACTTTGAAGCAAGAAATTCTCAGGCTTCAAATCGCGATGAATAACACCCATAGAATGACAAGTATGAACAATCTGAACAATCGTCCTGAGCAAAGAAGCTGCAGCGCGTTCAGAGTAATGACCCTTAGAAATAATCCGATCAAAAAGCTCTCCGCCAGCACATAGCTCCATGATGAGGTGGACGGAGCGTTTGTCTTCATAAGTTCCCCTAAGCTCGACAATATTGGGACGTCCTTCAAGATGACGCATGATCTGGACCTCTCTCCTGACGTCATCTATGTCCTCCTTGGTCCCGAGCTTCCGCTTTGCAATGGTCTTGCACGCTAACTGCTCGCCTGTCTTCTTACACGTCACGAGCCGGGTTACCCCGAATTGGCCTCGCCCCAGCTCCTTCCCTAATGTGTAGGCCAGCTTTACGTCCTCCATGGGACGACCCAAGATGGGGCCCGCTCCCTTGGAGTCGGCTTCGATTTCGTCGGTGTTGCCACCTGGGCAACAGTTGCCCATGGTGGGAGGGAGGAAGGGGAAGTTATTTCAGTTATTATTATTTTTACAAGGATTGTGAGACAAGGAAAGAGAGGTTGTTGGGGGGTTTGGGGGGAAGGAAATGGGCTGTCAACAAGGTTGTTGATTATAAGAGATTTTCGGAGACGACATTGTTTGTAGGGTTGTTTTAGATTTATGGGGATAACGGTTGAGAGGATCTGGCGGGAAATATTAACGGTTTTGAGTCAACAGGTGTCCAAAATGATATAATCCAAATATGATGCACTCATTTTGTCTTTTTAATGAGTTCCAAAACTAATTAGGATGTGCTATTACATAGCACTTTATAAATTTTTTTTATCAATATGAATTGTAGCATCTTTTATTCAGAAAAAAATTGTAATAATTATTCGCCTTTAAAATTTTAAATTTAGGTATGTGAATGCAAAATTATATTTTAATCAATTTAGCATGATTAGCAGTATTTGTTATGATATTTTTTGCATTGATATTTATTATGGTTTTCAAAAGTATCCGTAATTATGTTTATCATATATTTTTTAACTTATTAAAATTCATCAATGCGAAATAATAACTCTTATGTAATGTTTAAAACGATTTTAGTCCATTTAAATTCAAATTTTGGGTATATATAAATGAAAATGGTTCATGACAAATCTCCATCGTGCAAACGACACATATAAACCCGAAATATTATACATCAAAATATAAATATATATATATATATATATATATATATATATATATATATATATATTTTGAATTTATATTTATATACTAACATTAAGATACAAACTTTTTTTCTTTCTAATTTCGATTTATGCAGTGACTTTTTAGGAAATTTTTTATATTATATATACAAATTCTAACCTTAAAAATCCTATCTCTTTTGTTTCAGACATCCAAAGTCATTTAGTACTCGATTTCTCAAAAAATTTAGCATTGACCTAAATAATTTAAATCGGGAATTCAAAGGAATTTTGGTGATAAATTCAATGAGACGTTCCAACTGAAAAGATGTGATCATGTAAAAAAAAACTATTTATGAATGTCAAAAGCCATTCACACGCCAAAATTTTATTTAAACACGCCGAATTGTAAAAACGTAAAAACGTATGTAAAGTGTACACGCTTCAAGAGACGCATAATAAACTACGCTTGCCGCTTTCTTCTTTATTTTTCTTTATCGCCAAGTAGATTACTGAAACTCGATACCTGTGGGTTGAACACATCTTCCCTGATATTGGTAAGTTTCTCTTTCACTTCCTCTCTTGTTAACCCTAATTGTAAAATTCACTCCTTGTAGGCGTGAAGAGATCGACGGCTTTGGTGAGGTTGGAACAAAACCAACAGACGATAGTATTGAAGACCGGTAGGAGGCGAAGATGGTGAGAAAGAAAACGGTGCCGGAAAGAAGTGGCAGTGGTGTATAACATATGCTTTTACTGTCATGGACTCCTAGTTCCTAGTCTATCGAGAGAAGAATGTTATTCAATAATGCTTTTACTCGTGGTTTGCGGATATCATAGATCTTGTCAAGCAAAAAAAATCTTGATTTACTCGTGGAGGTGAGGTACATTGCACTACATTGTTAATTGTTATAACATCTTATTCTTCTCCAGCATACAAACTTGTTTACTTGTTTCTTGAACTTATTCAATCATGTTTCTATCATATACCAAGGTGGGACATGTATTGTAATTTGTAAAGTTATAGTTGAGTACTTCTGTGAGGCTTATCTTTTTATTGTTCAGCATACAAAGCAGCCTTGCCTACAAGTTGACCCTTATTCTTTGATCCCCTTGTCCGATTTTGCACTAATCTGCAATAGATATTTAATTCTAAAAATTTGGATCTCCAGGACACTACGATGAAAAAAGGACTAGATACTCTTTAGTTGAGAGAGTGACAGTAAAAGATCTTAGTTATAAAGAAGGAAATGATCCGATGATTGTTCTTTTAGTATAAAACATGTTCAGTTTCATTTGGACATTTTTGAACTTTATAACTAAAAATGCTGACAATATTTTTATGTTTTTAGATTCTTGTTGTTGCCCCTAAATCTTCAATTTGATCCCGATGAACCAAATTCAGCTCCAAAGTAGCTGGAAAGGTGGTCATCATCTCACTTATGGGGATCAATTACACACCAAAGGAAGCTTTAAGCTCAAATACAAAATAACAAGACAACAAAACTGTTAAAGCATAATCAAATGCTCTTTCCGCTCCAAATAATGAAGGGAGGAAGGTTGTTGCAACTAACATGGATAACAACAATTCAGTTCATTCCTCTTTGGACCATGGAAACCCAAGCACAACAATCGAAAGCATATGATTGCAAATGTGGATATTGTTATATTAGTCATTATGTTGAAATTTGTATAACAATTGATCTTTGGAAATTGTTAAAAAAATTTGTTATTTGTTATTTATGTTAATTTATGATGTTTTATTAATCAAAGGATGATATTAATGTTGTGAACTATTTAATGTTGTTAATGTACGAAGCTTTTGTTTGGATCTTTGTAACAACTTTGTTTTGTACTTGGTTATGTAAGCAACAAAATGATAAACAACAATGAGCTGAACCAATTTTTGTTTGTACCACAATAAAAAAAAACATTAAGATTATATCATATTTTATAAAACTTAGTAGTTTCAGTGTCTTGGGTAATAATTCATTTCCAAGATGAAAACAAACAACAAGATGGAGAAAGAGAAAAAAAAACTGAACCGATTTATGTATCCAAGCTGGCAAAAAGAACAACAATATGAGATCTCTTGGGAGGAAATACCTCAGCTGAACTGAATCTGTTGTCAAAAAAAGATGAAAAAATCAATTCTCAAAGAC
This sequence comes from Fagopyrum tataricum, assembly GCA_002319775.1. Classification (NCBI taxonomy): domain Eukaryota; kingdom Viridiplantae; phylum Streptophyta; class Magnoliopsida; order Caryophyllales; family Polygonaceae; genus Fagopyrum; species Fagopyrum tataricum. The sequence goes on from CM008279.1 coordinate 58,604,064, forward strand.
ATATTTAACAATTAACACAAGCTGGGAAAAAAATCAGCTGAACCAAAAACAAAACCAGCAAGATATGATCGATCGTTTGAAAAAGAAAACAAGCTGAAAAATAACCTGCTGAACCGAACTCCCTGGAAAAAAAGCATGAAAAAAATCAGTTTCATTTTCAAACTCAACTTGCATTTTTTCAAGATTTGTTACAGAATTTGAAGAGATGTCAATAATGGTGATAGGAACACGCTCAACATAAACAATTCAAACCCTCGGAGACAACAAAGTAGATAAGCGATTGTAAATCTTGAAGACAAGAACCGAGAAGAAACAAAAGGAACACTAATAGGGAGATTATCAAAGACAATTCAAGTTATTTTTAGTTATAGTTGTGCTCAATTGATCATAGTTTGTAGATAAGTGACACTTAGATTCACTTTTGAGTAAGTAAAACTAAATAGTTAGATGTCTGACAACTTTAATTTTTTGAAAGAACCTCTCAATACTTGTCTATTTCTATCATTATACTATACTATTTATGTTAGAATTTTTACTATGTGTTAGTGGGTGAAGGGAGGTTGGAAGGATGATTAGCCCCTACTTGTGATGTTATTAATGATTAAAGTTCATCCTTTGCCAAATAACAAATGAAAATGTACAATTGCTAGAGAGTTTGCTTCAAAAGTTGACACCTGATTTCAAACTGTAGTAATCCCATGCTTTTTAAGAATAACTAGGAATTGGATTACGATTAGGATTACTATTGGTTGCTTTGTTCTTTGTTAGGACTCTGCCCATTAATTGGTGTTGAGAATCTGTAAATGGATGAAAATAACACAATATGTTCAATTCACCAAAAATTATGTAGGTATGTATAGCTAAGTGCTCTGTTTTGTTCTTTGTTAGTAATCTCTTGCTTTACTTTTTCAATCGGTACTAATCTCGTGCTTTTCAAGAATAACTGGGAATTGGATTAGGATTACTATTAGTTACTCTGTTATTTTACAAACTGCAGGAAACCCAAATAATATGAATCTTGACATGTTAATGAGTACGCTAAGGGTGGTGTTGTGGGCGTCCTTGAGAATTTGACTCTGTTCTTTGCAATGCCACTAGAGGAGCTTTATGCAACACAACTCTCGCACCTTCTGAACATGGGATTCTCAAATGCCTAGTTTGATTTAACGCTTGTAATGCGATTTTTGGTGCTGATTAGTATTATAGTTCTTTGCTGCATTTCAAATGCTTGGATACTTTTGAGTTTTTTATCACGACACTTGTTTACTATAATTTTTGGACCGGCTTGGATACCCAGTTTGATTTGACGTGAACACTTAGTATATGAATGTTTTTATGTTATACATGAATCAAGTCAGTCACAAGACCACCAATTTGTCTTCCTAATTCTATAAGGACAGAGGGAATGTAATATTTGTGTATTTCATAGTCAATAGTTGCCCCACAAAAAGATCAGCATTGTCAAGTGTAATATGTAAATACTCTAAACAACTGAAAATGTGGCCTACTACAAACACTAAACGAGATCTTCTACACCAATTTACATTTCAATCAAAAAAATACACAAATAAAATAACAAAAACAACCATGGACATGTCAAAACAAAGTCCTTTTTGTTATCTATCACTATCTTTTGCCTGTTTTGTGTAGTAAACTTTTGTAGTGGAAATTTTCACAACAAGATCAGAGCGTAAGAAGCCGATGATAATTCACCTTCACCTCCACGCTGGATGCTTTCTGATTACCCATTAAATCTGTAATTCTTCCCTAATCTCATTTATTCATGAGTTCACGATCTAAATTTCAATGGGAGAACCACCCAATAATTGTTCTCCAGACTATGTTTGAAGCGAAGCCTCTAAATCAGCGTCAACCTACGGCCGACGAGACCATGACGCCACAACTGAGTTCGTTATGTGAGTCCATGGAACTACCACTCGAGTCTTTAGGAGAGGTATGCCTCCTGGTTTAGCTCGTTCTCGCTCACCACCACTGAGGCTTGTGGTCGGAATGCTCAGGACTGCTTTCAATTGCTAACTATACAACTCAAAGAACAGAGGTGTCAGAGAAATATGTTTCTTCCTTGTTGAATATACAGGAGTTATCGTGGAAGGGAACATGGGTAAACTGTAACACCCCAAATCCGTAGGACTCGGAGTGCTACTGGGCTAGGATCTCACAATGGATCCTGACCCTAGCCTGACAACAATTTCACTGATCTTACAACAAGGCACCGATAGATTAAAACAAAACATGAAACTGATATATATATATATCAAAAAGGTAATACAATGTACCGCTGAGTACAAACAAAACCATGCTATACATCAAAAGAACCCATATCCCCGATAACGCCTCAGTGTACGGAGCCCTCAACGGATCACCTACTCTGAATCACTCTGCAGCTCTCCTATCCTGCAAAGTGTCTACAACACGGTATGAAACCGTTAGCTAACCATACACATATATAGAATTGTGCTAGAGCACAAATACACATCAGAAATCTTAACACATCATCATGCTTTCACACATTTACCCGGTTCATTATCTTTATAAAGTCCAGCAATCAACTCGTATATAAATATCCATATAAACATAAGTGACACGAGGAATATAACTCTCGCCTCTGTATACTATAACCAGCTGGAATGGTGCCTGGAACACCTCCCCATGTACCCTAAGGGAATGGAGAGTGCCCGAACCGTTTACCAGGTCTGGCCTGACCACAGAGAACCCCCAACTCCCAGCGGGATGAATGGAAAAGTTGTCACAACCCTACAATGGGAAATCAATACATCATAGGTCGGTGACCATTATAACACATGCTATAAACATATAACACACACCACTCATGCACAACATCCTCTAAAGGAATGACAACTAAGTAAGTCCCACGGACTTACCTCAACCTCGTAGTAGTCTCACTAGATTAACCTCAACTCAGTCCACTCCAAACTGGAGGATAACACAGCCTATACAAGGCATACATAAATATCAAACTCCTATCACACAAAGGGTCACACCTAGACCCAAGGGATCCATAAGGGATCATATCCAACTCGTAAACCTCAAAGCTCTAACCGGGAATTCCATATCATACTCGTCAACATCCGAATCCTAGCATGGTACTAAGTTCCTCATACTAGAAAGGAAAGGAACTACCTAACTATAGGTAGTCCCGGGACAAGACGCACCTGCGTGAACTAAGGACGCAGGGGCGGAGGAGATCACCCGCAGGTGCGGCAGGTAAAACCCGCAGGGGCGGTGACAAGGAACGCTGGCAAACGCAGACACGCCGCTGGCACGACGCAGGCGCTGTGACACGGTAACCGCGGGGGCGGTGACTCTCAGCCGCAGGGGCGGCGACAGTGCAGAATGAAACCTCGCGGCTTCTCTTTAGCTCTTCACGTGATCAATCACATCTACTCTCTTCCAGATCCATACACATGCCACAACATTATCAATCCTACATTCAATCATCTAATCCTAAGCTAAGGAAGAAGAAGAAGAACAAGAAAGGAAGAAGAAAGAATGAAGAAGCAAGGAGGAAGAAGCTTACCACAGCTGTGGTTAGCTAAGAACTGATCACCAACAACTCTCTGGCTTCCAAGCACAGCAGCACTCACAGTCATCAACCACAAAAGCCACAACACATCCAAAACTCAACCCAAACTCTTCCAAACCATGAACAAGATCGAGGAAACAAGGGAGAAGCAAGAAGGACGTAAAGTTGGATTGGAAATGTGAAGAAACCCTTGCTCAGCAAGGTAAAACGGAGGAGGTAAAGAAAGGTAAAGCATAGGTCAAAAGAGTCAACAAAACCGGCTGCAGCCGCCGGAAACCGCAGGGGCGGGTTTCCTGGCCGCAGGGGCGGAACAGCAGGGGAGCCGCAGGAGCGGCCTCACAGACCCGCGGGGGGGAGGGGGGGCTTAGACCAAAACTCGCTCCCAAAACTAAGGCTGTTACACCTCACCCCCCTAAAAACAAGTTTCGTCCCGAAACTTGTAAAATCCTCAAACCACTCGGACTCACAAGCCGAGGTACAACTCTCTCTATAACCTCAACATAAGCATGGAGGAAACCATCCACTCCAGCAACAACTATAATGTCCAAGACCTAGAGGGAAACCATCTCTAGCCAAATCATAACATATCCCAATAGCATGGAGGAAAGAGCCATCTCCAGCTATAAACAAAAATCATACTAGCACAACAAGATCTAATAAGATCATAATCACAACAAGCTAGCATGAAATAACATATCATAGCATATAAGCATGTAAGCACATAAGACTCACCAAGCTAGTACTAAGATCTACTCGGTGATCCTACTGGTGCACCTATCTCGGCATAGAACTCTGGATACTATCCTCAGTCTCCCATGTAGCCTCCTCAGGTCCTCGTCTCGACCACTGTATCCTAAGCATAGGTATGTTCTTCGAACGCAGGCGTCTCATACTTCGTTCTAGGACTGCAATCGGATGCTCAACAAAAGTGTGGTCCGGCTCAACCACCAAATCCTCATAACTCACGATGTGTCTCGGATCTGGTATATACTCCCTCAGCTGAGACACGTGAAATACAGGGTGAACACCCTCTAATCTCGGAGGCAAGGCTAATCTGTAAGCTGCACTCCCAACCCGATCCAGAATCTCGAACGGTCCGACATATCGGGGACTCAACTTTCCCTTAATGCCAAAACGTCTAACACCTCGTGTCGGGGACACTCTCAGCCACACTTGGGCTCCAACCCTGAACTCTAGAGGTCTACGCCTCCTATCAGCATACGACTTCTGACGGCTCAACATACGTTCTCTGATCAATGCTACTCGAGCCATATCATCCTGAATCTGACCAAGTGTTAAACCACTGACACTGCTCTCCTCATCCCAGCATAACGGAGTACGACATCTCTGTCCATACAGTGCCTCATATGGGGCCATCCCAATAGATGCATGCCAGCTGTTGTTGTAGGAGAACTCAACAAGTGGGAGATGATCCGTCCACACCTGTCCCCAATCCAACACACAAGCTCGCAGCATATCCTCCAGGGTCTAAATAGTCCTCTCTGACTGACCATCTGTCTGAGGATGAAACGCAATCGTGAAATGCAAACTCGTTCTCAGGGCAGTCTGAATCTGCTGCCAGAATCTCGAGGTAAACCGTCCATCTCTGTCAAAGACGATCGTCCTCGGTACACCATGGAGTCTCACTATCTGCCTAGTGTACTCCTCTGCTAATCTGCTAACCGGCCACGTCTCTCGAATAGGAATGAAACGTGCCGTCTTTGTCAGTCTGTCAACTATGACCCAGATGGCATCAAAACTCCGGCTCAGCCTCAGTCCAGTCACAAAGTCCATGGTGACGTCCTCCCACTTCCTCTGTGGAACAGGAAGTGGATGGAGCTCACCTCCAGGTCTGAAATACTCGATCTTGACCTGTTGGCAGGTCGCACACTGAGCTACAAATCTGGCTACATCGGGCTTCAGCCCTCCCCACCAATATGAACGTCTCAAATCCTAATACATCTTACTCGTACCTGGATGTACCGAGTAAGGTGTACACTGAGCCTCCTGTAATATCCTCTGTCTCAGCTCTGTATAAGCAGGTACACAGACGCAACCATGGCGTCTCAAAACTCCATTTGCTCCCAGCAGGAACTGTGGTGCCTCATCCCGAGACATCCTCTCTCTGATCCTCCTCAAGGTCGGGCAGGTCTCCTGCTTCTGTTGAATCTCGCTCAACAGATCAGGTAGAACCTCTAAAGTACGCAGTTGGGCATCCTCATCAGGAAACCGGATGTCCAACTCTAGCCAGATCAAATCCCTCTGTAACTGTTGCTGAACTGTCAGCCTCGCAATCGCCTGCTCTCGAGGCGTCTTCCTGCTCAGGGCGTCGGCGACTACGTTCGCCTTCCCCGGATGATACAGAATCTCCAGATCAAAATCCTTGATCAGCTCAAGCCACCTACGCTGGCGGTTATTCAATTCCTGCTGTGTGAAAATGTACTTCAGACTCTGATGGTCTGTGAAGATCTGACATGTAACACCATACAGGTAATGTCTCCAGATCTTCAGTGCATGAACTACCGCTGCCAACTCCAGATCATGAGTCGGGTAGTTCTCCTCATACGTCTTCATCTGTCGAGACGCATATGCAATCACTCTGCCTCTCTGCATCAACACACATCCCAAGCCTAGCTTGGATGCATCACTGTACACTACAAAATCCTATGTACCCTCTGGTTGTGCCAAAATAGGAGCAGAAGTAAGACGTCTCTTCAACTCCTCAAAACTCTGCATACACTAATCAGACCACACAAATCTGGTAGTCTTCCTCAGCAAACTCGTCAATGGACGGGCAATCATAGAAAATCCCTCCACAAAGCGTCTGTAATAACCGGCTAGGCCAAGGAAGCTACGTACTTCCTTGACGTTCGTCGGTGTAGGCCATGCAGCTACTGCCTCTATCTTCGCTGGATCCACCTTGATCCCCTCAGCTGATACTATGTGACCCAAGAATGCTACCTCTGGCATCCAGAACTCGCACTTAGAGAACTTTGCATAAAGTTCTCTATCCCGTAAAACCTGCAATACAGTCCTCAGATGTCCTGCATGCTCCTCTCCACTGCGAGAGTATACCAGAATGTCATCAATGAAAACCACCACAAACTGATCCAGGAAGTCGATGAAGATATTGTTCATCAACTCCATAAAGACGGTTGGGGCATTCGTAAGCCCAAATGGCATCACTACAAACTCTTAGTGGCCATATCTGGTCCGAAATGCTGTCTTGTGCACATCCTGCTCCCTCACCCTCAGCTGGTAATACCCGGAACGCAGGTCAATCCTGGAGAACACAGTCACTCCATGTAGTTGATCTAACAAATCATCAATGCGCGGCAGTGGATACTTGTTTTTTATGGTCACCTTGTTCAGCTCTCTGCAATCTATGCATAACCTCAGTGATTCGTCCTTCTTCCGTACGAAGAGGACAGGTGCTCCTTATGGGGACACGCTAGGGCGAATGAAGCCCTTCTTAGCCAACTCCTCGAGTTGCTTCTTCAGCTCCAGCATCTCGACAGGCGTCATCCGGTATGGGGCCTTCGAGATGGGTCTCATACCAGGCTCTAACTCGATATTGAAATCCACACTCCTCTGAGGCGGCAAACTAGACGGCTCAGCAAAAACATCAGTAAACTCACAGACCACTGGGATATCCTCTAACGCTGGACTCTCCCCCTCCTTTATGGCATAACACCAGAAGACCTCGCAACCTTGTGCAATCAGTCTAGCTGCCCGTATAGCGCTGATAAATGTGCCTACCTTTCCAAGGTCCCAACCTCAGAAAACCTCTATCTGGCCTAACTCGGTAGAGAGGGTAACAGTCCTCCTACCTACATTTAAGACTGCAGAATGTCTAGCCATCCAATCCATACCTAGAAGGACTTCTTCATGCTCTAATGGCATGACAAAGAAGTCAACTAGTAACACACGGGTCCCTACAAAAATGGGACATCCGCAAATCTCATGGGTACCTCTGACCCTACCACCATCGGGTAACCCTATAATAAAGGGCATCCCCTCAACTGTATCTAAACCAAAACGCTCTACACAGGCATCATAAATAAAAGAATGCGTAGCACCAGTATCAAATAAAACTCTAACAGGTAGACCATGAATCAGAATGGTACCTGTAGCAGTAGGTGCAGCTGGCTCCTCTGCACTCCTCAGCTCAAAAACTCGGCCCTGTGGGCCTCTGGTATCAGTGGTGCCCCCACCACGGCCTCTGCCTCTACTAGGCCCAGGAGCAGATCCTTGAGTCGTAGGGCGATTTGGGACCCTCTGTTGTCCCTAACTCTGCTGTTGCTGCGGTGGTCTTTATCCACCTCCTGCTGCACTAGCATGAGAAGAATTCTACTGTGATGAAGCTCTCCCTCGTCTATAGAAGGTAGCTCTGTGACCAGGTCGGCCACAAGTGAAACAGGTCACCAGCTGCCTAGTACACTCTGACCTCATATGCCCATACTCACTGCAGTTGAAGCACTGCACTCCCTTATCTGCACCCGGTGCAGATGGGGGACGACTCTGGCGACTCTGGCCTCGCCCTGAACCAACAGCTCCACCAGTACCACTGGCCTGACCAATCCTTTGTCTTTTCTCAGACCCTCCGGTCTGAGAAGCTCTCCTCTGGCTAGCTCTCTCCCTCTCGTAGTCAGAAGCCCGGTCCTGATAATCGACCAAGGTCTCACAGTGAAAACCCGACATATAGGTACGGGTAGTATCCCTCAGACGTCAGGAAAACAAATACACGTGTTGATCTGCAAAAGGTGTAGCTGGACCCAGCAATGCCAGCTCCTCCTGGAATCTCCTGATGGCCTCTGAGACCGGTACATCCTCGAACCCAGCCTCAACAAAGTCTCGCAATTTCTCCCTCCTCAACGAGGCAGGGCAGAAACGCTCTCTAATCATCGTCTTCATCTGATCATAACTGGTAACCTAACCCCGTACTGATCTCCACCAGTGTTGCGCCAAGTCCCGGAATAAAGTCTTAACCAGCTCAATCTGTCTGTCAGCTGGACAGCGAATAGACTCCAGAGCTGAGTCTACATGCCCGATCCAGAGCTCAATCTCCAACCCCACCTTCCCAGTGAAAGGGGGTACACCCATCTGATGGAATGCCTTCAACCAGGTATCTGGTCTAGGCCCTCTCTGCTCCTCTGGTGCTCTGGCCATCTCAGTAGCAGGTACCTGTACAGCTGGTACCTGAGTAACGGTGTGGGACCTTTCAGATGGTCCCTCATGTGCCTGTAAATCTGGGGAACGTCTACCGGCTCTGGCAGCCTCCTCAACACGTCTAATATAAGCATGAAACTCTGATCTACCCATAGAGACACGATCAGACTCACCAGACTGGGCTCTCTGTGCCCCCTGTCTCTCAGCTGTCCCGTTCCCAGTCTCAGGAACGGCGCTCTCAGCAACCTCCTCATGTATCTCTCCCGCATGTGAACCGTCAGCAGGAGTCCTACCCCGTCCTCTACCTAGAGGGGGTCTACCTCTACCTCGTCTTGCTGCAGGTAAGGCTCTAGTCTGAACCATCTGCAAAAGACGTAAACCTATCTTGGAAGGCTATATATATGCCATATGTATAGATATATCACAGATCAATCACAGTAGAATATCTATATATATCTATACTGTCGAGGTCTTCAGAGGGGTGATGGCTCCCATACACGGTATCCCAAAACATTTGTACTCATTTCAAAACCAAAACCTTTTTAAAAGTCATACCCCTTTTCGAGTTCTGTTTTGTTATCTATTCGACCTTTATCGCAGATTACTAGTGTCATTGTTGTCAACTTGGGCTCTGATACCAACTTTGTAACACCCCAAATCCGTAGGACTCGGAGTGCTACTGGGCTAGGATCTCACAATGGATCCTGACCCTAGCCTGACAACAATTTCACTGATCTTACAACAAGGCACCGATAGATTAAAACAAAACATGAAACTGATATATATATATATATATATCAAAAAGGTAATACAATGTACCGCTGAGTACAAACAAAACCATGTTATACATCAAAAGAACCCATATCCCCGATAACGCCCCAGTGTACGGAGCCCTCAGCGGATCACCCACTCTGAATCACTCTGCAGCTCTCCTATCCTGCAAACTGTCTACAACACGGTATGAAACCGTTAGCTAACCATACACATATATAGAATTATGCTAGAGCACAAACACGCATCATAAATCTTAACACATCATCATGCTTTCACACATTTACCGGGTTCATTATCTTTATAAAGTCCAGCAATCAACTCGTATATAAATATCCATATAAACATAAGTGACACGAGGAATATAACCCTCGCCTCTGTATACTATAACCAGCTGGAATGGTGCCTGGAACACCTCCCCGTGTACCCTAAGGGAATGGAGAGTGCCCGAACCGTTTACCAGGTCTGGCCTGACCACAGAGAACCCCCAACTCCTAGCGGGATGAATGGAAAAGTTGTCACAACCCTACAATGGGCAATCAATACATCATAGGTCGGTGACCATTATAACACATGCTATAAACATATAACACACACCACTCATGCACAACATCCTATAAAGGAATGGCAACTAAGTAAGTCCCACGGACTTACCTCAACCTCGTAGTCGTCTCACTGGATCAACCTCAACTCAGTCCACTCCAAACTGGAGGATAACACGGCCTATACAAGGCATACATAAATATCAAACTCCTATCACACAAAGGGTCACACCTAGACCCAAGGGATCCATAAGGGATCATATCCAACTGGTAAACCTCAAAGCCCTAACCGGCAATTCCATATCATACTCGCCAACATCCGAATCCTAGCATGGTACTAAGTTCCTCATACTAGAAAGTAAAGGAACTACCTAACTATAGGTAGTCCCGGGACAAGACGCACCTGCGTGAACTAAGGACGCAGGGGCGGAGGAGATCACCCGCTGGCGCAGCAGGTAAGGGGCGGTGACAAGGAACGTTGGCAAACGCAGACACGCCGCTGGCACGACGCAGGCGCTGTGACACGGTAACCGCGGGGGCGGTGACTCTCAGCCGTGGGGGCGGCGACAGTGCAGAATGAAACCTCGCGTCTTCTCTTTATCTCTTCACGTGATCAATCACGTCTACTCTCTTCCAGATCCATACACATGCCACAACATACACATACAAACATCAATCCTACATTCAATCATCTAATCCTAAGCTAAGGAAGAAGAAGAACAAGAAAGGAAGAAGAAAGAATGAAGAAGCAAGGAGGAAGAAGCTTACCACAGCTGTGGTTAGCTAAGGAACTGATCACCAACAACTCGCTGGCTTCCAAGCACAGCAGCACTCACAGTCATCAACCACAAAAGCCACAACACATCCAAAACTCAACCCAAACTCTTCCAAACCATGAACAAGATCAAGAGGAAACAAGGGAGAAGCAAGAAGGACGTAAAGTTGGATTGGAAATGTGAAGAAACCCTTGCTCAGCAAGGTAAAACGGAGGAGGTAAAGAAAGGTAAAGCATAGGTCAAAAGAGTCAACAAAACCGGTTGTAGCCGCCGGAAACCGCAGGGGCGGATTTCCTGGCTGCAGGGGCGGAACAGCAGGGGAGCCGTAGGGGCGGCCTCACATACCTGCGGGGACGGCTAAGACCAAAACTCGCTCTCAAAACTAAGGCTCTTACATAAACAAGGGTGGAGGTAGCCTATTCTCTACCATGGAAGCATCTTCTCCGCAAAAAAAGAAGGGAATGCGTTTCTCCCCTGATTTCATCTATTCAGTTCATGATAGAAGTGTGTACTGACAATATTTTCATCTCTAGTGTGCGCATGGAAAGGCGCACATAAGCAAGGAAGTATCCAACGACAGAATATGGTGTGCGCTTCGTAAGACGTACAAATATTTTCTCTACGAATTATTGATTTATTCATGACGTATATGTATGTTTACTATTTTGTTTCATGCTTAATATCATTATGGGCATAAAATACCAATAAACAGTCTAAAATACAAAAATCACTTAAATTTTCTCTTATCCAAATTTTATCATTATTTTAAAATTATTATCATACGTTCATAGTTTAAAAAGAATATTGTTTATTACAGTTTTTAATATCTCTATTATTTTGTTTTTTTTTAATGTTTTTTATGATCATTTGAATATGATTTTTTAAAAATCGAACCACTATTTTGTCAATAATCTATATAAAATTTACGAACTTATATTCTAAAAAAATAACGATAAAATTTCATCGTTTGTAATCAATTTAATCATGGTTTATGGTTATTTATGGTTTATGGTTATTGTAACGTTCGATACCTTTAATTGTGTTGATCATATAAATGTAATGTTTTAAAAATAAAATAATATTACCCTTCATATATCAATTTTACATGACATTACATGCAAATAAACAAATAATCATATATTGTCCAAATTCTATTAAAACTAACAATGTCAAATAACAACTATCCTTTTTTTGTTTAGAAGGGAGGATCGGTGTCTCTGCGTATCTAGACGCGCTTTTATTAAATAGCAACTATTCTAGCCTTATCTTTTCAAATTGGTGTTAATTAATATCCAAAATTACCATACTGTACTAATCATCCACCTTTAAAATTCAAATTTGGGCATATAAATACAATATTACAGTTTTAAAACTAATTTAGCGTGATCAATAGCATTTATTGTTGTAATGTTTCCAAAAAAAAAAAAGAATAATTGTGTTTATCATATAATAAAAAACGGTTTTAACCCATTAAAACTCATCAATGCGAAATAATAACTATTAAATATGTTTCAAACGGTTTTATCCAATTCAAAACATTTGGGCATATCATTTTTCTCTTCATTTTTATTGTTAACTTATAGTCCATTTAGTTTTAAAAAAAACTAAATATTTTTATTTTCATTTTACCTATTAAATTAACATTTCTAATCATAATCCTATTTAATAGTGTATTTATCAAGCACAAAATTTTGTCAAAAAATAAATTAAAATGTATCTAATATGTGTGCAAACTTTCTACGATCTATTAAGCTCCCATTTGGTTATAATTCTGAAAACGGAAACGGAAGGTAAATGTATCCAATCTTTTCTTCTTCTTTTTTGTGAAATGTATCCGGTCTATTTTTTTGTGAAATGTATCTGGTCCATATGTGTATCTTCTTTCGTGAAATTAATAGGAATAATTTGTTGTGATTTCATGCAAAATGTATTTGTTTTCCCAATTTTATTTTCTCATCTATATCTTATATATATTAAAGCAGAGGTCTCTATTGGCACATGTCGCTCCGAGAATTAACCTCAGCTCAACGAAATTTTTTCACGCCTCTACTGCCACGTGTCGCTCCCAGATTTAACGTCGTCATTTTTAATTAAGTCATTTAAATTTAAATTTTGTATTCAGAACTTTTTTAAAAATTAAATTATTTAATAAATCCGAATTAGCAGTTTGTAATCAAAATTATAAAAACAAAACATTTCAGAACTGAATTTTTAAAAATCTGAAATAAAAAGTTGTACGTATGTTTGTATTTAGTTGATTCGAAATTTACTATTATTATTTTTATTTAGTTGACGCTTATTATTTTTAAGAAAAAAATAGGACAAAATTTAATCATTATTTTGTAAAATATATAATTTTTGAATTCAAATTTTTAACAAAAGCTTCTATTATTACGTGTGATATTTCTCATCAGTCTTCCCATATTAAGATTTTATAGAGCAATTATTTCTTTAAATTAGAATCTTTTATTCATAATATTTTTTAAATTATTTCAAAACTGAATTTTTAAAAATCTGAAATAAAAGTTTTGTACGTATGTTTGTATTTAGTTGATTCGAAATTTACTATTATTATTTTTATTTAATTGACGCTCTTTTTTTTTAAGAAAAAAATAGGACAAAATTTAATCATTATTTTGTAAAATATATAATTCTTATCTTATCTTATATCTTATATTATACATATTAAAGCAGAGGCCTCTATTGTCACGTGTCGCCTCCGGGATTTTTCTCAGCCCAACGAAAATTTTACAGGCCTCTGCTGCCACGTGTCGCTCCCAGATTTAACGTCAAGAAAATTATAATTGCGTAATTCAACTCATTATTTTTTAAATCGGATTAAAAAAAGATTTGTTGACTACTCAACAAACTAATAGATTTTATAGTGCAAAAAATAAAAAATAATAGCTATTTATAATAATAATGATAAATATTATAATTATTAAAAAAAATTACTTCTTTAAAATACGTAATTTAAACCTGATCTACCAATGATAAATTTGTTTCCTCTTTAATAATTTCAATTAAAATTTTCTTAAAATAAATCAATAAGAAATAGAATTAGAATATTGATAAGTTTTGTAATCAATAATCAAGATTCTATTTTTAACTATGTAAGTAACTAATGAAACCTAATTTTTATTGTTACGATAAGATTGAAATGCTTCTTTTTCTTCATTTGGGATAAACATTAAAAATAGAGTTAACAACTTTTATCTGCCATCTTTTTATATTTCATATAAAAAATTCCAAACGCAATTAAGAGCAATTACAAATGATTTTAAATCATAATTTGTAGTTAATTACGTAAATAAAAACCAGTAAAAAGGTTTATCAAAAGGTTTATCAGGCTTATTTTTTAGTTTTAACAAATAGTCCTTATTTAGTTAATTATTTTAGTTTGTTGGTATTATATAATCATAACCAACTGATCCTCATCCTATTTAAAACCAGTAAAAAAAAAAAATCCTACTTTTAAAAAGCCGAATCTATTTTCAAATAGTTAATTCAAATCAAGCTTATTATTTTCAAAATAAAAGGTAATTTTGGTATTTTCAAAAAATGGAAGATCTTCCAAATCTTTTTTAGCTAATCAAATCTTCTATAAATAGTTATGAACATATCCTTACACCTATATAGTTTTGGCCTCCATGTACCGTCCATAATCACAATTCCATGGTTTAAACCTCCACATATTGTACATCATCTATATTCTTTATTGTGCATGTTTACTATTGTATCTTATGCTTCTTATCCATCTTGATATTTTCTTGCCACTCAACAAGTACCTTATGCTTATGATGTTTATTAAACGTACTTTGGAGGCTCTTGATTTCGATCTGCAGTAACTCAAGATGATGGTCTCTTTCAGTGCAAGAGTGATCAATTCATTGAGAATTGCACTTACCACGGATGTAAGCACCACATGATCCATGATGGCCTAAGGATTACCATGGTTGTCTTCAACCTGTCCAATGCTAAAACTTCCACATCTCTGATCCGTCTTCCTTTACTCTCCACCTCATTTGTCATGCATTCTGGATTCAGAACTGTGTTTTATAAAGCCAATATTGATGTTGCCTTGCACTCTCCGTCTTCATCCAAATCTGCTAACAGTCTCATGACCAAGCTCACTACTACCATCTATCATGTATGGTCAACCCGCAACTCCGCCATCTCCGATGACGATCGGCCCTGCCCTCAAAAAATGAGTCCGTTCGATCCTCTCCACCTCAAACTAATTGCACAGGCACAAAACAATTATTAAGAAACCTATTAAACAAAATTAATTTTATAACTTTTTCTGAATTTTATCACTTATTAAAAACAAAAAAAACAAAATTTAAATTTGGTCAAAATTTAGATTGTACAAAGTCATTTATTAACATTTTATTAAAACTTAATCCGCACAAGGTGCGGGTAATACACTAGTACTACTATTAAAGCCAAACATTTACTTTCATGTGGTGCTTCCTCAAAGATTTTTTTTGCCACGTGTCATTTTCTTAGATTTTTTAGTTTTGATAAACTAAAATAAACATTAATATATTGTTTCCATTTATATACTTATCACAATCTTCAACATATTTTTGAGATTCCAAGAAAAAACATGTTTTTAAGATATTCTTATTCATTATTTTTGAAATTTGTTTATTTACTTTTATTTATTAGATTATTAGATAATTTATTATTTTATATTTATCATGCAAATATATAGTTCCTATATTAATTAGAAAATAATAACTAAATCAACAAATATATTATAAGTGTTACATTTTTTTTCCCAAGACAATTTAAAAAAACCTATCATCTTTTTTAATTGAAAATTTTAAAGTACTATATATTAAAGTTTATATTTTAATTATAATTTATTTTAATTTCTTGAAAAAAAATATTATTTCACTTTACCATCTTCAAAAATGGTCTAATCTATATACTACTACTAAAGTCAAAGCATTTACTTTCATGTGGTGCTTCCTCAAAGATTTTTTTTGCCACATATCATTTTCTTAGATTTTTGAGTTTTGGTAAACTAAAATAAACATTAATATATTGTTTCATTTATATACTTATCACAATCTTCAACATATTTTTGAGATTCCAAGAAAAAACATAATTTTTAAGATATTCTCATTCATTATTTTTGAAAATTGTTTATTTACTTTTATTTATAAGATTATTAGATAATTTATTATTTTATATTTAACATGCAAATGTATAGTTCCTATATTAATTAGAAAATAATAACTAAATCAACAAATATATTATAAGTGTTACATTTTTTTTTCCAAGACAATTTAAAAAACTACCTATCATCTTTCTTAATTGAAAATTTTAAAGTACTATATATTAAAGTTTATATTTTAATTATAATTTATTTTAATTTCTTGAAAAAAAATATTATTTCACTTTACCATCTTCAAAAATGGTCTAATCTATATACTACTACTAAAGTCAAAGCATTTACTTTCATGTGGTGCTTCCTCAAAGATTTTTTTTACCACATATCATTTTCTTAGATTTTTGAGTTTTGGTAAACTAAAATAAACATTAATATATTATTTCCATTTATATACTTATCACAATCTTCAACATATTTTTGAGATTCCAAAAAAAAACATGTTTTTAAGATATTCTTATTCATTATTTTTGAAAATTGTTTATTTACTTTTATTTATAAGATTATTAGATAATTTATTATTTTATATTTAACATGCAAATATATAGTTCCTATATTAATTAGAAAATAATAACTAAATCAAAAAATATATTATAAGTGTTACATTTTTTTTTCCAAGACAATTTAAAAAACTACCTATCATCTTTCTTAATTGAAAATTTTAAAGTACTATATACTAAAGTTTATATTTTAATTATAATTTATTTTAATTTCTTAAAAAAAATATTATTTCACTTTACCATCTTCAAAAATGGTCTAATAGAATCAATTTAGTTTTACAATTTTGTATTGTATACGAGACTCAAAATTATAATATATAATATTGTTTAAATTAGTCTTTTTTATTGTTGATTTAAATATATTGTTAGTTTAATTTTAAATTTTAAACTTCTCTTTGAGTTAATTAATTAAGACTTTATGATACATCATTTTTTTTTAAAAATTATTCATTAAATTTAAATTTATACCCGTGCCTTGGCACGGGAACTACACTAGTATGGTATCAAAGCTAATCGTATCCCGCTAAAATTACTTAAACCACAAGGAATGTTTCCAAAAAAATCAAACAAACTAAACTACGTACATGGACTAAATTTATTTCCATTTTGTTTCCATTTCTAGAGTTAAAACCAAACGGATAGGGTTGTTTACAAGTCCGGACATGGACCGGACCTGAACTGAGAGGACCAGAAATGGACCTAATTTTTCGGTCCAGGTCCAGTCCAAGAACGGATGGATCGGAAAATGTGCTAAACTATTAATTAATTTTTTATTTTTGCACTAAGTCTATCGCGGACCCGACCGAACCGGATCGAGTGTTAATTAATTAATTTTTATTTTTTTTTCCACTAAAACTTTATTAATTTAATTTTTTCCACGAACTTTCCTTTTTTTTAAAAAAAAAATCCCGACCGGACCGATTCGGACCGAACAGGTTGTGGACCGGATTGTTTGGACTGAAGACCGTACTTGTTTGTTTCGGTATGGTCCAAAATTGAACAGTCCTACAAACGGGTCCTAAATCATAACAACAATCTCATAATCATAACAATACACCCGAAAGAGACAATAAATAATTGAGGACCTTCCAGATTTTCAATGAATGGATAAAATAGGAACTAGTGCATACCCATCTAGTTTAGTTGACGAAAAGGTGGGTATAGATAGCCGTGTAAATCACATTAATTTTAGCCATGCTCTTTTTTCTGCTTTTACAGTACCTACACATAAGATTTTACTAATTTCACTAAAATAATACTAACAAAGTTAATGGCAATTCGTTACTTTTTCTTTTCTACCAGGCCAAGAAAGAATATTGTTTTTTTTACTAAATCAACAACATTAAATGATGGTCAGTGAATATATTAAAAATGACAACAGATTTGAAGCTTGCAAGCAGAGAGTATGGTATGGGTTACCACAATACTAAACAATTAATACTATCTGTCAAAACCTCTCTCGCGCATTTTAAAACCGACCATAGATCCACTCTTCACATACAAACACCCAAATTCCCGGCCTCCTAAACCAATCAACAATGGCACCTTCAACAAATTCACTTTTCATTCTCCTCCTCATAATTTTACAAAATTGCCCCTCCAATGGCGGATCCATACCCGGACCCATCAAGACCGTGGTGGTTCTGGTGATGGAGAATCGCTCCTTCGACCACATGCTCGGCTGGATGAAGCGGCTCAACCCGAATATCGACGGTGTCGATGGCTCAGAATCAAACCACCTATCCGCATCTGATCCCAACTCCGACCGGGTTTACTTCAACAGCAGCTCCGGGTATATTGTGGAGCCCGACCCGGGACACTCATTCCAGGCTATCCGGGAGCAGATATTCGGGTCGGCTGACACTTCTGCTGACCCGGCACCGATGAATGGATTCGCCCAGGAAGCGTATGCTGTAAACGGGTCGATAGAGATGGCCCGACATGTGATGAGCGGGTATAACCCCGAGATGGTCTCGGTTTACAAGGCGCTTGTGGAGGAGTTTGCGGTGTTTGATCGGTGGTTTGCCTCCGTTCCGACGTCTACTCAGCCTAATCGGATGTACGTCCACTCCGCCACCTCCTCCGGCGCCACCAGTAACATCCCTGCCCTCCTTATCAAAGGTAATAATAATAATATAAATAACAATTAATAATTACCAAATTATCATATATCGATGTTCGATACCATATATATCCGGATATCAAATTAATTTTTTTCATGAATGATTGAGGTTATCCGCAAAGAACGATATTCGAGAATCTAGATGAGGAGGGGATCCCGTTCGGAATATACTACCAGAACATTCCGGCGACACTATTCTACCGGAACCTAAGAAAACTAAAGTACTTGACAAAGTTCATGCCATACGGCCTGTTTTTCAAGCAGCATGCGAAGGCGGGCAAGTTGCCGGGGTACGTGGTGGTGGAGCAACGGTACACCGACACGAAGGCGGAGCCCGGCAACGATGACCATCCGAACCACGATGTCTACCAGGGGCAGCTATTCGTGAAGGAGGTGTATGAGACGCTAAGGTCTAGCCCACAGTGGAACCAAACCCTGTTTCTGATCACCTACGATGAGCATGGCGGGTTCTTCGACCACGTGTCCACCCCAGTCCGTGGGGTCCCCAGTCCAGATGGCATTGTTGGGCCCCAGCCCTTTAATTTTACGTTCGATAGACTTGGTGTGCGGGTCCCCACCATCGCCGTCTCCCCTTGGATCAACAAGGGTACAGGTCAGTTTTTCGCCTTTTTCCCATTTCTTTCATTGTTTCACTAAAATTTGTGGTCGACAATATTTGATATTACAATTAGTATTAGTACTATTCCTTAGATTTTTTACAAATAAAATTTTATCCATTTTTCTATATATTATTTGTATTTTCAAAACACAATTTCTTTCTATTCTCATATCTCTATATTCTACAATTTTTTTAAAATTATAATGTTTTAATAAATATTATACTTTGTTCTAATGTCAATTAGTAATAACCAGAAATATATAACAATTAAAAGTGCATGGTGATCAGAAAAAGAACATTGATTTCCATTGAATTGTTGGAGGGTCTAGTGATCGCTTGTTTAAGAGTAGAAATCGTGTTGATTTCCACTTTGTTTTGACTTATGCATATGTATAGGGATAAGGCGTAAGGGTGTTTCACAAGTAATGGGAAATTATTTGATGGCCAACTTCTTTGCTTGCATATTATATATATATATATATATATATATATATATATATATATATATATATATATATATATATATATATATATATATATAAAATTGTGGTTGAGTAACAAATTTTGTATGGTTAGCCAAAAATAGGAGACAATTCTATAAATTTGCGCTTGCCTTGCATTTAGTGTCATAGTCTTGATATGTGAGGTGTGCAGATTGAGTTTTCCTAACCATTATCGATCCATACAACAATAGAGTTATGCCTCACCCGTGTTTTCATGTCAATAAGTCATAGAAATGAGATATTTTGATTGCTCAACATGGAATGTACTCAATTTATGTGTACACCAAAGACATGTTCAAATGTAAACGCAAATAGAAAAAAAAAAGGCTACAGATTTTGTCTTGTTATGCATATGCATTGCAGATATGATTTATATTTGTGGCTTAGTGAGAAGATTCACAAGATGATCATGTGGGAAGCTGTACCCCCCACAAGCTTCCATTCAATCCTTTCACACTACTTTTTCCTTTCTTTAATTTGATGTTTAGGGATAGTTTCAAATAAGTTCTTTTTTCATTTTCATTTTATATAATACCTAAATTTTAATTAACCACAAATTAGACTTGAATTTTCATTTCTCTTGTCGGCTTGTTATAGATTATGATTAAATGAATTTTCAAATAAATTTTTAATTATATAATCAGACCCGTCCAATAAGGGTGTCATTCGACCCAACAACACGGGGGCCAGTGTTTTGGGCCCGCAATATTTATTCTTAGTTAGTTTAAGAAATAAAAGTGTTATTGTTACAGTGGTTAGAACTCAATAAGGGGAGCTTAAAACCTCCTTTCTACTATGCTCTTTTTCTTCCTCTTTTGTTTATTTTTTTTTTAACTAAAAATATTTAAAGTTAATAACGGTTTTGTTTTGCTTTTTATTATCATTATTTCATATATTTTTATTAAAAGAAATATTTTAACCTCTTTTTTTGTTATTTTTATAATAAAACATAATTTATAAAAAATTAATTTCCTAATAAAACATAAATCCTCCTAATACATGTTTATAGTTTTGTCACTAAACACACATTATATAATATAATGTAATGTGATGTGTGTTTAGTGACAAAACTTTTAATAGATGCAGATAAAATGCAAGGAAAGTGGGTTCGATCAAGGTGGTTGTGATTTAATGCTAAAAAATTGACCTCTTAACATTTCAATTATTTGTCTACCTCCTTGATATTTCCCCCCGCTTTTGTAGTATACCACTAATCATTGATATTAACTTGATCCGATATAATTTATATTCCGATTAGATATAGTATATATATTCTGATTAATATATTATTGGTATATTTTGCAGTGGTTCACAAAGCAAATGGACCGTACCAATCATCGGAGTACGAGCATTCGTCGATCCCCGGAACGGTGAAGAAGCTCTTCAACTTATCGTCGCCGTTCTTGACAAAACGAGACGCATGGGCGGGCACATTTGAGCAGATTCTCATGACAAGAACAGAACCTAGGACAGATTGTCCAGAACAGCTGCCGACTCCGGTTAAGGTTCGGAAATCGGAGGCGGACGAAGACGCTCAGCTCAGCGAGTTCCAACAGGAGCTGATGCAACTAGCTGCGGTGTTGAAGGGAGACAATGCACTGTCGAGTTACTTTGGGAAGATCGGGAAGCAGATGAGTGTGAAGCAGGGAAAGGAGTATATGGAGGAAGCTGTTAAGCGTTTCTTTGAAGCCGGAAAACTGGCGAAGAAGATGGGTGTTGATGGTGAGCAGATTGTGAAGATGAGGCCTTCTCTTACGACGAGGCCTTCCAAAACTGTTAACGGACAAACCTAGAAAGTATAATCATAGCATTTGTTCAATCGTATCTTTCATTAATATGTTAGGATACATATACTCTTGTACACAAGTTTATGTTGGAGAATAAAACAGATATATATATCTTCAAGCATTCCAACTTAGGGTTTTTCATTTGGTCTGAACCTAAGGAGTGGAATTTCCAAAAACTTAGACCGTGGATCAGATCAAAATTTTAATATATGTATATATATATAGATCAGGTTGAAGTGTTTTTTTGGGTCCTAGACTGGACCGGAAACCGATCTAAAAATCTTAGACCGTAGATCGGTCCGGGTTGTTGCGGTCCGGTCTTTGTTTCCGGTCTGATCAAATCTGCGTGGCCATATTCCAACTTATAAGATGTTAGATTACTGGGTCAATGGCCCGTATATTTAGGCTTATTCCTTGATTTGTTAGTTTATCTTTATCTTATCATCTATTCTTGTTATAAATATTATCCGCTCAATGAATAAAACAAGCTTTCAGTTCACAAATCTCTACATGGTATTTAGATCAGAGATTTGTGAACTGAAAGATTGTTTTATTCATTATATTTATAACAAGAATAAATGACAAGATAAGGATAAACTAACAAATCAAGGAATAAGTCCAAATATACGGATCATTGCCCAATAATCTAACATAAGATTACCGTCAAAATACACAATGAAATTGTTGGGCCTAAATTTGACTTGGCTAGCCCAAAAATAATAAGGCCCAAATAAGAGTCAGTTTCACTAGCAAGTAGCAACCCATTCGTAATATGAAGACCCGACGACCGTCCGACAAGCAAGACGGAAACCTTAATGCTAGAGATTATCTATCTCTATGTGTGGCCCGAAGAGACGGAAATGTCAACGGACGTAACAACTCCTTAGCAGATCGTTGGGCGACGACTTTAAGCCTTGGCGGCCATCTACGAGATTTGTGGGAGCCATTGAGCCAATCCAAGTCGTTCTACAACCAGATTATCGTGAATTAATACTCATAATTAGTAATACTAAAATTGAGATAATTAGGGTATTACTGTATTAGTCTATTAGAGCCCTTTTGTCTTGATAAAACAAACTATACTCTATCCTAATGTCTCAATTAAAGATAGAAAAACGGATTAACAAACAAGATTAAATACATAATCAATATAAGCCAATTAAACTTGGCTACAAATAGAACACTTAAACGCAGTTGAAAGATATATTCTCGGCCACACAAACCTTAATTTGTGGGAAATGAAAGCTGAAATAACAACAACATGAGGATGGAATAACGTAAACACAATGCTCTTTCATCTGTGCACTTTAGTCCCCTTCCGACTGTCCGAGCACACACAATTCAAATTATTTTAGAAATAAGTAATTATTTTTCACTTTTGAATTTTATTTTCTTTTACACTTTTGACCCTTATATACTTTTTATTTACACTTATTTGTGCGTTTATCTCTTTTGACTATTTATCTATACACTTTTTACAAATTGTTCATAGTTTATTGTGATGTCACAAAGTTCTTAATAAACTGGTCTTGATAATAAATAAATTTGTTGATGACACAAAAATAGGCGTTAACAATGGCCGGTGAGAAGTTTGATATTGGTTTATAGAAATAATAATTTGAATATTTATTCTAAAAAATTTATAAATAATTGAACTATTTTGGAAAATAAAATTTCTAAAAAATGAAGGTACTCAAAAAAAGTGAACATGTGGTCAACACGTACCTCATTTCTTAATTATAAAATTATAGGAGATATCCAATCAATATCTTCCATTTTGAATATGGCATATTAATTTTTTTTATTCTTTTTAAAAAAATTAAAGAGATTTTACCATTGGTGAATGGAGAGACCGAAATAAACGGTAAACAGACAAATTGTGAAGACAATAAACCAACAACCAAATAAACAAACCGAATTAAAACTAGTTGGATTAGAATTTAGAAGTTAAGAATGATCATAAGTGTCCTCCCGAAGATGAATTTCGTAATGAACAAACCAAACAATACCTAAATCTTATCATCGTACATTAGATACAACAAAACTTATATCCTAAAAGTACGAAAAAAATGTAATTCCATAAAAGCGTCTTTCGTCAAATGTGAAAAACATACATCCATGACCTCAACCATAAATTAAACCCTTAAAAAAAAACGAAACCGAAAAATACACCAAAACAAGCTTCAAAGATAAACAAAAAAGAGTCATACACAATGTTCCTAACTTGTTAATTTTTTGTTAATTGCTCTAACACCAATGCCCTTGACGGAAGGTAAATCACATCTAATCATCAAGTAAGAAATTATCAACAAAGACACATTATTAACATCATATATATATCATTTAAATGAGTGCAACACACAAGAAAATGAACATCAAGATGAATCTAAAACTCCAAAACACCCATCAGAATCAGAAGAAGGCACGACTTCCATAGAATACCCTTGATCCATCCTTCTTATCAACTTCCAAATTCTTCTTACTCATTTCATTTACCATCATCTTCTCCAAAACTTCATCCTCACGCTTCTCAACATCCATCGGAAGTTTCATCTTTGCCAAAGACTCACTAAACTGTTGCATACTCTTAATATACATATCAACAATCTGCTGCTGCATAACCAACTCCTCACCTTCAACACTCATCTCTTGATTCACCTTCTCATCTCTTTCTTCTTCATTTTCATTAAAATCAACATCTTCACTCTTCTTCTCTACTAAATCATCACTCAAATGAAAAAACAAGCATTGAGATACCATTTCCTGGTTTTCATGGACAATATTAATATCCGGAAACTCAATCCTCGAATACTCAGCATTTCTATCCAACAAAACAACTTCAGATGTAATAGACGAATTTCCAGATACACAAGAACTCAAAGGCAAAGGCAAAAGAGTATTTAAATTGAGACTTAGTTTAACTGTGCCTGCAGGAGAGTGAAATAGTTCAGTAGAAGAAAGAGTAAATTCTTCAGTTATTTTACTCTTAGCAGCAACCATTGAAATAGGAACCAAAGCAAAACCCAACAGTTGATCTTCCAATAAGCTCCTAACTCTACTCATCATCCAAATCTCACATTTAAGAACCGCGTCCATCTGGGTAATCTTCATCGTTAGCTTTTCGTTGAAGTCGGGATTCTTTCCGCCATTATTGACAATCCCGGTTGAGATTGTGTCGTCAGGATTGTAAGTGAGGGAGAATTTGGCATAAACATCTTGATTATCATAGATGCATATGTTATGGATATTTCTAGCGTTATGAACAAAGATATCAAGAATACCCGAAAACTCAGGTTCTTCTAAGGTTATGGAGTTTTGATGATCAGTGTTATAAGAGTATCTAGAGGATGACATTTTTGTATTGAGTGCATGTATGTGGATACAGTAAGGAGAAGAAGATGTTGAAGATATGAGAAGATGAAAATGTAAAGTGAAGATAGATCAATGTGTGGAATTGAGTTGAAGAAGGTAGGTATGAATTTTGTTTGTTTATTTGTGGTGTGAATTTAGATATGAAAAAAAAGTAAGAGCTTGTTGTAGTGGTGGGTGGGGTAGTGTTCATATTTGATTGCTTTGCTTGGAATTGCAACTTCCACTCAAAGTGGGGAAGGGTTTCTCTCCAATTGAGATTTCATTATCATCTTCTTCAAAGATGCTTCTTTCTATGCTTCAAAGCCTACAATCAACCGAAATAAATAAATATATATGGACTAGTTCGGGTAAGGAGGTGAGAAAAAAATTTTGTTTTATTTTTTATATGCTATTGATTTTAATTTTGAATCAGTTTTTTTTTTTTAGTAATTTTTTAAAAATAAATTTTTACCCTAAAAAATTAACGTATATTTTGTCTAAAATTTTAAAGGAAAAAAAAGTAAAGTAATACTAAAATAAAAATGAACTAAAGAAAAAAAAAATTTTCATATAAAATAAAAAATTAACAAAATTTCTACTCACCATATATATATATATTCCCCTTAAATCTTGCCCCGGATTTCACTAGTTACCCAAATAAACAAGAAAATGTGTTTGGAGTTTTAACTATAGAATTTCAATGTTACTGAAAATGACTTTCAAAAGGTAGCAGTAGCACTGCTAAAATGCTATTACTTTTACTAGTTTATCAACACCATCATAGAGAGAAAAGTAAGAGGTCATAGTAATTGGATTTTGTCACAACAGTTGAACGTAACTCTTACAAGAACCAGTCAATTCAGCTTAATAATAGACCAAGTGAGAAAAGGTTAGGTATTTAGTCAATTTTAAAGGCTTTTTGATGTCAAGCATGAGATATAAACTTAAGACTAAACAAGCATAAACAAAGACTATAGATGTAAGTCTCCATTCTTAGTCTAAGTTTAATTGTCAACATTTGCCAATCTTGTGAGGAACAAAAGCAGCTTGAGTGGATTCGATTTCAAGAAAGATGATCAATAACAACAACTTGAGCATACTATTTTCAAAGATTTTACAAAATCTATAATGGAAAGTGAGATTACTGTGTAAATGGTTTATATAACAACTTGAGTTTCTTATCAGAATATCAAAATAAAAAGGGGAAAGTGGGCGAAAAGAATTCATAAAACTGCATCTTCCAGTTATAGATAAATTTCAGCAAAGATGCAGCCTGGAATTTTCACGATCAATGTTGTCATCATATCTTTGTGGTGGCTTTATCTTGAAGCAATCATCCTTAGCCAAACATCACACCTATATATCTACCCTATCAATGACAAATGGGTGCGATTAAAAAAAGGAAAGAAAGATATAAAGAAAAGTAGGGGTTTGTTGGGTATCCATGTAGATATCAAATATAAATGTTGGTATATGTGGGGTGTACAAAACCAATCCGGTTTGATCATCCGAACCGAGAAATTCGTTGCGAAAAACAAAATATTTTGATACCCGTTTTGATCCGATCCGAATTCGATATGGGCGATTTTCCCGGACTATCGAATCGGATACAAATAGGAATTTTAGGCCTCTGAATATACGGATATTTACATATCATTGGATATTTTTGGATCACCGAGTATTCCCGGAAATCCGTGGTTCACCTAATATTCGCGGATCATTGGATATTACCGAATATCCGCAGTTCAACGGATATTCCTGGATCACCGGATATTCCTGTAAATAACGAAAAGTGCAAAGAACAACAATATAAAATGAATGGAATCAGGTTATTTACTGAGGGAGAGAGTATCAGCGGTGTACCTTATGGCTGAAAGGATGACCGGCGCGATGACAGCATGATGGCGAGGGAAGTCGTCGGAGATGAGAGACGCAATGCATGTACAATTTGAATGAAGAAACTCAGGCACACGATGAGCGACCAATGAGAGTCGCTGGTGAACGTCTATGGACTTGAGAGAAATTGAGGACGACGTTGAAATGTTTAGGCCTCAAAGAGCCGGGTAAGAAATGAGTTAAATGATTAGAGGCCCAAAACGAGCATATTTCTTTCATGCCTTAAACCAAACATCTAACTTTAGTCCTCCCGTAATCAATCCATGGGCTTTTTTTTATAAACCAAACGGGTCCTATATTTCTTTAAATTTTGTAGTTTTCAATTGACTTACCCACATTTTTTAGTTTCATCTCAATTCTAATTCTCGTGAATCGAGCTTATTGTTAAAAAGTACCTCCATCATCTAGGTTTTATTTCCTCTCACTCCCACTTTTTGATTTTGATTCATTGTTGACTTTGAGTTTTGTTTTCCATACTTATCGTATTAGATTGTGGCAAATTATTGTCCAACATTGGTTATGATGAGTTTTGTATTCATAAGATTTGCTATTAAAACATCTTTATGGTCATGAAAATGTTGGCATTGTTTACATTGTTGTTGTTGCTATTCACATGTGAAGGGGAGGATGAAGACGGAACAATTGGTCTTGCTCGATGCTCATGTTACAGCTACCGGTCGACAACGAAGGAAAATTATGACCGTTTCTGATGTTGTCGTCCCCAAAAGAAAAATTACATCTTTGAATTTCATTTGTTTCAGCATTTGAGAGAAATTTTCAAAGACAACACCAAATAAAAAGTTTTATAGTAAATATAGTGTACTGTTTTGTTTCGAATATTACATGATAAATTATATTCTTTGCTAGCTAAGATAAATTATGTAATAAAAAAGTTTAATCATGATTTTCTACATCTTTTTTAACGATAGCCGATACATATTTAATTGTTATTTTATAATTTTGTTATTTGATATATAATATTGTATAGTACAAATTACATGGAAATATAAATGAATGTTTATCCTAGATATTGTTTTTGACACACATATATACATGTGTGAGTGCGTGTATATTTTTTTTAGATTCGGTCAATTTTTCACAAGGAAGAATTGAACACAATTAAATATGATAGATTAATAATTTTATATTATTGATTCATTATGTCATATAAATTTTATTGATATCAATGTTATTTGCAAATAAAAATATAGTTTTTTTTTGTATATTTATATCGAACCAATTATATGCATTAACGGTATTCTTTAGTTAATATCATTAGCATACGCAAATTTTAAATCATTTATTAGCAAATATCCGTACGTACAGGCACGAGCTATGAACTAGTATTAAATAAAAGTTGGCTAAAATTAATGGATGGAGATCATTTTTACAATGATTGTCACCGCATCATTTTATCGAGATGACAACCGGTAAACTTGCTCTAAGCTTTATAAGAAAATTGAGGTTTTTTCTTAAAAAAAAAAGAGGCTTTTTCGGTTTTTCCCTAAGTTATCATGGGATTTTTTTTTTCTGTCAAAATAATAATGAAAAGATAATTCTGAAAATAGAAATGTAACTAAACTAATTCTGAAAGTAGTAATGGAACAAAACTAATGCGTAGTCTAGTACTACGACTTTGGGATCAAAAAAAAATTTTCACGAGTTTCAAACAGTAGTTTAAATATTTTTTTAAAACATGTAAACCATCAATTCTTGTACTCACAATTAGAGACTGTACGAATTCAACTTGCGGAAATATTTCTTAAACTAATGGTTTTGATCAACAAGTAGAGACTATGTACTCACAATTCATGTAAAATCCCTCAATTTATTGATGTATGACTACCATATGCACACTGCTACCTTCAACTTGCGGAAATTTCTAGTGGTAAACGCCATGCAAATTGCTTGGTAAACATTCCTAGCTTTGTCATTTGTTTTACTGCAGTCATAGATGTCTTTGCAATGTTTCTCTTGACTTTTTCTTTAAAAAAAAAATCTTTTGGGACTTTAGAAAACAGTCAACAAGCAGGATCTCTTTGGAGAATTAGATAATGCAAAAACTGAATTTAGAAGATAAAAAGTGCAAAAGTAATATGGGTTTAGAGATTACAAGGTTTGTCTTCTTGATGATCAAAGCCTTTCAGAATATAACAAAAGTATGACAATTCTTCGTGATCTAAGCGGAGGAGGAGAAGGATGAACCTGAGGGAGTGGTGTTGTTCATTATTGGGTGGAGAATTGAGGGGATCTCTGGTGAGAGGAAGAGAAGAAGATGACATTTAGAGACGGAATCAGAAAATTTTTAGTTGTGGATGGAATTTAAACTAAAGGTATTAATTTATAGTTATTATATATAAATATAAATTTAATTGCATATGTTGTTATAAATCTATAATTTTAAACAACTACCGATATTTTAAACAAATGAAAGTTATACTTAAAAAAAAAGTTAAAATAATTGTTCAACCGAACGGGACCTAAGTCTCAGTATAACAATATTGATACCCATACTTTTAATTAAATGTACATTTAATAATCATAATAAATTACAAAAAAAAATCTTTGAAAATTAATGTTTTTTTGGAATTTTTTCGATGGTTTGTAGTTTTAAAAAAAAACTGGTGAGTTTTATGGCTGATAATATAAGTTAGTTTTATTTGAAGATTATGATATTCTTTTACAAACTTAAAATAAAAACGTAATATTCTTAGGCTAAAATAATAATAAAAAGACATGGGACAATTAAGTATCTCCTAGTCTGCTTACTGCTTAGTGCACACTACATACCCATTAAATAAATAAAATAAAATAAAAAGATACGGGACAGTTTTTTTTGAATCGAAGATATGGGACAGTTGGACAAAACCAAAAAAATAACTCCATATCTCTGCCAGTAGAGCTTTCCATCCTGTGTTCATTTATGATGAAAGGAAGATAAGATTGATGATTGGCGGATGTGCCTATCCAAAATCAATTGCTTTGAATCTCCGTCTTCTTCCTCATTCGAAGCTCGTGAATCATGTTGGTTTTCATCGTCATCCTCATCCTCCCGGTTCTCTACCTCATCACCTTCCGTCGCCGTACCTCAAACAGAACTCCAAGTCCTCAATCCTACCCCGTCATCGGTAATCTCATCGGAGTCCTCCGCAATCTCCACCGCTTCTACGACTGGGCGATCGATTTGGCTACCGACACAGGCGGACTCACTTTCAGAGTCGATCCATTCCTCGGCCTCCCCAATATCATCATCTTCACCATAGACCCTGCCAACATACAACACCTTCTCAAGACCAATTTTCAAAACTACGTCAAAGGTTCGCGATTCAGAGATAACCTGCATGAGTTGCTCGGCGATGGAATTTTTACAGTCGACGGCCAGTTGTGGTCTGTTCAGAGGAAGATCGCTAGCCATGAGTTTAACACGAGATCTCTCAAGTCTTTCATTTCTCACACTGTCCAGTGCGAAATCTCCAATCGTCTCCTCCCGCTCTTGTCCGAAGCATGCTCCAAGGATGAGATCATTGATCTACAATCTGTTTTCCAGAAATTTGGTTTTGATAATATCTGCAATTTAGCGTTTGATTTTGATCCTGCCTGCTTAGGCGAATCAATTTCGCCAGGATATACTTTCGCGAGTAGCTTTGACGAGGCGACTGATATATGTATGTCTAGGTTGCTATTGCCCTTGCCGGCGATCTGGAAGTTCAAGAGGTTACTCTCCATTGGATCCGAGAAGAGGTTGACGGAGGCGATCAGAACAATAGATCGTTTCGCCTATGAAATAATTAGGTCTAAAGAGGAGAAGTTGAAATCGCCAGTTCCGAATGTTAATAGCACAGATAAGCTGGACCTACTATCCCGATTCATGCGCTCAAACGTAGAATTGGAATTCAAAACTCCCGAGGAGAGGAGGAAATTCTACAGAGACATAATCGTGAGTTTTGTCTTAGCAGGCAAAGATTCAACCTCGGTGGCGTTAACCTGGTTCTTCTGGCTACTTTCCGGCCACCGTCAATGCGAACGCCGGATCTACGAGGAGATATCCGCAGCTACCGCAGCCAGTTCTACTGGGGAACGAAATCTAAACTACGACGATCTAAAGAGCTTTAATTACCTGCACGCAGCTCTATCGGAATCCTTGAGGCTGTTTCCTCCGGTTCCCGGTAACTCTAGGTTAACAGTGAACGATGATATCTTACCGGATGGGACTCAGATCCGGAGAGGTTGGGCGGTGGATTACTCTGTTTACGCCATGGGGAGGATGGAGAAAGTATGGGGTTCGGATTGCTTGGAATTCAGGCCGGAGAGATGGTTGGACGGAGAGGGGAATTTCCAGGCATGCGAGCAGTTTAAGTATCCAGTGTTCCATGGTGGACCGAGGATCTGTCTAGGGAAAGATATGGCCTACGTGCAGATGAAGGCGGTGGTGGTAGCAATACTTGGTCAGTTTGAGGTAGTGGCCGTTGATGGTGGAGCATCGCCGGAGAAGATGAAGAATCCGCCTTACCAGGTGGGACTGGTGCTGAAGAAGAGGGATGGCTTGAAGGTTAAACTAAGAAGAAGAAGAAATTGATGCTTTTTTCTTTTTTTTTTTGTTGAAGAGACTAGGAGAACGTGTTCTCACTCGTAATTTATTCAAAAAACAACAAACCAGCTAAACAACTAAAAGTCTAGGGGTCGCAACGCTCAAGACATCGTTCTTCAGGACAGACACTGAACTAGTAGGAGGAGAGTGAAGTACATGATAACCAATCGAAACATTAAAGTAAAGAGTAGCAAGATGATCCGCATCAGCGTTTGCTTCTCTAAAAATATGACGGAATCGGATAGCCCAATCCCTACGGAGGAAGCCTTGGCAACGAGATACCAGACTAAAAAGCGGATGAGAGCTAGAGATCTCATCATTGACCAGATTGAAACCCGAGAGAGATCAACCTCCACTTCGATAAACCGAATGCCTTTATTCCAAGCGAGATGTAAGCCCATGCACAGACCCCATAAACTCTGCTACCAAAACCGAACCCGCACCAATATTAAACATGAAACCAAAGATGAAATGACCCGAGTCATCCCTAACCAGACCACCCGCCGCAGCGCAGCCTGAGCTGCGAATGAAAGACCCATCCGAGTTCAGCTTACTCCAACCTGTTAATGGAACTTTCCATATCACATCGACCCACACAGCTTCACGCACCTTCCCATTCTTAGCCATGTTCTCAATAGCCAACTATAAATGTCTCATCTGAGAACTGATGAAAAGCATCCTCGAACCCTGGAATTCGGAATGATTAAAGACAACATCGTTCCTCCATTTCCATATCCACCACACCGCCATTGCAAACCATGAACTCCATGCAAGATTTTCCGCGTGAACTTCAGTGACGGAAAGGTTGAACAAAAGCCATTCGAAGTCGTTAAGGGAATAAAAATGCCCAGCCATCCCCTCACTGAGTAAGTTCCCCCAAAGATCAGCAAGCCTAGAGAAATCCCTGAAGAGATGCATGACTGACTCCGGAGCACGACCACAACAAGGGCATATGTCAGAAACAGCCAAATGTCGCCTTCTCCGTTCAACATTAGTCATCAGCCTACCTTTGGTGACCAACCATAAGAATGTCTTAACTCTTTCCATAACTTTTAACTTCCAGATGATACGATAGGTGCGGGTCTGCGTAGTTTCCACAGTACAGACGGGGAAGAGGCTACGATAGGCCGAAGATGAGGAGAAACAACCATTCGACTCCATCGACCAAGACACACTATCAGCGACCCCGGGGAACTCATTGAGAGAGATGACAGAGATCTTCAAGAGCACATGAGCAGGAAGACTAGACCCAAAGCGATCCCAACACCAGCCCGATGAGTCACTCCAATAAGCCGAAACAACCTCCTCGAGATTCACATCACCCAGCGGCTGGATGGCCACTTCATACAAAGGTTTATCAAGACACCAATTATCCAACCAGAAGCGGACACACGTTCCGTCACGAACCTCCCATTTGACACCAACCGATAACAACTCCTTCTTAGCCCACATCAGTCCACGCAGAATGCATGAGCCAATCCTCAACGTGGAGCACGCCATGAATTCAACCGAGGAAGTCAGTTTGTACTTACCCTTAATGATCAATGCCCAAGGAGCGCTATTTGCAGTGAGCAGCCTCCAAGCCAATTTGCATAATGAAACGAGGTTATTGCTCCTTGTACACTTAATTCCTAAGCCTCCCAAGTCCATTGGTGTACACACCTCAGACCAAGCCACTAAATGCAAGCCCGGTTTAGATTCAACACCTTTCCAAAGAAACGACCGACATACCTTATCAATTTCGTTACATGTCGCAAGTGGTAATTTACAAATACGTATCACATATGACGGAATGGTATTGAGTACAGATTTCACCAAAGTCAGCCTCCCCGCAAAACTGAGAAGCCTACCTTTCCAGGCAGCCAATTTGCCCCTAATTTTCTCAATAAGAAAATCAAAATCACCCTTAGTGAGCCTAGAACGAGTGATCGGGAACCCCAGATATTTTCCAAAATCAGTAACAATAGGGAGCTCAGCTGCCGCCTGGATTGAATCTTTGAAAGAACCCAAGACATTTGGGGAAACGATCATATGCGATTTCTAAAGATTAACTTTCAGCCCGGAGTGTTGACAAAACTCGTGGAGACACTTCTTAATTGATCTAACGTTCTTCAAGGAAGCTTCTGCGAAGAGAACAATATCATCTGCAAAAAAGACATGAGAGATCGCTGGACAACCACGTTTGATCCGCAACGGGGTCCAATCCCCAATCTCCACAAGTCTATGAATAGCATGGCTAAGCCTTTTCAAACACAATACAAAAAGATAAGGAGAAAGAGGATCCCCTTGCCTAACACCACGACTTGGAGAAAAAGATTCGGACATTTTTCCATTCCACAAGACTCTCATAGTCAGAGAACGGACACAACAACTGATCCAGTTCCTCCATAACGTGGGTAGACTCAAAAGCCCACAAGTTTCATCCACGAAATCCCAAGAGAGCCTATCATAAGCCTTCTCTAAATCAATCTTCAATGCCATCCACTGCCTTCCGGCCTTCTTCTTACCAATTGAATGAATTAACTCCTGGACCAGAACCACGTTATCTTCAATGAGCCTATCGGGAATAAAGCTACTCTGAAACGGCCCAATGACCATTCTCATAATTGGTTGCAACCTCATAACAAGCAATTTAGAAATAACTTTATAAACTACATTGCAGAGGCCAATTGGACGAAACTTAGACATATGATCAAGGCTAGCATTCTTCGGGATGAGAGACAGAAGAGTTTCATTAAGACCCTTTGGCAGAGAAGCCGATGACAAAAATCTTCTGACAGTAGAGATTACGCTCAAGCCCACCGTATCCCAGCACTGATGAAATAAAGCAGCACAAAAACCATCCAAGCCGGGTGCTTTGTGAGGAGCCATATTAAAAACACATTGCCGAATCTCCACATCAGAGAAAGGATAACAAAGAGCAAGCAGGTCAGACTGTGCAATAGTCGAAAAATTAGAGTAGAAAATACCCGGTGAAGGAGTCAAACCCTCCTCGGAGACAAACAACTTTCTATAGAACTCGAGAGCATTAGATTTCAGAAGAGCCGGATCAGAAATCCAGATGCCATCATCGTTCTTGATACAATCAACTCAATTATGTCTTCTCCGAATGATCGTACTAGCATGAAAGAACTGTGATATGAGATCCATTGTATATATGAATGTTTTCTATATAGACACATTATAATGTCCATAGACATTTGGCTAAGGTTTCTGCACATTATTATGAAGCTCATAGTTGATTAAGATAATTTACACACATGATGATCATTTGGGTAACAAACTAACAACTTTAGAGGCTACGTATAGCATTTTTATTGTTTTAACGCTTACCTCGTTTTTATTTTATGGATTCTTCTTTTTAAGATAAAGATAGTCAAAATAAGTCATACCTAAAAAAATTAAACAATTTTTCACACTCTCACAGGAAAACATGAAATCATTTTTACTCAAAAAATAGTCTAAATGTACAAAAGACATTAACAGTGCAAACTTATAAATAAATAAATAAATAAATAGGTATAGTGACCTTATTCGGATAGTTTTTTCTGGGATAGTTTTTTTACGGATAGATTCGGTAAATATCAATATGATTGTTAACTTGTTAATATGTTTATCACCTTTATACGGTGTTTGTATCTAAGGAAAGTATTTTGGATCTTCTTAGTATAAATTTTGGTGCAACATCCACCGAGAGCTTTAGAAGTCATGCCCTTCGGTGCAATGTACCAACAACAAAGGCCCTATATGGTAACATGTGCAGTCAATGTCAACCTAAGACTCGTACGACTATAGTGAAATCAATCTCCAAATAAAGCAGACTGCAAGTTCTAAATGTCATCGCTTTTTTTTTTCCTTATGTTGCTCGCTTGTTTATAATTATGTGAGCGTCACCTATCTACATGGTTCACCCTAGTTACGGTGATCAAACCTGTAATATATATACATGTTTCACGACCTAAGGTTAAGAGATTAAACAATGTAATACTCTCCGTTACAATTCATGTGGTTCTCTTTGAATGGTATTGTAACAGAGATAAGCAACAATGTTAATGCTTTGTGAATGTCTCTATTTCTTGTTTAATTGTTTTCTTCTTGTAGTGATGATCATGCTAATCACAATTAAGTGGTGAAATTAATATGCACAAAGTTTACTTATCTAATAATATTACATATGCATAACATCCACATGCAATTATTATATACTAAATTTACTTCTTAACATGTCTCCGTGTTATGCATCAATACTAAAATTAAATGCATTGATACAAAATCAATTGCTTTGAATCTTCACCTTCTGATCGAGGTTCATGATTCATGTTCGATTTCATCTTCATCATCGTCCTTCCCGTTCTCTACCTCATTAGCATCCATGGCAGTACCTCAAACAGACCTCCAAGCTAGACGTGTGTAAATTTGGGCCAGCCCACCTGACACATCCAGAGAAAACACGGGTACGGACAATGACTTTGGCCCGTTTGAGCCCGATCCGGCCCGGATTTTGATGGGACGGATATGGGTAACCATTTTAGCCCGCGGGCTGGCCCGGCCCGTATATATATATAATTCTAATTATTTTACATAATATATTTATTAAACCCTAACATTTTTTCTTCCACCGTTGTTTGGTTGATTTCATTCAGCTATTTTTTTTTATTATTGTTGTTTATAACTTGTAAGTTGTTATGCACTATGCAATGTTACATATTTACAGGCATTAGTATCAATGAATTGGAAGTTTGCATTAAAAGATTTAAGGTTTTATCTATACAGTTTTTGTCTAACAAATCCAGGGAACAAAATAACAAGCAACACAAGAAAATAACTCGGATGGGTGGGCCAGCCCGTCGGCCCGTACATTTCGGGCAGATTTTTGTATTTGGCCCGGCCCGAACCCGGATTTGCACAAGTCTACTCCAAGCCCTTAATCCTATCCTTTCATCGGTAATCTCATCGGAGTCCTCTGCAACCTCCACCACTTCCACGACTGGGCAGTCGATTTGGCTACCGATGCAGGCGGACTCACCTTCAGAGTCAATCCATTCCTCGGCCTCCCCAATTTGATCATCTTCACCATACACCCTGCCAACATCCAACATCTTCTCAAGTCCAATTTCCAAAACTACGTCAAAGGCTCGCGTTTCCGGGACAACCTGCATGACTTGCTAGGCGACGGCATTTTTACAGTCGACGGCCAGTTGTGGTCTCTTCAGAGGAAGATCATGAGTTTAATTCCAAATCTCTCAAGTCTTTCATCTCTCACACCATACAGTGCGAAATCACCACTCGGCTCCTCCCGCTCTTGTCAGAGGCTTGCGCTAAGGATGAGATAATCTATCTGCAACTTGTTTTCCAGAAATTTGGTTTGATAATATCAGCAATTTAGCGTTGATTTCGATCCTGCTTGCTTAGGCGACGCAATTTCGCCGGGATATATACTTTCGCGAGGAGTTTTGACGATGTGACTGATATCTGTATGTCTAGGGTTTTAGTGCCCTTGCCGACGATCTGGAAATTAAAGAGGTTACTCTGCATTGGATCGGAGAAGAGGTTGAAAGAGGCGATCAGAACAATCGATCAATTCGCCTTCGAAATAATTAGATCCAAAGAGGAGAAGTTGAATCGACAGTTCCGAGTGTAAATAGCGAAGAGAAGCTCGACCTTCTATCCCGATTCATGCGCTCAAACGTCGAATTGGAATTCAAAACTCCTGAGGAGAGGAGGAAATTCTACAGAGACATAATCGTGAGCTTCATTTTAGCCGGAAAAGATTCAACATTGGTCGCGTTCACCTGGTTCTTCTGGTTCATCTCTGGCCACCGTCATTGCGAACGCCAGATCTACGAGGAAATATCCGCAGCTACCGCCGCTAGGTCTTCTGGCGAACGAAATCTAAATTATGACGATCTAAAGAGCTTCAATTACCTGCACGCAGCTCTATCGGAATCCCTGAGGTTGTTTCCTCCAGTTCCCGGTAACTCTAGGTTAGCAGTGAACGATGATACCTTGCCGGATGGGACTCGGATCCGGGGAGGTTGGGTGGTAGATTACTCCATTTACGCCATGGGGAGGATGGAGAAAGTATGGGGCTCAGATTGCTTGGAATTCAGGCCGCAGAGATGGTTGGACGGAGAGAGGAATTTCCAGGTTTGCGAGCAATTCAAGTATCCAGTATTCCATGGTGGACCGAGGATCTGTTTGGGGAAAGATATGGCCTATGTGCAGATGAAGGTGGTGGTGGTTAGCTGTGCTTTATCACTTTGAGGTGGTGGCCGTTGATGGTGGAGCATCGCCGGAGAAGATGAAGAATCCGCCTTACAAGATGGGACTGGTGCTGAAGAAGAGGGATGGCTTGGCGGTTAGAATTAAGGAGAAGAAATTGATGCTTCCATTTGGAATACTTGTGATGTTATGCATAGTATTCAGTGGTTGTGAATTGTGATATCAGATTCGATTAATGATTGTTATGAATTGAAGCTTGTACAATCTAAATATGGAAATCGATCGACTTCCATTAAAAACACATATTGTTAACGGGGTTATGTCAGTTACAAAGTCGCATTATATCAATAAATTCCTGTTCGTGAAACTAACAACTCCATTAACAATGCACGTAAGAATTATCAAAACAAAGCACTAATTTGTCATGCACTTGTCATTTTTCTAAAAAAATGCAATTTACAATATGGGAAATTTGTTTAAAATTATAGGAAGTGCCCTTTTATAATTTGTCCTGTGCAGTTCTAGAGAGAATAATGAAAATATTAGTGTCACTTTAACATTTTAGTGGACATTGTTTTGTTATATAATTTGATGAGTATGTATGTTGGGATGTCCTATACATATTACAGAGTCACTTTTTGCAGAAAATAAAAATAAAATAAATAACACTGCATATTGTACAAAAATGAGAATGACTGATACAAATATGGTAAAATTAAACAAGAAATCTGATTCTACTTTGAAGTTGCACACCAGCAAATAGGGGGGAAGGGGCAATTTCTCTGTCAATCTGTGATCTAAAATTCTTCTCATTTCTCACACATGTTCATCACTTGACCAATCGGACACGTACTACCTTGTAGACACTCTTACCACATAAATCACACAGAACCGGGCTATCAAATCACAGATAAAATGCAATGATCTACAGATTACTTGCTTCAACAAACGAACAATGTAAGAAAAAAAAAAAAAAAAGATTTTTTAAATATTTATTAATTATTAAGGATTTTGGAGAATAAGCTTTTGTATTGAAAGATTGAGTTTTGAAATTTCTATGCTCTAGCGGTTTCATATCAGTATCAAGATATGGGTATGAGATTGATATGGGTATGAGATTAATATCTGATATCTTTATTCGGTAGGTTTTAGTACATAAAAGAGTAAAGACAAATATAAGATATGTATTAGGAGTATATCAAGATACTAATCTAATATCTAAATATGGATACCAAACACGCCTTTATTAAGGATTTTGGGGAACTTGGCTTTTGTATTGAAAGATTGAGTTTTGATGTTTTTATGCTCTGGCTGTTTCAGTTGATAAATGTGATTCTTCTTGGGTGTCCATAGTTTTTGGCTGCACCTAACCTATATATTGATCAGCAATTCAAAGCTACTATCTACAGAAGATCACTTTGACCTAACATTTAGATTTTGGTTTTGGGTTTGAAACTTACAGAAGGTTCATTGTGCAAGTACAAAATCAATGACAGATTTCTATTTGCAAACGAGAACGACACAGTTTTTACTATCTACTACATTACAGTCAGCAATCTTTGTGAAAGCAAACAACTTTCAAGAATTCAGCAACCTTAATGACATCAACACATAAGCCACATTCTTGGATTCAACTCTAATACACAGATTATAAATATGGCAATTTCCCCAAGTGGAAGGGAAGGGGCTCAAGAACAGTTTTTCTTCTCTTTCCCTTTTTTTTATATCTATGTTAAGTGCTCATACAAGTAATTAACTTAACCTAGACAAACATAAAAAGCATTCCATGGTTAAAAAAAAAGCTATGGAGTACCTTGTCTTCACACATTTCACTGTGTTTTTCCTTGCTTTCTTTGTGGTGCTGCTCTGGCTCCCTCTCTGGTTCCACCATCATCAAACTCTCTTGATTTTCCTTTGGAATTTTGCTTCTCTTATTCCTTACAAAGACACAAGAATCCAAAGCTTCAAATCAGAAGACTAAACCCTTCTTCAATCTCAAATTTCCATATATGTTTTTTTTTTCCTTTTCTTTTCAATCAAAGCAGATGCTTCCTGTTAAGAAGCAATTCTAGCTCTACTTGAGTCTCTTCTTCTTCCAATTCATCTTCCACTTGGCTGTGAACCTCTCTAAATGTTCCCTTTCCGAGATCATAAACAACGGAATCCTTCATTCCTAGCTTGATCACCACCTCTCCTAATCCATCTCCAATTGAAGGAATATGCCCTAGGATCTTCATATCATGGCAATCAAATTTGCCAAGATCAATTTCATACTTCTTTACCCACACATTGTTTTTACCATCCTCCAATTCCCAAACTGTCATGGTCGTCTCCCATGGAAGCCTATCTGTTAAACACAGTTTTTCCCCAATCTCAACTAATCCTAAGCACTCGGCCGATCGATTTGAGTAGTTTCTGGGAAAGCAAACAATTCCGAAATCTTCATTCACTAGGTCAAAGCTCAGGATCCGAACACAATCCGGATTGTAATTCTTTTCAGCCACTAGCCAATAGATGCTTCCGGAGACGCAGACGTACGACTTTCGGCCTAGAACATTGACCGGACACTTACCCAGAAATCTCCAATTTCCGGTTGTTGACGTAAAAGAAGAATCAAACCCTAGTTCTCTCGTCGGCACAGTGAGGACCTCGCACACAAGCTCTTTCACTTTGGAATAGTGATGATTATCGAATTTCTCGTATGTGTAGAGGTGGACGAGCTTGAATTCGGAATTAATTGCGGAGAAACCAAGAGCCACGCTGCAAGTGAAGTTGAAATTAGGGGAACCGGGAAGGTTAGAAGCCCTAGCTGTAGCCGGATCAAAGAGCAGCACCTTCGAATCGAAGATATAACAGACGATTCCGTGAGAGGAGAGGATGGATTTAAGGTCGCCGGAGAATCCGATTGCGAACTTGAATCTTAATAGTCCGTTGTCAATTTGATGACAGGAAGAAACGAGATCGGCGTCGGCAGAGGCGGCGGCAGTGGAGGATACATCTTTGACGGAGAAGAGGAGGAGAGGATTAAGGAGATGATGACTATGGTAGAAGGAGATGAAATCGAGATCGGTAGTCAAAAGGTAGAACCATTTGGAGCACACGCAACGGAGACGATAGAGGGATTTGGGAGGACAGCGAGAGAAGATGTCAAAGAGAAGCTCGCGGGGGAGATGGTTGAGCCCGATGGGTTCTTCATCTTCCTCCGCCATGGGAGAAGGCTCGGATAGCTGAGAATGGTAACTTTTGACGGTTTCTGGTTTTGCAATACGAGTTTTGGTGGGGATATTTGTTCGATTGCATTTTGGTTTTGTTGCTTATAGCTTTTATTTTGTTAAAATAACAGAAGGAGGATGACTTGGTTAAAACGACAGAAAAGTGATTACTTGTTGATTTCATCTTCATGTTCTAAGTTTATTTATTCTACCACCATTCTTTCTCGACCCCTACTTACATCTGGACCGGCTGGAAGACCGCAACTTAACGTGTAATTTCTAGGTCCAGGTGTGAATACGTGCATATTTAATCCGAAGTATCATATATCCGATCCAATAATTTTTTAAAAAGTCTGATTCGTATTCGATCTGAGAATATTCAGATATCCGGTATTTAGATGGATCGGATATTCAATTTGAATTCCAACCCAAATATCTTATTTAGCCAAAGTGATTCTTATTGGATCAGTCGGTTATATAACTTATATTCTAGCAAACTTTATCCTTCAAATACAGATCTGTATCCGATTTGATGATCCAGGGAAAAAATCAATTTGATTCAGATCATCAATTACCGGATATTGTCGGATCGAATCTTTGGCTTAGCTGATCGGATTAGTCGGGATCGGATATTTTTGTTCACCCTGCCTACTTGAGTTGTTTGTTACCTTTTTTTTTCTTTAAATTACTAAATTTAAACAAACTAATATATTTTCCTCATAAGTTTCTCTAACTATAGGGACAACTCGCTTAATCAGGAGAGCTTTTTTCAATTACGTATTTGACCCTCAAAAAGAAAAGTTGTGATCAACACAATTATTCATACGGGCGTCGAAATGAAAGTCGTGACCGCCAAAAATGATTTTTCGAATGTAGTTCTCCAATCATAGGTTGTCTCTCCCAAAAGCAAAATTAAGGTTCCATTTTATGAGCCAAATCTAAAATTAGGGTTTTATTATAAGAGTCGGGTGCATAACTCAATTTCGGTTTAGGGGCCATATCTAAAATTGATTTATTCTTTGATACGCAGATGTGGAACAAAGTTTCTACACACCAAGTGAGTACTTTTGGCTCATTTCGGCTCCTACTTCTATTTTGAAAGTCCTATGCATAATTAAAAACAAAAAACTGAATAACATAATTAGGTTAATATTTATTATTTGTTTTTGATACAAAGGAAAGCAAATTAGGAATGTTTGACGCTCTAACGGGAGGTGATCCATCATAGAATATGCTTACGGATGAGCAACAACAACAACTCAAAAGGATCGTCCACGGAGGCGATAAGAAAGATGCGTTCTTGATGTCATTTATTCATGCTTCCTATTAGTTATTAGATTCATGCATTTCACGTCTCATTTGATATCTTTGCATTGATATAGTGTAGTTGTCATTTAAATTGCATATTATAGTGTTTGCTTTGGTCAATTTCATGTTTAAGGCGTTTATGGCCAAAAATGGTGCATTTTTTTGCCACAATATCAAAAGATGCACCGGAACATGATAGTTCAATATTTTCGGAGGCCGGGAGCTACATTGGATCATCATACATGATTGAAGACTAGGGACCAAGTAGTATATAATTTCTTTGAAGTTTGGACACCCACATTAAGATCAACATTTCAAGATTCGGTGTGAGTCAAGATGACAAGACGAAAAGATGAAAGAAAAGGCAATGAAAGTAACACGAAAGAAAATAGACGGAAAAAAGATAGAACCAAGGGGATCTAAGGCTAGACCCACAACCTCGTCTTACCTCAACCCAATCCACACTACAACCCTCAATGGAGAAGCAAGCAATAGGAGGAGGCGAGTGAAGATTCAAAAGCACCAATCTATGAAAATTGACACACACAAAGGCTCGGAAAAGGCATAAAATGTCTATCGGCAACAAGTTAGGGCATCGCCGAAGGCATCGGCCACAAATTAGGGCTTGCCGAAGGCATCGGTGATACAAACGGGGGCGATCTAGATCAAGGAGAAACTTTAACTACTTCTTCTTGGTCGTTCGAGGCGGATCAAACGATAGAATATGTGATTGATGGGGCTTTAGAAACGGATGCGGAAGCGTACGGTCGATCCGATCAAGATCGATCGGATCATCCATGAAGTGGAGCGGGATAGTTGATCCTTCAAAAGGATCCTCGAGTATGAGTTCTTGGATCAAAGACTATATCCAAGATAGATATTTGAGGAGGTGGAAGAAGAGTGATGCCTAAACCAAGAAAAGGATTTCCCTTCACTATTCTTGGATTCAACTTAGACATCATTTACAAAGAAGGCCAACACATCCTTATATAGAGGGTGTTGCCTACCTATGGGCCAACGGGCCAAAACAAGTCCATAACAAAATGCCCAAAAAGGAAAAACCTAAAAGATAAGATCAAAAGGGAATATTGCACAAGAATATTCGTTCTATTATTACATAATAAAGAAATAGAAATAACTAAGGAAAATGACTCAAAATGGCAAGCTTCATGTCATGGCTAGACATGCCGCTTGCGGGGTCCTCTTAGCCGGATAGACGGATGGCCTCGCCATCCGAGTGGATATCAATCAGCCACAAATTAGGGCTTGTTGAAGGCATCTGCGCTGGATTAGGGTCCGGGCCGGCCTTTGTTGGCACTTCGTCTTGACATGTCCGACGCTTCACTACATATCTGGCCGGCGCTTCCTTGGCACACTTACTCCCTCTTTGTTGCATGCCTTGGCGCTTCCTCTCTCACTCGACGCTTTGCTCAAAGTCTCGGCACTCACGCTGTCGCCCAATGTCATGCTGCTAAGGTTCCAACTTCGATATTTAGATGCTTCCATATAATTATCCCATGTCTGCATGGATGAGATATTTTGAGGAATTGAAGCTGAAGTAGTCAAGAGACTAACTAGGAGATTTGGGTGATAAACAAACCCAAGCATGTTTCCATGCAACGCCAAGTTTACAAGCCTCTTTGACATAACATCTTGTATTTCCTTAGCTCTAGC
This sequence comes from Fagopyrum tataricum, assembly GCA_002319775.1. Taxonomy (NCBI): domain Eukaryota; kingdom Viridiplantae; phylum Streptophyta; class Magnoliopsida; order Caryophyllales; family Polygonaceae; genus Fagopyrum; species Fagopyrum tataricum. The sequence continues at coordinate 58,647,848 of CM008279.1, forward strand.
CCTTGTAATAGGTCCTTGTGTAGGGTATGGCCTTGTGGAGGGTATGTAGGAGATGGTCCTCCATCAGTTCCCCCCGTCTCTGCCCGTGCCACTCACATTTTCCATGGATTTACACTCGAGACAACCATCAGATGGCATGGGCACGATATGTTAACTCGTGCCATGTGTGTTTCTGCCCGTGTTCTCCCCGTCTCTGCCCATGTCACTCACATTTTCCATGGATTTACACTCGAGACGACCATCAGATGGCATAGGCGCGGTATGTTAACTTGTGCCATGTGTGTTTCTGCCCGTGTTCTCCCCGTCTTTGCCCATGTCACTCACATTTTCCATGTATTTACACTCGAGACGACCATCAGATGGCATGGGCGCGGTATGTTAACTCGTGTCATGTGTGTCTCTGCCCGTGCCTTGGCCGCGTCAATTGTGCAACTATTTCTAGAAATATGTTTCCGAATTATATTATTTCTTTGACCTTTTTCCATATCTTTTGTGCCCCGATTTTGCATCCTATATGTAGCTAGTTTTTAGATGTCAGAAGGGTTCGAACTTCTACCTTTGAATCCTATTTGGTGACGATAGTTTTTCCTTTCCTTCTTAAGTTCGCCAAGAACACTTTTGCTAGCGTATTCTCCAATGTTTACTTTTTTATTATAGTTCTGTTTACTTTGTTGGAGACATTAGACAATTTTGTTTTATTTGTTTTGGAATATATGTCTTCAGTTTGCTATTTATAATGTTTTGCTATTTTCTACATATTTGGCTAGTTTTTTTTTTCTCTTTCTAAGCATTGGTTGAACACTACGATGGATTCATTTATAATTATTTATACGAATTTATTGAACTAAAATCAACTAGTTGTGTTTTGCCTAGTGAGCTTATTCCTACCAATTTGATGCATATGTTAAGTAAAAATGTTTTCCTTGGGAATAAAGATAGATCAATTTTTTGCAAGAGTGTGATGATTCTATTGGACCTTCTAGGATTGAACTTGACTTGGAGAGAGATATTTACCTTTTAATGGAGGATACCCAATTGTCATAGTTTTACTAGTTTTATACGTTTTTGGCTTTTCTGCGAGAGTGTGGCCTATTTTGGTCTTCAATTTATTTTCTGCGAGAGTGTGGCCTGTTAATGGGTTTGAATTTTACGTTCTACAACTACGAAAATGTCTCTGGGTTAAGTTAAACGTGGTCTTTATACGTAGAGATATGATAAAATTAAACAATTAACTATGATAGGATAATTTGAATTATACTTGAATCATTGTTCAAGAAGAATATAAACCTTAATTATACCTTCAACTAGACAAACTGGAATAATATTTTCGAATTTGTTTGATTTGTATTGCATGACTCGCTAACAAAAATTGTGTATTAGATACTAATTATTATCTACATTCAACGCAAATAAACGGTATATATAGTTAATCAATTTTTTGCTAAATTTATTTTGATCAATTTTTTTTTAAAAAAAGTATCTAATATCTATTAGAAATTTAAAGTCCATGGTCTTTTGACCTCTTTTTAATACAAATTTGAAAAACTTATAACAAACAAGGGATGTGTTATAGTATTTACAACTTTTAAATAAATATGATTTTGGGTTCACGCTCTTGATTTTCTTGTTGTCCATAAAAATCTTTTTTTTTTTTGGCAAGGAAACACATCATATTGTGACCTAAAGAAGAAGGCGAACAAATATTTTGAGTTCACTCTCTTTCTTCTTCTCTTTCGAACATCATGACACAAGTTTCAAACATGTTCCTTCTTCTCTTTCGAAAGAGGCATTTTAGGTTTGAAGGAATTCAATACTCACCCTTAACACCGACGAACACCTCTTTTTTTCGAAATTTATCTTTTGGTTGCTCGAACAGATTCAAGTGAAGAATTTAGTCATATTTGAAAAGATTTAGGTCTTTGTGTTGTCTTGGTGGTGACAATGGAACACGAAGAGGAGGAACCCTATGACTAGGAGAGATTGCGATTCAACACAAGGATTTTGGCCAAATCTAAAGAGATTCATGAAAAGGATTTTGTTCATAGTTAAAGAGATTCAACGGAAGCGTTTTCAGTCGATCAAACAATTAAATTTATGTGAAGGCTTTTGATTCTCAAAAGAAGAAAAACATATTTCTTGGTGGTTTTATATTCATCACCGACGAGTCTTTAGTACAAGAAGAGAAAGTAGAGTCAAATAGAAAGTAGATAAAATTTGGTTTGGTTTATTCCCATAGATTCCAAGTTTGAAATTGTTAGAGGAAGCGAAAATATGGACAAAGGAGGAAGGGTTTGAATAGAAATGAAGGAAGGGTTTGAATAGAAATTGAGACCGTGTTCTATTTAGAACAACACAAGAGGAAGAAACAGTCGTTTTTAACGCCAACGTTCATTTATTTTTCCTTGAAAAAAATAAATGGGCATCATCTGTCGACGATGGCGCCCACTAACCGCTGACGGATTACGAATTTTGTCGACATTAATAAAACAAATATCATGTATATAATTTTTTTCGTTACAAAAACATTTGATAATAAAAAAATATAATAATAATAATAATAATAATTTCATCGTCAAATTTTAAAACAAACGGAGTACGAGTATTAAATTAATCATTTCGAGTTTAACAAATTTATCGTATGAAGCCTGCACCTGAGTTCATGTTGAGCCCAAATCCAATCAGTGCTTTTGTGTAAGCTGGGCCGAAAACTTGTGCACAGGGCCCGGTTTCTTTAACTCTCCACCCTAACGGCCATCGTCACCTTCATCAGACTAGACGTTGGAGGCCGTCTCTGTAAGCCGAGCGGCACCCCGAACTATTTCGCCATTCTTTCTACTCGCTCACTGCTTCTGTAGCCGCCGGGAATTTGACTTCCCCACCATTTTCCAGGTGCGTCTACTCTTTTGACTCCGTCTGCTGGATGTTCTTCCAATCAACCTTGCTGCACTTTTTGCCCTAGGTTCCATGTCATTTTTGTTGCAAACACGATATGTTTCCTGCCGATTTTGTCCCTCAACGCTAGATTTCCACTTTAGAAGTTGATTTTCTTTTTTTAATTCTTTGGAAGTGCAAAGTGTTCACATCAAAACTCCCTTACGAATCACCTGCCCACTTGTTTGAAAGTCTAATTTGTTTCTTCAGCTTGCTTCTTACCGCGTAATGGTATTATTGATTTTTGTGCTTCCGTTTGATTATACCTGCTTAGATTATTATATGTTTTTTTCCCTAGCTTAGGTTGTCTTTTGGACTTCATGCTCGAATATGGAATCCAAATTTTCTAGTTCATGGCGGATGACTGTGAACGAGAAGAATTTTATCGAGAATGCACTTCTGTCAGACCTAAGAATAGATGGAAGGCGACCTTTTGATTATCGCCGCTTAACCATCGAGTTTGGTAGGTATGTATAATACACGGGTGTGTCTTTTCCCCCCACTGGTGCAATTAATTTGGCTATTTTGTCTCAGCTGACTCGCTGTTCGCATTGTAGGGAAGATGGTTCATCAGAGGTGCAGCTTGGTCAAACACGAGTCATGGGTTTTGTGACTGCCCAGCTAGCTCAACCTTTTCGAGACCGTCCAAATGAAGGAAGCCTTGCCATTTTTACTGAGTTTTCACCAATGGCCGACCCTTCTTTTGAGCCTGGCCGTCCTGGACAATCCGCAGTTGAATTGGGGCGCATTGTAGATCGTGGTTTGAGGTAATCTTTCTCAAACTTGAAAGATTGCGTTCTTTGAATTTATTTTCAGATCTATTTTCATCAGATTTTGTGGCCTGCAAAACTTCCAACCTGTTTAACTAACATTTTCTTAAATGCATCCTTTAACTGTTCACATCATTAGTGGAAAAACAATCTTTTTACACCCTCATTAAAAAACAACCCATGTATCAATATTTTGTTCATCTAAAAAGTTAAATTTGAAGTGTGACAGAGTGCACATTAGAATGTGACCTACCTCTGTCACCAATTAGGCAATTAGCTAATGAGAGTCTTTCTCCCTCTTATTTATGTTTTTCTTATACTATTTTTAACAAAAGGGAATGAACATCAGTGTTTCTAATCAAATCAATGGTAATATTTTGAATTAGCATCCAACACTAATTATATCTTTTTTTAATATCAAAATGTGAAGAATGAACATCAGTTTTTCTAATCAAGTCAATGATAATATTTTGAATTAGCATCCAACACTAATTATATTCTCTCTTTTTTTTTATATCAAAATGCGAGTAATAAAAAATATAATCATTTGTAATAAAATTTTGCTTATTCGTAACATAATTAAATGAATTATAGACGGAGTATGTGATGTAGTAAAAAAACATATAGACAGCGAGAATGCACATCAGTAAAGATTCCAATTAGTGTACATTTGATTGCCTTCTTATATTCTTGTTTGGAGTATATCACCAACATTATAAATTTTATTGTTACAGCATGATTCCCCCATCATGATTTTGATGATTTGATCAAGTTTCAAATTTAAGTATGTCTTAAGATGAAAAGTGGACTTTATTACTTCTGTTCCTTTCATGTGTAAAGTCTAAATATTTTTTTTGCAGAGAAAGCAGGGCAGTGGACACAGAGTCCCTGTGTGTGCTTGCTGGAAAACTAGGATGGTCTGTTCGCATTGATCTTCACATTTTAGATAATGGAGGGTATGCTTTATTATAATATGTTTTTTTACCCTCAAAGAAGTAATTGTAGTATCTACATGGAAGGCCACTGGTGATTCATATTCAGAAGTTTCTGGTCTATCTATCAACAGAAATCTTGTTGATGTTGCAAATATTGCTGCCTTGGCTGCATTGCTTACATTTCGGAGGCCTGAGTGCACACTTGGAGGAGAAGCCGGCCAAGAAGTTATTGTACATCCACCAGAGGTTAACACTTCCCACCTTTTACTCGGTTTCTTTTATCTTGCAATATAATCCCAGCAAGATTACACCGATGGTGTTATTATGTGGGTTTTGTACGAGTGTAGGATTCCTGTGCATCATATATCTGGATCTGTTATCCTCTTAATCATTTCAATTGGGTACTAACGGAAGGTCCCTCCAACTTAATTTTTTATCTTGATAGTTTCCTTTCGCTTTTGGCAGGTTATGGAACCGATTCCTCTGATTGTGCATCATCTCCCTATAGCTGTGACTTTTGCATTCTTCACAGAGAACATTGTGGTAAGTACCATTGCTATGCATTTACCTCTGTTAATCTGGCCTGTGTATTGGAAACGAAAATAGAGAACTATCTAGAACCAATTCTGTTAGGTGTCATGTGTTAATAAGAGAAAGCTGTTAAAATCACTTGTAGATGACTGTTACCATTAGTTGTGTCCCCGACTCTCCCAGAGTTTATACATAATTAAGGAGGAGATGCCAATTAGGACTTGCACTATTATCTTTTCGTTTATTTCTTTTTTGCGAATTTTGGAATAGGGAGCGTTAGCTTCTTCTGGTAGTTAACAGAGATCGCTTCAGTAGTTGGTCTTCCTCAATCCCTGACTCTGGTATTTTCTAGTTTGTGTGTGCTTTGTGTGTTTCACCCTATTCCTTGCTCCAATTCTATAAAATTTTCAATTGTCTAGAGAAAGTTGGTTCTTAGCTTATTCCTTATTTAATGTGAATTTTACAGGTTATAGATCCAACTCACCTGGAAGAGGCTGTTATGGGGGGTCGAATGACAATTACTACTAATACAAACGGGGACATCTGTGCCATCCAGAAACCTGGAGGATTGGGTATCATGCCAAGTGTTGTTATGCAGTGTTTAAGAATTGCTTCTGTGAAGGCTGCTGATATGACAACCAAGATAAAAGCTGCCGTAAGTTCTCTTCCAATTTCCGAGGCATCTACATTTGTCTTTGCAAAATTCTGAATTTACACATTTTCATTCTGGTAGGCATTGTGCACAAAAAAATTGTTAATAATCTCTTGAGCAACCTGTCTGCAGTGTTGTGTGATATGTTCTGTTTTTTAAGCTCGCAATGAATAAATTTGATTCACATTAGTTGGCTAAAAGAAATTGTTTCTATAATCAGGTTGATTCTTACAACACAAAAAGAGCATTTAGCAAAGTAAAGCGCCACCCACCTTCTCAGTCACTGGATGTAAAGATGCCTGATGCAAAGAGGGAGTTCAAGGACCAAATCGCTGGTCAGAAAGCTGATATGGAGGTTGACACACCATCCGATCAAACCGGAACAAATGGAAGAGATCGGATAGCTGGAAGTTCCACAAACGGGCCCTCAAGTTGGTAGGTTGACACAAACTCCTGACACTTTATAATTTTTCCTTCTACCATCTTTTCACAAGGCAGTATTGCAACTATACAACTTTCTTGTATTCAGTTTGGACATGATGTCAAGTCACAATTTTTTTTGTGAATATTTAACAAGATACCTCACACTAATAATAATAATAGTGTATAGTTACTGGCACAGAAATAAATTCAGCAATACTGTATACTTCTTCCTGGAAGGTCTGATGATTTTTGAGTGCCCTTGAGTTTTTGGCAAATGAAACATTTGGGAAGAGTAGGCTAAGACAATTCATGTTCTTTATGTGTGCACTGTGCACATGTTCTTTACTCTTGAGAATCCACTGAAAAAGGTTGAATTAGGCCTAAAAGCGATAGCAGTTTGAAACTTGGAATAATGTCAAATAGCATAATTTTAGCTTTGGGTACTCTTATCTTTGATATAAATGTAAAATGTATCATTGAACCTTTGTTTACACTTTCATATCTTATCAGGGATCCTTATTCAAAGGGTGTCAATCCAAAGGCTTCTCTCGCCTCCAATGGTATTGTTCATTTCTATCAGTAAATTAGTTTCCTAATTTACTGAGTTTAATTCAATGGTTGATGCAACTATGCCATGACTCTCTTGTAGAAACGTTAAAATCTACTGATGTGCAAAATGATATCAATTCCGATGACGTCCCCTCTAACACTGATTCAAGAGAGCCATTGTCTCCATCTGCTGATATATCTCAAACTGAAGATGGTGCAAACAAGATAGAGTCATTGAAGGACGCCGTGAAGCCTAAGAGCAAGAGGAAAAAGAAGGCATCAACCACCCATAACACAAGCTAGACGACTTTTTCCCTTGATACATATACTACTAGGTGATTTCGTCTTTCCAGTAGCTATGTTTGAATTGAATGTGGTCATCCTCGTAATGAAACAAGTGCAAACTTATAGTATTGTAGGCAGTAATTGAGGCTGAATCTGATGACCCCCGAAAAGGGTCAATCAGAATAGGAGAGTTATATTCGGAAAGCCCGTGTTCTGAAGCTGAAAAAAGGCCCCCGAGCTAAAGCATTTTCTGGGTCTATTATTGTGACTATTACATTCTCAATGCAGACTATGCTCAATCAGAGTGGTTGAATTCGTTCGGTTTTTGCAAATGGAACCCCGGGTATTTGGATTTTTTTTCTAGTTTCTTGAAAATTATTAGGTCAATTTTGAAGAATTTTTACTTTGATATCCTTCAAGTTCGTCATTTTCTCTTGTTATGTGTAAGATTTTAGATCTTTTGGTAACCTTTAGTTTTTTTGTTGTTAAATTTGAAAAATCATATATAGAGAGAGAGGATCATATATATATATATATATATATATATATATATATATATATATATATATATATATATATATATATATATATAAACTCAAACACTCAATACTAAAGAGTATCCCCTCAATCATATCTAAACTCAAACACTCAATACAATCATCAGATATAAAAGAAGACATAGCTCCAGTATCAAACAAACTCTAACAGGCAAACCATGGATCAGAATGGTACCTGTAACAGGCGGTGCAGCTGGCTCCTCTACACTCCTCAGCTCAAAAACTCGACCCTGTGGCCCTCTGGTGTCAGTGGTGCTCCCACCACGACCTTTGCCTCTACCTAACCCAAGAGCAGATCCCTGAGTGGTAGGACGATCTGGGACTCTCTACTGTCCCTGTATCTGCTGCTGCTGAGGTGGCCTCTGCCCACCTCCCGCTATACTGGCAGGAGTAGAACCCTGCTGAGACGAAGCTCCGCCCTATCTACAGAAAACAGCTCTGTGACCTCGTCCACCACAAGTGAAGCAAGTCACTATCTATCTTGTACACTCTGGTCTGATATGTCCATACTCTGCACAGTTGAAACACTATCGTACCCTATCTGTAGCTGATGCAGATGAGGGCTGACTCTGGCGGCTCTGGCCTCGTCCTGAGCCAGTAGCTCCTCCAGTACCACTGGTCTGCCCAGTACGCTGTCTCTTCTCAGACCGGAGGGTCTGAGAAGCTCTCCTCTGACTAACCCACTCACGCTCATAATCGGCGGCTCTATCCTGGTAGTCCATCAAGGACTCACAATGAAATCCCGCCATATAGGCCCGGGTGGCATCCCTCAGTCGTCGGGAAAACAAATATACATGCTGGTCCACAAAAGGTGCAGCTGGTCCAAGCAATGCCAGCTCCTCCTGGAATCTCCGAATAGCCTTTGAGACTGGTACATCCTCAAACCCAGCCTCCACAAAATCCCGCAGTTTCTCCCTCCTCAGTGAGGCAGCGCAGAAATGCTCTCTAATCATAGTCCGCATCTGAACATAACTGTCAACATGTGCTCGTACAGACCTCCACCAGTGTTGTGCTAAATCTCTGAACAAAGTCTGCACTAACTCTATCTGCCTATCTGCTGGGCATCTAATGGACTCTAGAGCTGAGTCCACACGTCCAATCCACAGCTCAACCTCGAGCGCCACCTTCCCAGAGAAAGGGGGTACACCCATCAGGTGAAATGCCTTCAACCAAGTTTCTGGTCTAGGCCCTCTATGCTCCTCTGTAACTCGAGCAATCTCAGCAACAGGCGCCGGTGCAGCTGGCACCTGAGTAACCCCGTGGGACCTCTCATATTGTCCCTCATGTACTGGTAGATCTGGAATAGGTCTACCTGCTCTGACAGCCTCCTCTACTCGCCGGATATACTCACGAAACTCTGGTCCTCCCATGGAGACATAATCCGAGGCATCTGACCGGACTCGCTGTGGACCCTGTCCCCCAGCTACGCCGTTCCCAGTCTCAGGAACAACACTCTCGGCAACGTCCTCATGAACCTCTTCCGCTGCGCGTGGATCAACAGCGGAAGTCCCCCCGTCCTCTACCTAGAGTGGGTCTACCTCTACCTCGTCCTGCTGCAGGTAAGGCTCTAGTCTGAACCATCTGTAGAGGATGTAAACCTAACTCAGAAGGCTATATATATGTCATATGTATATATCAATCAATCACAACAGAATATCTATATATATATATATATATATATATATATATACTGTCGAGATCTTCAGAGGGGCGATGGCTCACGTACACGATATCCCAAAACATTTTGTACTCATTTCAAAACCAAAACCTTTTGAAAAGTCAGACCCCTCTCGGGTTCTGTTTATTTATCTATTCGAACTTTATTGCAGATTACTAGTGCCATTGTTGTCAACCTGGGCTCTGATACCAACTTTGTAACACCCCAAATCCGTAGGACTCAGAGTGCTAATGGGCTAGGATCTCACAATGGATCCTGACCCTAGCCTGACAACAAGTTCATTGAATCTTACAACAAGACACCGATAGATTAAATACAAAACATCAAACTGTTATAAAAGTATCAAAAGGTTTATACAACGCTGCTGAGTACAAACAAAACATAACGTATATACATGGTCAAAATAACCCGTAGCCCATGAGTACGACCCTAGTGTACGGAGCCCTCAGCAGATCGCCCACTCTCGATCACTCTGCAATTCTCCTAACCTGCAAAAGATCTACAACACGGTATGAAACCGTTATCTAACCATACACATATATAAGAAGATGCAGGAGCACACACACACATCAGAAAGTACTAAACACCTCATCATGATATCACGCATTTACCCGGTTTATTATCTTTATAATCATCGTCCAATACTCAACTCATATATATAAATATCTCAATATGAACGTATGTGACACGAGGGATATAACCCTCGCCTCTCGGGAATAGTGCCAGCTGGAGTGGGGATCCGGTCCCACCTCCTTGTACCCTATGGGAGTGGACAGGTGGCCGGCCCACTGAACCATACTGGCCTGCCCGTAGAGAACCTCCAGACTCCCAGCGGGATGAAAGGACAAGTTGTCACGGCCCTACAATGGACAATTAATAGACCATAGGTCGGTAATAACAATATCATAACACGGCTATCAAGCATATACACACACCACTCATGCACACATCCAATATAAGGATGACAGCTAAGTAAGTCCTATGGACTTACCTCAACCTCGGGAGTCTCAAACTCAAATTCAAACGGCTCCGCTCTGAAGATCAACACAGCCTAAACAAGGTATAACACATATATCACACTCATATCCATAACAGGGGTCACAACTAGACCCAAGGGATCCATAAGGATCATATTCCAACTCGTAAACCCCAAAGCCGTAACCGGCTTAAACGATACCGTACTCAACCTCACTCTAACCTTATACTCGTACCTAGCATGCTAGTAACGCTCATACTAGGAAAGGAAAGGATCTACCTAACTTTAGGTAGAACCGGAACAAAACGCACCTGCGTGACACAAGAGACGCAGGGGCGGAAGGCAGGTACCGCGGGCGCAGCGGGACGTAGCCGCGGGGGCAGTGACAAGGAACGCTGGCAAACGCAGGCACGACGCAGGCGTTGCGACACGGTAGCCGCGGGGGCGGTGACTCTCGGCCGCATACATACACATACAAACATCAATACACACCTATACATGCATCTAAACCTAAGCTAAGAGATTGAATCCAAGGAAAGAAAGAAGAAGGAGCAAGATTGCTTACCACTCTTGTGGTCCTAGCTGCAGAAAAGAGCTCACACACCTCCAGGCTGGCTTCCAAGCTCAGCATGCACACAATCAACAACAACAACAACAACAACCACTACTCACACAAAACTCAAGCCAAACTCTTTCAAAACTAGGATCAAGGTCAAAGGGAAGCAAGGGAAGCTAGGGACGTGGAAAGCTGGAAGGAAAGTGAAGAACAAGCCCTTGATCAGCCAAGGCAAAGATTAAGAAAGGTAAAGAGTAAATCACAGGTTAAAGAGTCAAAGAAGACGGCTGCAGCCGCCGGAAACCGCAGGGGCGACAGCCAGGGCCGCAGGAGCGGAAACCCGCAGGGGCGGCATCCCCATCCGCGGGTGCGGCTAAGCCACAACTCGGTCAAAACTAGTCTCGGCTAAAGATCAAACTCGGTCCAAGAACTAAGGCTCTTACATAAGTATTAATGTTAAAATTTTGATTATTATGGGACTGTGCATTAAGTTGATCGATGGAAAACCGGAACCCTATCTACACAAAAAGACGGCCCAAAGATTAGATTAAAAGTTCATCAATTAAAATAAATTAGGGATACTAAATTAGGCAAGAATTGTCGTAACACCCGTGTGAAAATTTGCACACAAGCCGTGTGATTGTGAACACGACCATGTACATATGAAAACAACTTGATAGATTTTCGTCACTTCAATAAAATGACTTTTCTAGTTTTCTAGTTGGTACCATGAGACCCACGTGTACTACTTTTAAAGCTTTTTCAAAGATCATAACTTTTTAGTTAACACGAATGTCCAATTTAAAAGGGAATGGATATGCAAAACAACGCATGAATAGATGAAATTAGGGTTCTAGCTCCATCCTCGGAAGTGATCCTCTTTGTTCCATGCCCGTATTAGAATATTTGGCATGAAAGGAAAAAATTTCACTTAAACGTCCAAGAAAATATCACAAATTCCGTCCAAGAGTAACAATATAAGAAGATAGCGTAAGGAAAGAAAGATATACCAGAAGGCCGACGCTGCTTAAATATTTCACATTCAACAAAAATGAGGGGAAGAACATTAATCGGACGAGACCTATCTCAAGGTCCACTAAAATGGTTGAATAACGGTGTTGCTCTTCCAGTTTATTTTAAGAGATGATAACACATATATTGTCGCTAGGTCTGGCTACAAACCGGTCTAACAAGTTCTATGTTCAGGGCCTCAATTATTTGGGCCCCATATTAAAATTAAATGAGTATACGATAATATTATTCTAATTGCCCAAGTGGTAAGGAGTGTTGCAATTAGTTTTGGTTTTGTAGATGGTCTCATTTAGATTCTCTACGAGGCCTTTCTTTTATTATAGATTTTTTTTTGGTGTTTAGATATTATTCGTATAAATTATTTTTTTAATGTCTAATTTTTCATAGTACTTTAAATTCATTAAAAAGATCTAGCTCTTTCACTATTTAAAATTTAGTCAGTTAAATACTATTTATTACTTAAGTAAATATTATTTACCAATAATTAATTATATGATTAACTTTAGCTGGGTGAAGTTTATAAACCCTTAAACTCGAAAAAAGAACGCGCCTTGATCCATTCCCACGCGCCCCTCTTGTGCCTCATTTCTAGGGTTGCGCCGATGAAATCGCCTTCTACAAACCTTGGGAATTTTGCTTCGCCCCCTCTATCCTGTATCCTGTTAGTCACGCTTGTCGCCGCCCTCTTCCCTTCTGACTGAGGTATCTCGTTGAGATCTCTCTTGCCCTGGTTTTCGACTTCTCTGCTTTGAATGTAGATTTGGAAGTGGGAGGAGTCGTGATCTTGATTTCTGTCTTTTACCCGTGTTTGAATAGCTTCATCCGCCCCTTGTATGTGGTATTTTGCGACCTCTGTCGTGGATTAAGCATCCTAACTCTTAGGGCTTCTACTGTCGATGGCACTATTATCCCAGATTCGGAGGATCTGGGCTTCTCTCTCCCTTGGAGGCTTGAGTACGCTCAACTACGCTCTCCTCAAAATTCCCAAGACACAAAGAATCAGCAATGGCCGACGCTGAAAACCCTAGAACCTAAACAAGATCGAAGGTTGAAAGCAAGAGAAACCATCCTCAATCAAAGAATCCCGTCAAGACAAATTTCAATCGACGGAGTGCGATCCTGGATGATAAGAAAGAGAACATTTGTCAAATAGTTCGGAAGTTCCCACATGCCAGATCTAAAACTCCTCCAGATGAAAATCAATAAAAAAAAGTAAAATGAAGAAGCTCAATTCCCTCAAGGTTATGGAAGACGGCTGTGATTTCAATCAAAAAGCAAAGCTCCGGTGGGCGTTTGTTCTCTCTGCTCTGGACGTAGGCTTTGGTTTCAATCAAGGAGCTAAGCTCTGGGGAGCGTTTATCTGCTTAAGTGAAGGTAAGCCCCATCTTAACCTGCGGTTCTCGACCGTTCTTCGAACTAATCTCTCGCCTTTTCGAGATGATATGAACAATCTCTGCTGGAGATCTGGAACAATAAGCAATATTTATGCTCAGGTGGAGTTTGACAAATGCACCAAACCTTTCCTTGAATACTACTTCTCTAACCTTTTGTTCAGGGCGCTTTTGATGATGGAACATCTTTCAAATCAAAATACGAGAACTTCCTCGGCTTATATGGAAATTACTCAATCTAAAAAGTTTAGTTGTATTATGCTCTGTAAATTTTGGAACCTTAATTGTGATGACTGTAACATGCTAATTGGGTGTAGGCTTCGTTCTTTTTTTTTATGTTTCCTCGTTCAGTTGGAATGTTCTGAATGTGTACTTTGAATTGATCTTGGATGTTGGTATAAAATTTGCGATATTAGTATATCGTGGGATCGAATTATGGCAGAATTGGTTTTCTATGCTGGCTATCACTGTGATCATAAGGAAAGAAAAGGAAGTGTTGATATCAATTTGACTGAATAGACACAATACAATTCGGAAAAGTGAATACAAGAATATGAATGTAAGGAGGCCTGGTCCTAGGCTGGTTGTGAGATCCAAGTTAGCAAAATATAACAAAGTTAAATATAATAATTCTAAAGTTAGTGGTAGTTCATGCTTAATCTGTATTAGTATGAGTCGGAAACTTGATCAAGTGTACTCAAATCTTATATGTTCTACATATATTAATGGTGTATTTTCCGTATCTTTACTTGGTACGGTTTGGAGTGTAATCTTTGGGTGTACTTTTGAATCCTTCTGAAGTATATGTGGATTAAAGCTTGCTTCTTTATCTCAGCTAGTATTGAATCATGGCGTAGTAGAAAAGTTTGTAGCAAGGCTTGGAGTAAGTTCTTGATCTTTGCGGGTGTTGGTTTAATCATGTTTATTTGGAACTGGTTGCCAGACTATGCATAGTCTATGTACTTGGTATGGGTAGGAAAGGTGATCATGTGTATTTAAACCTTAGCTACTCTATATATATGAATAGTGTGTTATCTAATCGGTGCAATTGTTTTCAAAGAATGGCAGCACAGGAATGATAAGCCAACTACTACTAGTTTCAAAGTGGATATATGTTTTGAACTGAATCCTTTTGGACCGGATTTTCTCTTTTGCTCATGTATGTGGAAAAGCTACGAGACAAACTCAGCTGCGACCCCCGGTTGGTCTAATAATTTGAAACAATACATTTTTTCCTGGGTTGCTCGTATTGTCAGGAAGAATTATAACCTAAATATGCACATTAATACTAGCTTCTTATTAATTAAGAGATTGAGGAAAAAAGAATATCTCAATTTTATGAATGAATTGATACAAATATAAGATTTAAATGAAGACCGCTTATTGGAATTGTAGGGGACGAGGAAAAAGAATTTTTGGACAGACCTAAAAATCACCTGCCAAAATGAACATATTGATATGATTTTGCTAGCTGAAATTAAAACAAACTTAGAACCAAAAGAAAATATTTGGCGTAGTACAGGATTCGACAATTGCTTCTTTATCCCGTCGGATGGGTGTGCGGGTGGATTATGCTTACTTTGGAAAAATTGCAACCTAGTAAACGAGAAAGTCAAAATCCCCCTCTCGGGAGAGCGATTTATTGTTCTAGAACACCATAATAATGTGATTAATTTTACCTGCTACATTATTTTTATCTACGCACCCCCTATGGAAAAATATAAAGATAGTTTTTGGAATAACATCATTAATGTATATAAGAATCTCCAATTTCCGACTATGATTATGGGCGATTTTAATGATTTGCTTAGCCTAGATGATAAAAAGGGGGGGCTTTTTCCTTCCAATAACAGATTTTAAAGAATTAACTATTTAATCCAAGAATGTAATCTAATGGATATCATCTCAAGGGGGAACGAGTTTACTTGGAGACGAAGAAAGGAAGTTGACCACAACACTTTCGAAAAACTTGATAGGGTTCTAGCTCACTTTGAGATTATGAATAAATATAACCAAATTCATGTATGGAATCACGCCTTTACGACATCTGACCATTGTATGATCTCGGTAAATCTCAGCTGCTCTAATCAAAAGTTCAGAAACAAACCCTTCCGCTATGAGTTGATGTGGAATGAAAGAAAGGATTGCGGAAACATTATTAAACAAGCATGGCGTGCCCATGTGCCAGGCACCAATATGTTTAAACTATGTAAGAAGCTTAATCTTGTTAAAACAAAACTAAAGATTTGGAGTAAACAGAAATTTGGGAACATTAATAAACAAGTTAAAAGTGTGGATTATGATATTGAAAAACTTCAAAACTCAATTTATAGAAATTATGACCAAAGAGTAAATGATAAGCTAATAAGACTAAATAAAAAACGGGAATGTCTAATAGAATTCCAACATAAGTACTGGATGCAAAGAGCCAAAACAACTGCTTTTGAAAAAGGTGACAAAAATACAAAATATTTTCATCGAAAAGCTACGGGTAGAAGAAATAGGATGATGATTAACAAAACAAAATGTGAAGATGGTTCGTGGGCATTCACGGAAGAAACTATCTCCCAGGAATTCCTTAAGGAATACAAAAAGAGATTTAAGGCAACAATTTGTAATCAAAACGTGAGTGAACAATTACTTCAAGTAACCTCTAAAGAGATTTCGAATGAGGAAAACGAGTTTCTTACTAAACCTTTTACCAACAGTGAGATTAGAAAAACAGCTTTTGACATAGGGTGTGATAAATTCCCAGGACCTGATGGATTACCGGCGGGTTTCTTTCAGTTGCACTGGGTTGTGGTGGGCCCCTCTGTTTGTAGGGCTGTTAAAAGCTTCTACCATTCAGGAAAATTACTAAAACAAGTCAACCATACCTTCATTACTTTGATCCCAATGAATGATAATCCAATATCAACTAGTGAATTTAGACCAATTAGTCTGTGTTTTACAACCTATAAAATTATTGCAAAAATCCTAGCGGTCAGACTGAAATCTATTCTCCCAAAATTAATTCATCCCCTCCAAAGTACTTTCGTTCAAAATAGAGCTATCCAAGATAATATTTTGATAGCTCATGAAGTTTTCCATGGTTTCAGATCTAAGAAAGGAAAAGAAGGTTTTATGGCCATCAAATTGGATATGGAAAAGGCATATGATAGAATAGAATGGAATTATATCAAAGCAATCCTTGAAAGATTTGGGTTTAAAGAAAAATTTATAAATTGGATCATGGAATGAATCACATCTGTATCCTATTCCATTTTAATTAATGAAAGGCCAACGGAGTTGTTTTCTCCCGGAAGAGGTCTGAGACAGGGTGACCCGATCTCACCTTTGATTTTTAACTTGGGCGCGGAGGTTCTGGCAAGAAATATACAAAAAGAATGTAATCTAAATAAGAAACTCTTGGGTTTCCCCATCTCTAAACAAGGAACCTATATCCCTTTTCTTGCTTTCGGCGACGATATTATCATCTTTTCAAAGGCGTCTTTAGGGGCTAGCTCTAGAATAATAGAATTTTTAAATAATTATTGTAGTATCTCGGGTCAAAAAATTAATCTCCAAAAATCGGCTTTCTAAACCTCAAATAATGTAGATAATGCAACCAAGAGACAAATTAAGATTGGGTTAGGTATTGAATGCACCAGCTGGTTAGAAAAGTATCTCGGATGCCCGATTATTAACGGTAGGGTTAATAAAAGTGTTTTTGCTAATGTCATCACCAACTCTAGACACAACTAACGAAATGGAAAGCTTCTTCCTTATCCCAAGAAGGGAGAACTACTCTCATTAAAGCTAACCTAAACGCTAAACCAAACTTCATAATGCAGAGTTTTCTGCTTCCTTCTAGTGTCCTAAAAGAACTAGATCAAATTAATAGGAATTTTTTCTGGAATAAAGGCCCTAATTTTCGTCCGCTCATTAGGTGGGAGAGGGTTTGTAGACCTAAGAAATTTGGGGTACTGACATTAGGAAAGCTGAGGCAATGAACAAAGCTCTTCAAATGAAACTTCTGTGAAAAATTCTAAACGAACCAAATAATATATGGGTTAAAGTAATAAATGAGAAATACCTCAAAGGATCTGTCCTCTGGAAATATAACCCTAAACAAAACACTTCCTGGCAATGGAAAAGGCTCATGAGACTGAGACCAGAGTTTGAATCAAGTTTTAGATGGAATGTGGGAGACGGAAGTAGGTAAAATTTTGGGATGATAGATGGATCTTGAGTCATCCGTTGATTAAACTATGTATGGATGAGTCGGTTATAAATAAAGAATTAGTAGTTAAACACTTTATTAATGAAAACCAATGGAATAATAACAAAATTAATGAAGAAGTTGGAGACCTTCTTCCTAAAGAAATTATTTCCTTAATTAAATCATACCAGCTCCCCAAAACCTTTATTCAAGATCGTCTGTATTGGGATCCGACAAGGGATGAATATTACTCGACTAAATCCGCTTTATATGCAGCCTATGAAAAATTTGGCCTCCCAGTTAGTGAGAATGAATGGATATGGGGTCTGAATGTTATGCCTAAAATTAAAAATTTCCTTTGAAAAATGTCTATTAATGGTCTTCCTACCAAGGAGAATCTAGAAAAACAAAAAATAGCTGTCCCAATGACGTGTTGTCTTTGTAACCATCCTTTTGAATCTGTAGATCATCTCTTTTTCAAATGTAAAATTCTAAAAAATGCCATCTCCTTTGTCATGGTCAATGATGCATTGGCTAGGTGTATTGAAAGACATGACAAAATTTCAAGTAGAATAGTTTGGCTGTGGCTAAACTTACCTGAATCTGACATAATCTTCCTGATCCATATCTGGTGGAATATTTGGTATGCAAAAAATCAAAAATGCTTTGAGGCTAAAGACCCTCAAAATATAGAACTAATAGCCCAAAACCAGATTAAGGAATGAAACCAAACAAAATTAAACTCAAAAAAGACGAAAGAGAAGAAAAACCCGAATAAAAGAAAAACAAAAAACTTAAAATGGGAAAGACCAGACTTGGGAACTATCAAAATTAATTTTGATGGATCTAAGAAAAAATCTGGTAATGCAGCTTACGGGTTTATCCTTCGAGATCATGAAGCTATGAAAATTTCTCTTGGCATGGGACGATGTGGTAATATATTGGCCCTGCATGCTGAAGTATGTGCGCTGAAGGAAGGTTTAATCATGACTTATGATTTGGGATTCAAAAATATTGTCGTTGAAGGTGACTGTCTTGTGTTAATCAATGCAGTCAACCGGATTTGGAAACCTCCATGGGATCTTGACCTTATTCTTTCGGATATTTCTAATATTATTGCTGGTTTCTGTCAGGTTAGGGTCAGACATGTTTCAGGGAAGTCAATCGAGTTGCCGACTCTCTGGCAGAGTTAGGTGACGAAGATCTGGAGGAGGCTAGCTCATCTCTTTGTGCTGTCGATGAGCTCATCCGAAAGGATGCCCTAGGGTACAGAATCTCGAGAAGATGATGTACCTAATTCCTTACCTTGTAGTTTCTAAAAAAAATAAAATTATATGATTAACTTTAATAATTTTTTAAAAGTGATCCGATACATTTTTACACGGCTTCTAAAATTAACGAGTCGGGACCTGATTGTCGCATGTGTGTGAGGAAGGTGTGAATCTACATCGACTTTACAAGGGTAGATTGGTCGTTTGTGCATTAAGAAGCACAACATTGTAGCAATTCAATAACTAAAAAAAGGAAACCATAGATTCAATAAGAAAAAAAAAAAGAGATCCCAAATACGATGGCATCTACTATTTACAATGGGGAATTTGGTCGTTTGCGCACAAAAACCTAAAGTCTACGCATTTTCCTGCCAAAAGACAGTAGTCTAAAACTGAAATTTCTGAACTCTTTTTTTCTCGTCTCAACTGACCCACCCAACTACTCCCAGACAGCAAGCGGAAATGTCGATGGCCGCCGCCTCCTCCTCCTTTACTCTCACCAATCTCTCCCTCCGCCGTCCCATCCACCGTTCCCCTGCCTCCCTTACCTACTTCGTCGACACTTCATCCTCCAGAAGCCCTGCATTTCCCCGCTTGACCTCTTCCCTCTCCAATTTCAACAGCCGGTCCTTGTCTCCTGCACCACCGCTCCTTGCATTTGCTTCTGGCGGCGGCGGAGACGATCACAATGGAGGAAACGGTCACGGATTCGGAGGTGGTGGAGGTAGTGGTGGGGAAGGAGGTAGTGACGGAGGTGATGATAAGAGGAGGGAGGAGGTGATCTTGGCTTTAGCGCAGATCGGACGTTCGTTGGACACTCTCCCCAAGGATTTGGCTTCGGCGATTCAGGCTGGTAAGATTCCTGTTGAGATTGTGTTGAGGTATCTGCAGCTGGAGAAGTCTCCCTTGTCCCGCTGGTTGCTTCAGTTTGGCGGATTCAGGGAGCGATTGCTGGCTGATGATCTATTCTTGGCTAAAGTTGCCATGGAATGTGGTGTTGGAATCTTCACCAAGGTACATATTCTTATTTCTCCTCCTCTTAGTTATCTGGATTTCTATTCCCCTCAGTACATTGCGATTTTTTTCTGCCTGTTTCAGTCAAGAAATGAAGAGGTGTGAAATCTGAATGCTTTATTATTTGTATGGTACTCAGTTGACCTCTTAGGTCATGGATTGAGAAATTGCTGGTTTAATTTTGTAGGGTATTATACTGATTGCATTGATGTATTTGAATAATTGGAAGCTCGTTCATGTTGTTTAAAAGTGTCTGGTCATTCAAAGCTAATTTCTGTATGATTTGTTGGCTATCATGTTAAACATAATGTGAAAATTGCAATTTGTTTGTTTCTTTTTTGTTCTATTCTGTTTTTATTTTTGGAATTATGTAATTGATGATGAACAAGGGAAATTTAGGGAGTGGCTATCATTGTGCAATAGGTGATAAGATTATAAAGGATCTTTAAGGGATCTGGTCCTAATCCTTCGAATGTGAAGGATCATTTGAAATTTAATTAATAATGTTACTCTGTCATGTCACTGACAAACGTATGCTGCATATCTGAGAAAGTTTGTACTTGGTAGCTTCTGTTCTACTATTGGTATTTTGTGGTAGAAGACTTCCCTTTTCCTATAACTTTATTTGTAGGTTGTCTATGGTACATGAGCGTAATTGTATGAGATGTTTCGCTTTATATTAATATTAATCCAAAATGGTTCTTGCTCATTTGCTTTCTTTTCCTCACTAGACTGCTGCAGAATATGAACGCCGGAGAGAGAACTTCTTCAAGGAGTTGGAAATCGTTTGTGCTGATGTGGTAAGTCTATTGTTCTCCTGGTGGTTTATCTTATCAACGTGAAAGTCACTATTTTCCCCTTTCTTTTGATTATTGGTTTGTGAGTACTGTTCAGCTAGTTGAACTGTTCAGAATCCTTTCTGTCATTCAGAATTCACAAGGGAGAGATCAGCATATTCTGATAATGTGTATTCTTGTCTTTTAGAACACTGATCAATGTGAATTGTGAATGGCAGTATGTCTATTCCTATAGACAATTTGTTGGTTCTAAAAACTCAATCATAGTTGCTGATTATTTCTGTTCAATTTATGCTCAGGTTATGGCCGTTATCGCAGATTTCATGCTCGTGTATCTTCCTGCTCCAACCGTCGCTCTCCGGCCAGCACTTGCAGTCAATGCTGGCGGCATTGCTAAGTTCTTCCACAACTGCCCAGATAATGCCTTTCAGGTTCTATGCTTACACTTTTAATTTAGAACATAGTATATTCTTTTGCTACAATTTTGCAGCCTTATCTAATCCAAAACATGTTTTTTCAGGTTGCCCTTGGCGGAACATCATATTCTCTATTGCACAGAATAGGTGCAATTGCGGTATGTGAAGTTCTTTATACAACTCTATTTTAAAATGCTTGAGAAGCAATCGGGTTTTCATCTGATCTGTAGGAGGACGAAGTCCCATTTCTGACCCTAATTTGCTATCTTTGGCAGCGCAATGGTGCAAAGCTTTTCGCTGTTGGAACCACCTCTTCTCTGGTATTATCAATATCCCTTTGATTAAAGAAATTCAATGCCTTATTTTAGAATTTCTTGATTTCCCTTTAGATGCTTTTCATTTATTTTCCATTTGTATTTCTAGAATCCAAAGTAGATGTAATTGTCAAATTTAGGTTTAATTAGGCTTTAGAGTTATTGTACATGTATATATGCTTTATATTCAATTTTATCATAGCTGAGTTGTTTGTTAGCTTCCCCATGTATTTTAGTAGCACATTGTATTCAACTTACCACGGACCCCAATCATTCATGTAATATGAAATTGAAAGCCGAGAGAAGAAAGAAAAGAAAGAAAATAAGATTACTTTTGAAGTGGTTGTTTCCTAGATCAGTAAGGGGATTTCTGGTTTAGAAATGCTAATATGATGGTGTTCATTTTTTTTAGGTTGGAACAGCCATCACCAATGTTTTTATCAATGCAAAGAAGGCTGTAGCTGACCCTGCTGCAGGAGAGGTTGAAAACGTGCCTGTACTATCGACTAGTGTTGCCTATGGTGTGTACATGGCAGTTTCTAGTAACCTGAGGTATTTGCTATGAATTTCTTTTCTTTTGTTTGCTTCATCCCTAAATCTTAATGGTTTTCATCAGTTTGATTACAATATGCTTCCTACTATCTGTGACATACCGGTATACTCAGTTCAATAAGAAATAATTTATGTGGTTGCTTTGTGGTATAGTCTCTAATCAAGTAGGGCTATGAATTTTGTAATGTAATTTGCAGGTACCAAATATTAGCTGGTGTTGTTGAACAACGTATTTTAGAACCAATGTTGCACAACCACAAGCTCATGCTAAGTGCGCTGTGCTTTGCTGTCCGAACTGGAAATACCTTCTTGGGTTCATTACTGTGAGTTATTTGTAATTCTTTGATTCTTCAAGTAATATCTTTCGTCAAGTTATCTAAGCTACTCGACTCACCCTGAAACTTGGTAATGCTGCAGATGGGTGGATTATGCACGCTTGATAGGCATTCAGAGCAGTCATGACAGTCATGACAAGGAAGATGCATAATATATAGTTTGTTCAACATTTAATATAGGGCAAGTCACAATTGATGCTGTTTTGCTATAGAGCGTTCAATACTCAATTGCCGTCAAAGGTCAGATCATTAAACTTCCATTATTCCTTGAAGGATTATGTCGAAAGTTGTTTGTGTTATTGGGTATTGATTAGAAACTGCCTAGAGATGAGGCATCCCCATCTGGGTTCAAAGATTGCTATTTATTGCAGGCGGTACTTTTGGATAATTTTCATCTGTACGCAACCATATGTTTTATGTACTTGTTGATAGGTGGATGATGGCTTCGTTGAAGCCATTGTATTTGAGTGTTTTATTAGTGCATTATCTGTATGTTCAAGAAAATTGGAAGAATTGTTTAAAGCATGCATATATATATATATATTTATATAACTCCTTTGAAACCAGTAGCCAGAAGGATCACTAGTTGACAACTGTTGGCCCGTATTCGCCATGGTACCAGCTTTTGGTGTTTACCTTGATCTAGCTTGTTATGTGGACATTGCCATGAAATGAAGATTTTCTTGTATGATGGGGATTTTGGGTCTTGATTGTGCTTAATGTTGTCCAGTGTATTCAAATGGTTTCAAAGGAGTTGGAATATGAACTTTGCCGTACACTTGGAGAGACTATGTTGTTGCATCTCCGTTGTTGGGTTATCGACAACATTTACTAAAGGGGTGTGGTGATAATTAGGGGTGGGCTCGACCCAACTGTTTTGTTAGAAAAAAATGGACTCTGAGGACTTTAATCTAATTTTTGACGTGTTTACCCATCCATTTGCTGCTTACAACTGCAATTTTTGACGTGTTTATGGAAGTGAACAAAACTAATAACAACTTCTATCATTGGAGTCGAAACTCTTGGGTCTAATCTAGTCCGGATCCCCTATTGCCTATTTATGCCGCCTTCCCTGTTGCATCTATTTCATTCCCTATTGCCTATTTATGCCGCCTTCCCTATTGCATCTATTTCATTGGTACATGTGACACCATTATTAACTAAATTAATAAAATCAAAATTACTTTGTGATTCTAAATACACGCTTTCCATTTCCCCCCCCCTCTCATTAATCCAAAAATATCAGTCTGGATCTCGTTCTCTTTCCTCTCCTAACCTGCAACTTCTTCGCCGGTCTTCGTGAAATACGACGCCCTCACCTCGCCCTCGCCGGAAACACCTCCCTCGCCCTCGCCGGTTACGATGTCTGTGTTCACATCTCAACTTCAAATGTCTCATTTTCAACCCCAATTTATGATATTAAAGTTTGAATAGATTGAATTAGGGTTGAATTGAATTTTAAAATTGTGTTCAAAAGCTCAACAGATTGTTAAGATCACATATTGCAAACATTGTATCATAATAAGGACTGCTAATTTTCTCGCGAGTCCGACGTCGGAACAAGTTCTTTCAGTAATGTTAGATTAGCGTAAAAAAGAAGTGATATTTAGTACCTTTAAGAGGGAGTTTGCTAGTTTTACATAGCATTTATATGAACAATCAGACAGGAAATTGAGAAGTTTAGTAGGAAGAATTGATTTTGATGAGTAAATTAAATGGATGAGAATAAGTAATTAGTCACATAGAGCATGAAAATGGTGAGCCTATTCCATGTGACGTATGACAACAAATCATATGGGGGCTTATTCATGAATGAAATCAAGAACATGGCGAGGTGTTTTGCACGTTATTGTCTTCGGCGAAAAAGTTGCAGGTTAGGAGAGGAACAGAGAAGAAGACAACATAAACATAAAGTAATTTTAATTTTATTAATTTAGTTAATAATGGTGCCACATGCACCAATGAAATAGATGCAATAGGAAAGGCAACATAAATAGGCAATAGAAGATTCGGCCTGGGTCTAATCTACGGCATCCAAGAATCCGTTAAGCTTAAATTTGATAACATCTTTATTGAGGTGATAATTTAATTGTCATTAATGTCATCAAGGGATAATGAAATTTTCCATGGGAGATTGAAATGACAATTGTAGATCTTCTTTTGGACTAAAAAAATTCAAATTAATTCATAACGAGCATATATTTAGAAAAAATAACGGAGTTCCTGACATACTTGTCTAACTTGGACAACTTCTTTCACCGATTGACATTTATGTAGACCTTGAACTTAATTTTGTCATCCGTAAGGATACTCTATGATGAACCACTTCTAGAAAGTGATTTTTTTTAATGCCTTTCCTCTATAAAAAATACTAAATGTATTCTCTAATTTTTATTATGTAGACTAAGTATGCACTTTTAATTTTTAATTATTAGAAAAAGAAAAAATAATTGTTAATAGGGTTAATGAGGTGAAAGAATACTTTTTCCTCATTTTCAAAATTGAAGGCAAGAGATGCAAAATTCTAGGAATAAGTCAAAAAATAACAATTAGTTGGTTTAAATGATGTATTTTGATAACTACAAAAAAAAGGAAAAAGAAAAAAATCACATGTCTAACTTCATGTATTCAACCTCACATACTCAACTTATTCACGTGCCTAACTTCACGTGTCCAACTTTACTCACATAATCAACTTCTTGGAATTGTATAAGTGTAATCGGATAACTGAGATTGGGTAATTGGAATTTAAGTAACTGAAATTGGGTAACCGATGTTGAATACGTAATTGAAGTTGGGTACGTTAGTGCAGTTAGATATGTGTTTTTTTTCCTTTTTCTTAGAATTATTAATAAAATAATTTAACCAATTACCTTTTTTTCTAATTAATTATTAGGGTAACTGCATACTGTATACCCCATTATAAGAACAATACATACCTACCAAAATCACCCAATTAACATCAACAAATTTGTTTAATCTCCAAAAAGATCTATTATGTTTCCATAATAAAATTATATAGATTTGGCTATCAATGGTCGGCGGCTAATTTTTTTTTGATCATGCACGGTAAGCAATTAAGATAGATCATTTTCTCGAAACTCTTCACCCTAGAGCATCATAGCTTCCGGATGATATCTTCCACCAAGGGCGTAGAAGACGACGCATCCAACGGAAAAACGTGACCAATCCCAGCAAGCAGATCATCAACACCATTGACTTCCCTAAAGACATGACGAATCTTCACTTGACATAAACCAACTAAAATACCAGTGATATATGAAAGATTAAAATCGAGATCCCAAGGGGGCTTCCAAACTTGATTAATTGAATTAATGATCGTTAGGTTATCCCCTTCGATCTCAGTTCTATTGATTCCTAGATCAAAAGCAGTAATAAGACCTTCCCTTCTTGCACATGCTTCATCATGGAGGACCAAAATGTTACCACATTGTCCATAACCCATGAAAATAATCAACACATGATGATCTCTAATGATAAATCCATAATCAAAATCATCATTCCCATGTTCGGATTCGCCAAAATTTAATTTTAAAAAAATTCCTTTTTGGGTTTAATCCAATGTGTATATATTTTTAGTTTTCCTCTTGTTTTTGGCGAGAGTTACTTTACACTGGTTTTTCCTTTTATTTGATTCAACACAGTCCTTTACAAGATTAAGGGTAGCTAGGTCGATGTTTTGAAGTTTTTTGTTATTAAAAATACTTTGATTTCTAGAAAACCATAAATTCACCACATCACAACAAGATAAATAAGGTTCTTATCGTTTAATTTATTCCGGAGGAGACAAAGAGCATTAGGCAAACTCCGATTTGAATTATAGGGTACGAGGAGATTATCCTTCACATTCTACACACAAATGTTATTGATTTAGGTGATGACACTTACAAAATCAGTGATCAATAGATTCAAAGTAGTGGTTACATAATACACTATTCATTGGAACTAAAATTCTTTGTTTTTTGAGATTTTCTTTTGTAGGGAGTCGTTTGATTGATAATTTTTACAATTTTTTTATTCACTTTAGGCATTACATCCAAATCCCAAATCCAAGCATTTTGATTAATTATAAGGCCACAATTACAATAAATAAGGTCCATACCATATTTTGTAGAAAAAGAACCTTTATCTGAACGCCCCAATAACAAAAATCTTAAATGACTTTGGAAGCTAATATGCTTTAATCGCATCTAGAACTACCAACGACAAAACGGGTTTAAGCAAAGAATCAATTTTCCGATTATCCCATTTATTTTCAGTTAGAGAGTTACATACAAGTTCATTCTCATCGATAATAATATTATTCTTAACTAGGCTAATTAAGGGTTGATCATATATCCAATTATTTTTCCAAAACTTTACAGTTTTATCATCCCCAACATTCCATTTAAATCCTTGTTCAAAACGGTTCTTATATTCATGAGTCTTTTTCATTGCCAGGACGTGTTACTTTTTGGTTTATAGTTCCATAAGAAAGACCCTTTTAAATATTTTTCATTCACAATCTCAACCCAAATATTATCAGATTCCATCATAATTTTCCATAACAATTTCATTTGAAGAACCTTATTCATATCTTCTACTTTCCTGATTCCAACACCACCATTCTACTTAGGTTTACAAATCTTAACCCAAGTAATAAGCAGATAATAATTTGAACCTTTCTTCCAAAAGAAGTTCCTATTAATTCTATCAAGTTCATTGAGAATGTTCGAAGGAAGCATAAAGCTTTGCATGATAAAATTTGGTTTAGCATTCAAATTAGCCTTAATAAGAATTGTTCTACCTTCTTAGGAAAGGGTAGACGCTTTTCATTTCGTGAGTTGTTGTTTTGACTTTGTCATTATATCTTCAAACATACCTTTATTCACTTTACCATTGATGATAGGACATCCAATATATTTTTCCAGATAGTTAGAAGCAGTAATCCCTAAACGCAATTGGATTTGTCTCTCAACAGAAGAATCCACATTTTTAGAAGTTTGAAATGTCGATTTGTAGAAATCAATGTTTTGAATCGAGGTCCTACAAGAATCATTTAATAGTTCCAAAATCTTAGAACTAGCACATATCGATTCGTTGGTGAATATCATGATATCATCTACAAAAGCTAAGAACGGAATAATCGATCCACCATTAGAGATAGGGAATCCAAAGATCTTTTTGTGTCGATTACATTCTCTCTGAATATTTCTTACGAGAATCTCAACTCTTAGATTAAAAAGCATAGGAGAAACTGGATATCCCTGGCGGAGCCCTCTTTTAGGAAAAATCAGTTCTTGAGCATTTGTTGTGAACTAAAAGAGAATAAGAAACAATAGAAAACATTCCTTAATCCAGTTAATAAATTTGGGGTCAAAACCAAATCTCCGTAAAACTGCGAGAATAAAAGGCCACTCCACTCTATCATACACTTTCTCCATATCAAGTTTAATTGTCATGTATCCCTTTTACCTTTATTAGTTCTAAAACAATGGAATACTTCATGGGCAATAAGAATTTTATCATGAATAGATATGTTTTGATAAAAAAACACTTTGTAAAGGATGGATTAATTTAGGTATAACTAGATTAATTCTCGAAGCTAGGATTTTAGCAATGATTTTGTACGTAGTTGAGCAAAGACCGATAGGTCTGTAGTCACTAGTTAGAGCCGAATTATCCAATATTGGTATAAGGTTGGTTAATAAAGGTGTGGTTAATTTGTTTAAGGTTGTGTTTGACATGCAACACAAAAACACCAGTGTTAGTGTTCACTAGTGTTTTTGGAAGGGTTTTCGAAAAACATTACTATTTAGTGTTTTTAAACACTAACGGTTGTTTGGAAATTCCAGCACATACACTAGTGTTTCTTCTACCTATCACGTGCATATCACGTGGGTAATTTATGGGGTCATCTCGGATTGTTTCATTGTTGTTCAACGGGAAGGGTAATAGTGTTTATTTTAGGAACCGAACCCCTTCAAAAATTTATTTTGTTGTATATAAACTCAAGTGACATGGGTAAACAAAGATGAGCTCCATTTTATCTACTAATAAACACAACAAATTAAACAAAGCTTAAAATATTCAGCAAATGCTGAAGCATGTACAAGAGAATCTTTTTTTTTTTTGGATACAAGGTAAGCAGAATATGAGGGTCAGTGTCTAGACACCGACCGACCTACAACATCCTTACGGATGAGTACAACCACATCGTCTGGGAGATCGTCCTGGTCTTCAGTGGCAGAAAGTCCGTATTTTGCGAGCTTGTCCGCTACCGTGTTGATTTCCCTGAAGATGTGCGTGGTGCTTGCTTGAGAGAAGCCTGAGATGCTGACGGAAATGTCTGAAATGATCATGTCGGTCTCCCACGGAGGTTTCCAAGCGTGGTTGATTGAATTGATCATCATCAGATTGTCTCCCTCGATCTCAATAGCCGACACTCCTAACTATTTAGCCTTTTGTAGGCCTTCCCGCAGAGCAAACGCTTCTGCCTCTAGAACTAAATCTGCATGACATCTCCCTTTTTCATGGGCCAAACGAAGGCCGTGGTTATCACGAATGATGAAACCAAAGGAGAATTGATTGTTGTTGTCAGATGCTGCGTCAAAGTTAAGCTTAACGAAGTTCACTTTTGGTTTTTGCTAGCTAATATTCTTGGTCTTCCTTCTTTGTCTTTTATTTATTTTGCTCTCAGTTGTTTGCTTATTGTTTGCTTGATCCTAATCTTCATTTTTTTTAGTGCAATTTGTTTTAGGTTTGGTGTTGGTCTTTTATTGTTAAAGATTATCCGATTTCTATCTAGCCATATATTCCACCAAATCATTGCCACTTGTCTAAGTTCTTGAGATGAGATTTTATCCTTAACTACTAATAGTGTCTCATAAGTGGATTGATTATAAGTGTCGATATCCTTGAGGATGACTGATATTTTGTTATTATCCAGGGTCTGATGGGTGCATTGACACTCAAAGAAAAGATGTCTGGCGCTTTCTGTATGGTGATTGCAGAATACGCAATGCATGACTACCGCAATTTTTTGTTTATCAAGATTTTCTTTGGTTGGGAGGCCATTCATAGCAATTTTTCACATAAAATTTTGGACTTTCGGTATGGTGCTCATGCCCCATATCCATGTTTTGTCTTCCAATACCCCAACTTTTCTCCTTTGGATCATGTTTATTGCAGATTTGGTGGAATACCACCCGTCGTCGTTTGTGGACCAATAAATTCTTTCCCTTATGTCATTTGTTGGGAGGTTATACTCCTTTATCTTACGGATGATGTTTGCTTGAAGAATCCCTTCAAGTTGATTAAGGCGTTGTTTGTTCCACTTTTTATCCGAGATAAAGGCATCTACCTTATCGGATGTTCTAATTAGGGTTTGGTTAGACACTATTGTACATAGGGGTTCATCCATTAACCATCGGTCTTCCCAGAACTTGATTGTGCTTCCATCCCCTACTCTCCATCGTAGGCCTTTATTAAATTCTTCTTTCAGTTTGGTCAATTTCTTCCATTGCCTATGTATTTTTTCCACACTCGTAATTCCATAGGTTTTGCCCCCGGAGATATTTCTCTTCTATAACTTTGCCCCATATATTTTCTGGTTCTTCCATAATTTTCCAAAGGAGTTTCATTTGTAGTGCCTTATTCATATCCTCGGCCTTTCTTATGCCGGTGCCACCAAGAGCTTTTGGTTTACAGATTTTATCCCAACTAATTAATGGGTGGTAGTTTGGTCCTTTGTTCCAGAAGAAATTTCTATTGATTTTGTCTAGTTCATTGTGAATGCTTGCAGGTAGCATGAAAGCCTGCATTAGGTAACTTGGTTTTGCGTTAAGGTTTGCTTTAATTAGGGTTGTTCGTCCTTCTTGCGAGGGAGATGAAGCTTTCCATCTTGAGAGTTGTTGTCTTGATTTTTGGATGACTGAGTTGAAAATCTCTTTGTTGACCCTACCATTTATGATAGGACAACCTAAATATTGCTCTAGATTTGTGGATGAGGAAATCCCAAGATGAGCTTGTATTCTTCTTTTGCTTGCAAGGTCTACATTATTTGAGGTTTGAAAGGTAGATTTGTGATAGTTTATTACTTGGCCAGAAGTTTCACAGTAGTCATTCAAAACCGACAAGATTTTGTTGCTTGCATCAGTCGTCGCCTTAGTGAAGATGATGATATCATCTGCAAAGGCTAAAAACGGGATAGATGACCCGTTTCTTGTTATGGGGAAACCAATTGATCGTGGATTTTCTCCACTTATTTTCTGTATATTTCTTGCTAAGATTTCAGCTCCTAGGTTAAAGAGGAGCGGAGATAGTGGATCTCCTTAACGGAGACCTCTTTGCGGACAAAATAAGGTTGTCGGTGAATCATTTATTAATAAAGAATAAGAGACAGTTGTTATACATTCGTGAATCCAATTTCTAAATTTCTCAGAAAAACCGAATTTTTGTAATACCAATTTGAGGAACTTCCATTCTAGTTTATCATATGCTTTTTCCATGTCCAATTTAATGGCCATATACCCTTCTTTTCCTTTTTTTGATATGAACCCGTGGAAAATTTCGTGGGCTATAAGGACACTATGATGTATTGCCCTATTTTTAGTAAAAGCACTTTGTAGTGGGTGGATTAGTTTGGGTAGAATTGAAATTAATCGGTTTGCTAGAATTTTGGCTATGATTTTGTATACCGTAGAGCAAAGACTGATTGGTCTATAGTTGGCGGTTGTTGTTGGGTTATTAACTTTCGGGAGGAGTGCAATAAACGTGTGGTTCAATTGTTTAAGGATTTTACCAGTTCTGTAAAAACTTTTTACAGCTCTTGTGACGGCTGGGCCCATGATGTGCCAATACTTCTAATAAAAACCAGCTGTCATTCCCTCAGGGCCGGGCGATTTTTCACTGCCTATGTCAAACGATGCGTTTTTTATTTTTCCGGTAGAGAAAGGTTTACCTAACTTAGTGTTCTCGTCATTAGTAATTTCTGGTTGTACGACTTCCAGAAGTTTTTGGAGTTTACGAATGTCGATATTTGACGCTTGAAATCGCATTATGTAATCTTCCAAAAATTCCTCATTTATGTCGCTCTCCTTGGATAGTATGGTTCCGTCACTTCTTGTTATATTTGATATTATCTTCTTATTTCTTCTGTCCGTGGCTTTTCTATGGTGGAATTTCGTGTTTTTATCACCTAAGCGTAAGTTTGCTGTTTTGGCTCGTTGCACCCAATATTTATGTTGGCATTCCAGAATACATTCTCTTTTCTTGCATAATCTCGTTATCTTATCATTTAATTGTTGATCAAATGTTGAAAATAGGTGCCTTTGAAGGGTTTCTATTTGTTCATCAACGAATTTTAGTTGGGTATTAATGTTCCCGAATTTTCCACGACTCCATTGTTTCAAGTTTTGTTTTAGGAGGTTCGTTTTTTTCACCAGGTTATACATATGTGTTCCTGGGAACTAGGTTCTCCATGTTTGTTTTATTAGGTTTAAACAGTCTTGCCTTTGCATCCACATAGATTCGAAGCGGAACGGTTTGTTTCTGTAAGTTGTGACTTGGTTTTGTAGATTAATGTAACACCCCGAATCCGCGGGACTCGGGATGCTACGGGCGAGACCTCACAATGGGTCCCGACCCTTAGCTTGACAACAATTTCACCGGACCTTTCCAACAAGGCACAAATAAAGGCGAAAACTCAAAACGTTTTTAATGTATGCGAAGACCGAAATGTACGAATACAAAGTGGAAACTCATCTTAGTCCTCAAAACCACATAACCCCGATACGAAAGTCTAAAACGTGCGACAACATCCACAACCAAAGATACGAACACATGGCCGAAAACATAACACAACCCAAAAACGTCCCCGTCCTATAATGTACAGAGACCCCGGCTGCCCACTCCTCCACCTCACTCGGCGGCGTCCCTAACCTGCAAGGCATCTACAACCACGATTTAAAACCGTTAGCTCATATTCGAAGCATTAGAAAAGAGGCGAAGGCACAACCACATACATATCACATAACATAAAGCACACAAGTCCGGTTTATTATTTTTTTATTATTAAGTCATATCCCGTTCTAATTCAACTTAGGTTTGTGACACGAGAACCACCGTGGTCTCGCCTCGGTCCCCTTGTACCGGCAAAGAATGGTACGGATGCATCCGACCATCTAACCCGCCGGTTTAGTCGCCGAGATCCCCCTAGCCTTCACGCAGAGACATGCAGAATGTCACCGCCCGTTATCATACACTTGGGCCAAAATATATAAGGTCGGTGGTCCTATTTACCGGTTTAGTTGTTATAACAAGAACATAAACACACACCACCAAACACACATCAATGCTAATACGTAAAATACGAGCTAAGTAAGTCCGGAGACTTACCTCGTCACCAAACCCAAGTCACCACACTCTTGCTTCCTTAAGGAGGAAGCCCACAACCTGCTCACAAGAGATATGCATATCAATACATACTCACGCTCAAGAAGTCTTAGACTTCACTCTAGTGATCTAAGCAAGATCACCTAACCCTCAAGCTAGGAATGCATCCTAGGTCCCAAGTACTCACCCCACTTTCCACACATGAAACAACCCACAACAGTTTATAACATCACAAGAAATTAATCGTCAACCAAAGAGGCACAAGCTAGCCTAGAAGGTCCATCATGCTCACATATTCATATCCATCAATTACATCGAGCCTTAAGGGCTCCTAGGTTCACAACCACTAAATGCCATCTCACACTACTCTAGATCCATCCAAGGCATGCTACTACATGATTCAACAACAATCTAAGGAAGGAACGAAGAGTGAAGGAGAGGAGAAGCTTACTGTTGCAGAAACCGCAACCGCGGAGTCAAGCTGGCGCCCCCTGCGGACACAGAAGCCGCCCCCGCGGGACCAGGAGCCGCACCCGCGGTGGACTTGCGTCGAGTGTCTGGCGCCGCCCCTGCGGCGTG
Organism: Fagopyrum tataricum; assembly: GCA_002319775.1. Classification (NCBI taxonomy): domain Eukaryota; kingdom Viridiplantae; phylum Streptophyta; class Magnoliopsida; order Caryophyllales; family Polygonaceae; genus Fagopyrum; species Fagopyrum tataricum. The sequence continues at coordinate 58,680,988 of CM008279.1, forward strand.
CTGAGCCGCTCCCGCGGCCGTGCTGAGCCGCCCCTGCGGCTGGCCGCTCCCGCGGTCGTGCTGAGCCGCCCCCGCGGGTTCTGTGCAGAACGTCGTCTTCTTCGTCTTCGATCGTGGATCCTTGGCTCCAAAGTCCTTCTTCTCTTGCTGGATCTTCTCCAAACACCCACCACTGGTCTCAGACACTTCTCCTTGACCTAATCGAGCTAAGAACCTATGCATGCAAAGAGTTGAGAAAAAACTCCTCAAGATCTTCATCCATGGCCATGGATGAAGGAGGGAAGAAGAATGGGGGGAAAATAACAAGGAAGAGATGGGAGGGAGAAGAAGGAGCTTACCAACAAAACTGGGATCTTCTTCTGCAGTCCACAGCCTAGATCCTCAAGCAACAATGGAAGAAGAGAAGAGAAGAGAAGAGAAGAGAAGAGAAGTGAGTTAATGACGTGAAATGAGAGCAAGGAAGGGAAGAGAGGGGGACATTGGCTGAAAAGGGGCGAGAGGACCAAGGGGTCAGCTGACCTCTTGTCCCTCCCCACGGACCGAGGGGTCGAAAATGAACCCTTGTTATTTTTAACCCAGAACGAAGGGTCGGAACGTGGAAAAAAAAAGGGAAAAACGACGAGTCGGCTCGGGGTTTTCTTAGGAATAAATCCCGGCACTCAGCATCTCAGGCCTACGGGAAGATATACAAGGCACTCTAAGTTCGGAATAAAATTCCGGGCGTTACAACTAACCCCCCTAAAAACAAGTTTCATCCGGAAACTTGCTAAACCCAACGCTCTCCGACCAACACCTGTCGTAACTACGTGGAACTCATAAAACGTTAACTACTGGCTCTAATCCAAGTCTACGTGTAGCATCACATCAAGATCTCGCAAGGTACTCATAACTCAAACAAAATCACCTAACATATAAAGCAAACAAGGAAGATCTCGGAACTAACCCGACGGTCCTATCGATGCCACTATGTCTGCATAAAACTCGGGATAGTTCCTCCGGATACTAACCTCCGTCTCCCATGTAGCCTCATCGGCTCCTCGCCTCGACCACTGAATCCTCAGCATCTCCTTCGATCGAAGGCGTCTCGTACTCCGCTCTAAGACCACTATCGGGTGCTCTACGAAAGTGTGGTCCGGCTCGACCACTAGGCCCTCGTGACTGATGATGTGTCTCGGGTCGTGTATGTACTCTCTCAGTTGAGAGACATGAAACATCGGATGTATACCCTCCAACCGCGGTGGAAGTGCTAACCGGTATGCCACCTCACCGACTCTCTCCAAGATCTCGAATGGACCGACATATCGGGGGCTTAACTTCCCCTTAATGCCGAATTGCCTGACGCCCCGTGTCGGTGATACCCTCAACCAGACCTGAGCTCCTACCCTGAACTCGAGAGGTCTACGCCTCCTATCCGCATACGACCTCTGACGGCTCTACGCGGCCAAAATCCTCTCTCGGATCAAAGCAACTCTAGCCACGTCGTCCCGTACCTGATCTGGAGCTACAACGCTAGAACTCCCCGGCTCGTCCCAACATAAGGGAGTACGACATCTCTGTCCATACAATGCCTCATAAGGTGCCATCCCAATCGACGCGTGCCAGCTGTTGTTATACGAAAACTCGACCAACGGGAGGTGATTTGGCCATACCTGACCCCAGTCTAGTACACATGCTCGTAGCATATCCTCTAATGTCTGAATAGTCCGCTCGGACTGGCTGTCGGTCTGAGGATGGTATGCGGTGGTGAAATGGAGACTCGAACCTAGGGTGGCGTGTACCTGCTGCCTGAACCTCGAGGTAAAACGCCCATCCCTGTCCGAGATGATGGTCCTCGGTACTCCATGTAATCTCATAATCTGACGGGTAAACTCCTCGGCTAAACGACTCACCGGCCACGTTTCCCGTATAGGAATGAAACGCGCGGTCTTCGTCAACCGGTCTACTACCACCCATATCGCGTCAAAGCTCCTACTCGGTCTCAGACCGGTAACGAAATCCATGGATATGTCCTCCCACTTCCACTACGGCACGGGCAGTGGGTGAAGCTCTCCTCCGGGTCTCGCAGGTCGCGCATCGGGCCACATATCTAGCTACATCGGGCTTGAGCCCGCCCCACCAATAAGATCTCCTAATATCCTGGTACATCTTACTCGCGCCGGGGTGCACCGAGTAAGGTGTGGAATGTGCCTCATGCAAAATCTGCTCTCTCAACTCCTGATCCGACGGTACACAAATACGTCCCTGACGTCTCAATAGCCCGTCTGCTCCCGTGATAAACTGCGGTGCCTCACCTCGGGACATCCTGTCCCGGATCCTCATCAAAATGGGACATCTCTCCTGCTTCTGGAGGATCTCACCGGACAGGTCAGGTAATAACTCTAACTCGGACAAACAACAGTCCGTACCCGGGAACCGGATATCCAACTCCAAACCTATCAAGTCCCCCTGCAATTTAGGCTGAACCGTAAGCCGAGCTATAGCCTCCTCTCGAGGTGTCCTCCTTCTCAAAGCATCGGCGACTACGTTCGCCTTCCCTGGATGGTACAAAATCTCCAAGTCAAAGTTCTTAATCAGCTCCAACCATATCCTCTGGCGGTTATTCAACTCCCGCTGAGTGAATATATACTTCAGACTCTTATGGTATGTGAAGATCTGGCATGTAGCCCCGTACAAGTAGTGTCGCCAGATCTTCAGGGCATGAATCACTGCCGCTAGCTCGAGATCATGGGTAGGGTTATTCTCCTCGTACGGCTTCAGCTGCCGAGAAGCGTACGCAATAACCCTACCTCTCTGCATCAAAACGCACCCCAAGCCTAGCTTGGAGGCGTTACTATATACCACAAAATCCTCTACGCCCTCAAGCTGGGTTAACACAGGAGCGGAGGTCAATCTCCACTTCAGCTCCTCGAAGTTGCGTTGACAAGGCTCGGACCAGACAAACCTGGTAGACTTCCTCAGCAAGGAAGTGAGAGGTCGTGTAATCATGGAGAAACCCTCAACAAAACGGCGGTAGTATACCGCTAAGCCCAAGAAACTGCTCACCTCCTTGACCGTCTTAGGAGGCGGCCATGAGGAAACGTACTCTATCTTCGCCGGGTCGACCATGATACCCTTGGCGGAAACGATATGTCCCAAAAATGCCACCTCGGACATCCAAAACTCACACTTAGAGAGGTTAGCGTAAAGCTCTCTATCCTGGAGGACTCGAAGTACCGTCCTCAGGTGTCCCTCATGCTCCTCCCTACTCCGATAGTAGACTAAGATGTCGTCTATAAACACTACCACGAACTGGTCCAAAAAGTCGATGAAGATGCCGTTCATCAACTCCATGAAGATGGCGGGTGCATTCGTGAGCCCAAATGGCATCACGACAAACTCATAATGGCCGTATCTCGTCCTGAATGCCGTCTTCGGCACGTCCTCCTCTCTCACCCTAAGCTTGTGGTATCCCGACCTCAAATCAATACGTGAAAACACGGAGGCTCCCTGTAACTGGTCCAACAAATCATCAATGTGCGGCAACGGGTACTTGTTCTTGATGGTGACTTTGTTCAACTCCCGGTAATCAATGCATAGCCTCAAAGATCCGTCCTTCTTCCTAACGAAGAGGACCGGTGCACCCCAAGGAGAAACGCTCGGGCGTATGAAACCCTCTCGGCTAACTCCTTGAGCTGCTTCTTCAGCTCCAGCATCTCGATCGGCGCCATGCGGTATGGAGCCTTGGAGACCGGCCTCGTGCCGGGCTCCAACTCAATAGCAAAATCAACGCTTCTCTGCGGTGGTAGCCCGGGTGGCTCCCCGAAAACGTCCTCGAACTCGCAAGCCACAGGGATCTCCTCCAACGATGGTCCCGACTCCTCCTTCATGGCCTAGCACCAGAAGGCCTCGCATCCCTTCCCGATAAGTCTAGCAGCTCGGACTGCGCTAATGACTGTACCGGCCTTCCCGAGGTCCCTGTTCGCTATTTTCACGCCCTTATAAGCTTTTATCAATAATGATAAAAGCTCACAGGTTAGTAAAAACACGGTATGCTTTAAATTTATAAACAAGAAATAAACACCCAATTTGTAGCGAACCCACAATGTATGGGTCAATTACAGTTAGAGTAAGTATTCCAAGGTCGAACTCAGGGACTAAATGTTTGGAATGCAAATGTGATCACAGATAGCGTAAATCAAAATAAAAGAACGAGGTTGGAAAAGAAGGGAAGGAAGATCAAAGGAGTTTTGAAGGGTTTTCTGTAGAGTTCGCAATCAAATAACAGATTTGATCGAAAACCAAGTAAAACAGACAAACGAAAGTATATCAATAAAGAAAATGCGGATTCCAAGGATTCAAGGTCATTCTTTATACGCACGGACTCAGGAAATTTCTCAAAAGATCTATGGTTACAAACTTCAGGGAAGAACGTTTCTAAACTGACAGTCTATTACCGGGTAAGTCTCAAGACTATCTAGTTCCAAACCAACTACCTATTACCGGGTAAGTCTCAAGGTAGAGAGGTAGGAAATTCTAAACAAACCAAACTCTGAACTAAGGGAAAGGTAAAACCATTACCGGGTAAGTCTCAGGTATTACCCTACTTAGGACAGAATCTAGGCACACTCAACCCAATAGAGGTTTTCACCTCTATTACCTATGGTCGAACACTCAAGTATCTAAGCGGAACATTACCGGGTAGGTCTCAATTCCGGTTTAGGTTACTAGCCAGATGAATTCTAACTAGGTTCAAGAACAAGCCAACCAAATGATTTCAAAGCTATTCAAACCAAGCAATAAGCATAATTCCATCATAGTCCGGGTAATAACAAATCCCAATTCACCTTGGATCCACAAGAGTTTTAGCCAACAATCGACATTTCAAACGCAATCATCAATCCACTCAATTGAATGGAAGAAACAATCATCAATCCAAGCAATTCAATGGAAGAAGCAATTATCAATCCAATCAATCCAATCAATTCAATCAATTCAAGAGAGAATGCATCAACAAGAATCTAAAGTAGAGATTAAAGAAGAAACTCAGCTTTATTGATAGAGGATTAGCAAAACGTCAAATTCTCCAATATTCGTGAAGTTCCTCCAAGCTCCAACAAGTTCAACAATGACCAACAATGGTGTAGGGCCAAGGGAGAAGAAAAGGGGAAAAAGCTCTCTCCAAAGGAGCTCGAAATTTTGAATGAAACGGGAACCCCCGGAAATAATTTAGGGCTTTCCTTTTACATCCCGCAACGGGCTGCCCTAAAACAAATCCGAAAATTAACGAAATAAATCGGCGAATAGGAATCTCGGTCGGAAATCTCGGTCGGTGACCGAGATTTTTGAAAGTCGGGGCCGAGATTTGCTTCGTGATCCAGCGTTGACGAAATCTCGGTCGGAAATCTCGGTCAAATGTGAAAAATCTCGGCCGAGACTTGTTCCATCTCGGCCGAGATCGGGACCGAGATTCTTCGAAAGAAACTTCTGATATGGGATCTCGGTCGAGCTGGCTCGGATCTCGGCCGAGATTTCTCGGATCTCGGCCGAGATCATGTGGATCTCGACCGAGATTGCTCCAATCTCGTGCGTTTCATCTTGGCTCGTCTTTTCCTCCTTTCCCGTGCTTGCGTGATCGCTCCTAAGCGTCCATCCCGAGGCCTGATCCTCAAATGCATCGTTTTAGCTCCGAAACACGCCACGATACCTACAAAGACACCAAAAGTGTGTGTAGACATCTATACTCGCAAAGTTGCATTAAACAAGTATAAAGAACACAACTTAAGGCTAAAACATGCATGCGGGAAAAGGGAAAACTAACTATATGCTCTACTAAACTAGGTCGGTAATTCATGTTATCAGTCCCAACCTCGGAAAATCACCTCGTGCCCCGTCTCCGTGGTAATCGCCACGGTCCTCCGGCTGATGTCTAACATGGCTCGATGGCGGTCCATCCAATCCATCCCAAGGATGACTTCTTCATGCACTAAGTGCATGACTAAGAAGTCGGCTAACCAATCTCGGTTTCCCAAACAAATGGGAGAACCGCCTACCTCTCGGGTACCACTAACCCTACCTCCATCGGGTAACCCTATGACAGAGGGTCTCCCCTCTACCGTAGCTAAGGACAACCTAGCTACACAATCATCGGATATAAAAGAGTGCTTAGCACCCTTATCAAATAAAACTCGGACCGAAAAGCCGTGAATCTGAATGGTACCTGGGGCTGCCGGCGTTGGAGGATTAACGGCACTCCTCAACTCAAATACCCTGGCCTGTGTGCCTCTGGTCTCATGGGTACCTCCACCACGGCCCTGTCCCTGAGCTGATCCCTGAGTACGGGCCCGACCTTGACCCTGGCTCCTCTGTTGAGAGCCTTGTGACTGATACCGGGCGGCCTCTGACTGCCCCCTGCTATGCCAACAGGCGAAGAACCCTACTGTGAATGGGACTTGCCGTGACGGCAAAAAGCGGCTCGATGACCCACCTGACCACAAGTGAAACAAGTCACGGGCGGCTTCTTACATGAAGTCCTGATGTGTCCAAACTCTCCACAACCGTAGCACTGACGTCCCCCGTCTGATGTCTGTCTCGACGTATTAGACGACCGGAACGTCCCGGAGCCTGGCGACGTCCTTGACTCGCTACTTCGGCCCCTGAACTAGCTGGTACTGTCCTCCGTCTCTTGTTCGGTCCTCCGGACTGTGTTGCCCTCCTAAACCCAAGGCGGTCTCTCTCATAGGCCGAAGTCCGGTCCTGGTACTGCGCCAGTGAGTCACAACGAAATCCCGCAAGGTAAGCATGGGTGGACTCCCTCAGTCTCCTGGAAAAGAGATAGACATGCTGGTCCGCTGGAGGTGCGGCGGGTCCCAGCAAGGCTAACTCCGTTCGAAATCGTCTAATCGCCTTAATGACTGGGACATCCTCGAATCCTGCCTCCAGGAAGTCTTGGACTTTGTCTCTCCTCAGTGAATTTGGGCAAAAGGTCTCTCTAACGAGGCTCGGTAGCTGATCCATCTTGGTCACTGACTGGCTAAAAGTCGTTATGCCAAATCAAAGTAAATTCCTAAGGTACAAACTATAACAAGTATAGCAGGCAAGTTAGGGTCGAAACCACAGGGAAACAGAAACAATTGTAAGAGCAAGTAATATTACCCAAAAGTAACCAATTAAAGGGGGAGTTTTGTGTGTAAAAAAATATTAACAGAACAAGTGCAAGTAGCAGTTGCGAAAATATGAAGGAAAAGTATTACACCAGGTAATTATCCACACAACAATTGAGATGGAAGATCATCGTATTCTATGAATCTCAAGTTCTAAAGTCCAGTAATTGTTCTCAATCCAGATCTTGTAATAGCTTTTAGTCCTACCAGTCCTAAAAGCACTTATCACCAAAATACAAAGGAAAACCTTCACCAAGTAATAAGGCAATAGCATTCAACCATGGATTATAAAGAGTACAAGCGATTATAACAACCCGTTAAAATAACATGCAATCGAATCCCCTTCACAATCCCACACAAGCAACCCGCTTATGATTATTGTATTTGCTACAACGGATCTACAACCCCAAACCTGGAGTTGTAAACCCTAGCGATATGACTAGTATTGATAAACCTAGGCGATCAATCCAGATGAACCAATAATAAACAATTAAGCAATAAGCACAGGAGATCGAGACAATTAACAAAAGACGAACAAGAGTAGAATACTCACAACCGATTCAACTGAGGGCTTCAAAAACCAAGTGTAACAAAGGAGAGTTAGTTCTCCATAGGGTTTGTGAGGAGAAAGGGAAAAGAAAATACGTCTCTGGAATTCTGAATCCCTCTAAAACGGGACAGCAAAAATCTATTTAAAAAGTTCTAAAACTATCGACTTTACATAAAGTCGATGTGGGATAAGAATACGTCTTCAGGGACCGACGCGGCTGCGCCGGATGGCAGCGCGGGCGCGTCAATGAAAGTCTGCCACTTCTTCTCTGAAGCAACGGCGCGGGCGCGCTAGATATCAGCGCGGGCGCGCCAGTGCTGATTTTATCTCTGCAGCTTGGCCGCGTCGATCTTCAACGCAGGTACTTCTCCTAGCAGCGCGGGCGCGCCATGTAGCAGCGCGGCCGCGTCGAGCTCTTCTGACTTCAGCTGCTTCCGAATTTCTTCAACTTCAACTTCTGTAACTTGCATGATCTGATTTCTTCAACTTCTTCAATAAGTTCCGGATCACCAAGTGCATACAAATATCTCTCACAATGACATGTAAACGATGACAAAAACTACTAAATGCGCTATGAAATATATCGCATATCAGTAGGACTCGAGGTGCTACTGGGCTAGGATCTCACAATGGATCGTGATCCTAGCCTGACAACAAGTTCACTGAATCTTACAACAAGACACAGATGGATTAAACCAAAACATAAAACTGATATATATATATATAGTTAGAATCATGTAGGAACCTCTCTTAGAATAGAGAATAAGGACTTCTAATAGCCGTTGGATTAATACAAATGAACATCCAAGATTTAACATTGTTTATGGTAATAATTAATGAGAATATTATATTGCTTCTAACAGAATTATGAAAAAACATTTTAACGACCAAATTTTCTCTATAAAATGTAATAACGACCCAATATGAAAATAAATTATTTAGAATTGTTCGTTAAATATGGTCGTTAAAATTTGTAATATGGAAAGAATGCTGGTTAAATTTGGTCGTTAAATATTTTATAAGAAATTTGATCGTTAAATTATTTTCATATTGGGTCGTTATTATATTTATAGAGAAAATTTGGTCGTTAAAATATTTTTTATATAATTAATATAGTCATCGTTAAAATTTTGTGGGTCGTTAAAATTTTATAGAGAAAAATTGGTGGTTAAAATGTTTTTTTTCCATATTTTCACTACCAAAACAAATTTTACAATCCTAACAAATTTAACGATCAAATTTCTTATAAAATTTTATTAGCGATCAAATTTCTCTATAAAAACATATTAACGACCAAATATATTAACGATCAAATTTCTCTATAAAATATATTAAAGATCAATTGCTTCAACGTTTATTTTTGGGATAGCCAAAAAATAAGAATTTTGTTTTCCTAATTTGTATCTTATTTAATGAATGAATAATGAAAAGTGAACAATCATATGGTTCTCACCTTGAGAAGCTTATTATGCACCTTCCATCATGAACGTATAAATTTTAATCCAACGGATCTTAGGAGTTCCTATTCCCTAATCTAAGGGTTGTTCCTACCGGATCTTGACCCTATATATATATACATATCAAAAGGTAATATAGAGTAACTGCTGAGTACAAAGTCAAAATATAAATCCGTACAACATAAATATCCCATATCCCACGATATCGCCCCAGTGTACGGAGCCCTCAGCAGATCACCCCTCTAGATCACTCTGCAGTTCTCCTAACTTGCAAAGGATCTACAACACGGTATAAAACCGTTAGCTAACCATACACATGTATAAGAAGATGCTAGAGCACAAACACACATCAGGAATCATAACACATCAACATGCTTTCACACATTTACCCGGTTTATTATCTTTATAACGTCAATCACTCAAATAGTATATAGATCTGCATATGAAAATATGTGACACGAGGAATGTATATAATCCTCGCCTCTGCGTGCAATATCTAGCTGGAGTGGTATCAGCGCACCTTCCCGTATACCATAAGGAGTGGTCAGTGCCCTTCCCGTATACCAGGTCTAACTAGCTTACAGAGAACTTCCCAGACTCCTCTACGAGATGAAAGGTAAGTTGTCACAGCCACTACAATGGGCGGTCAATAGAACATAGGTCGGTAATGAACCACATCGCATGCTATAAAGGATATAACAAACACCACTCATGCATACATCCAATATAAGGATGACAGCTATGTAAGTCATATGGACTTACCTCAACCTCATTAGTAGGCTTACTACAATCCACTCTCAATCTGGTCCACTCCAATCCGGAGGACAACACTGCCTAGTAACAAGGCATAATAACATATATCAAACTCATATCCATCATAGGGGGTCACACCTAGATCCAAGAGATCCATAAGGATCGTATCCTAACTCGTAAACCTCAAAGCCGTAACTGGCATAACCAATATCATACTAACCTCAAACATATATACCTAGCATGCTACTAACTCTCATACTAGGAAAGGAAAGGATCTACCCAACTCTAGGTAGACCCGGGACAAGACGCACCTGCGTGACGAAAAGACGCAGGGCGGAACGGGCAACCGCAGGCGCGGTGACAAAGTCCGCATGCAACGCAGGCACGGCGCACACGCTGCGGCACGGCTTCCGCAGGGGCGGCGACTTCCAGGCGCGGGGGCGACGACAGTGCGGAATGTGATCCCGCGACTCTTCCTCGGCTCTTCACGTGATCAATTCATGTCCTCTTCATTCCAAAATCATACATATGCATATACACACACATTCCAACATCAATCTATATCCAAATCATCTAATCATACATATGCATATACACACACTTGTGATCCTAGGCTGCACAGAGGATCAACACCCAACACAGCTAGCTCTCAAGCTCATCACAACATCCAACATCATCAACATCATCATCCTCACAATCAAAACACTTCCAAAACTCAAGAACACTCACACACAAGATCAAAGAGGAAGAAGGAGAAGCAAGAAGGACGTATGGTGGCTGGGAAAAGAGTGAAGAAGAAACCCTTGCTCAACAAGGAAGGAAAGAAGTAAGGAAGCAAGGGTAAAGCACGGTGAAGTGGTCAACAAAACCGGCTGCAGCCGTCGGAAATCGCAGGGGCGGTTCCTGGGCCGCGGGAGCGGAAACCTGCTGGGGCAGCACACAAGCCCGCGGGGGCGGCTAAGGTAATCTCGGCTAAGGCGAACTCGATCCACAAGACTAAGGCTCTTACATCTCACCCCCTAAAAACAAGTTTCGTCCCGAAACTTGCAAAGTCCTGAAACCACTCGGACTCAAAAGCCGAGGTACAACTCTCTCTATAACCTCAAACATAAGCATGGAGGAAATCATCACTCCAGCAACAAAACACTATCCAAGGCATAGAAGAAAACCATCTCTAGCCAAACCATAAACACATCACAAGGCATAGAGGAATCACATCTCTAGCCGTATCATACTCATAACAGAAAGGCATGGAGAAAAATATCTCCAGCAACACTATGTCCATCAAAATAGCATGGAGGAATAACATCACCAGCTGAATTCCTAAACGTATCACAATAGCATGAAGGAAAGAGTCATCTCTAGCTATAACAATAATCATACTAGCACAACAAGATCTAATAAGATCATATATCACATCAAAGCTAGTATGAAATAAACACATCATAGCATATAAGCATATAAGCACATAATACTCACCAAGATAGTACTAAGATCTACTCGGTGATCCTACTGGTGCATCTAACTCGGCATAGAACTCTGGATAGTTCCTCTGGATACTATCCTCAGTCTCCCATGTAGCCTCATCAGGTCCTCGTCTCGACCACTGTATCCTCAACATAGGAATGTCCTTCGAACGCAGGCGTCTCATACCTCGTTCTAGGACAGCAATAGGGTGCTCAACAAAAGTGGTCTGGCTCGACCACCAAATCATCATAACTCACGATGTGCCTCGGATCTGGTATGTACTCCCTCAGTTGAGACACGTGAAATACAGGGTGAACACCCTCTAATCTCGGAGGCAAGGCTAATCTGTATGCTGCGCTCCCAACCCGATCCAAAAATCTCGAACGGTCCGACATATCGGGGCTCAACTTTCCCTTAATGCCAAAACGCCTAACACCTCGTGTCGGAGACACTCTCAGCCACACATGGGCGCCTACTATGAACTCTAGAGGTCTACCTCCTATCAGCATATGACTTCTGACGGATCTGAGCAGTCAGCATCCTCTCTCTAATCAATGCTACACGAGCCACATCATCCTGAATTTGATCAGGTGCTAAAACCACTAACACTGCTCTGCTCATCCCAGCATAACGGAGTACGGCATCTCTGTCCATACAGTGCCTCATATGGGGCCATCCCAATCGATGCATGCCAGTTGTTGTATGAGAACTCAACAAGTGGGAGATGATCCGTCCACACTTGTCCCCAATCCAACACACAAGCTCGCAGCATATCCTCCTGTGTCTGAATGGTCCTCTCTGACTGACCATCTGTCTGAGGATGGAACGCAGTCGTGAAGTGCAAACTCGTCCCAAGACAGTATGAATCTGGTGCCAAATCTCGAGGTAAATCTTCCATCTCTGTCTGAGACGATCGTCCTCGGTACACCATGGAGTCTCACTATCTTCCTAGTGTACTCCTCAGCTAATCTGCTCACCGGCCACGTCTCCCTAATAGGAATGAAATGTGCCGTCTTCGTCAATCTGTCCACAATAACCCAAATAGCATCAAAACTCCGGCTCAGTCTCAGCCCAGTCACAAAGTCCATGGTGACGTCTCCCACTTCCTCTGTGAACAGGAAGTGGATGGAGCTCATCTCCAGGTCTGCAATGCTCTATCTTGACCTGCTGGCAGGTCGCACACTGTGCCACAAATCTGGCTACATCGGGCTTCAGCCCTCCCCACCAATATAAACGTCTCAAATCCTGATACATCTTACTCGTACCTGGATGTACAAAGTAAGGTCTACAGTGAGCCTCTTGTAAAATCCTTTGTCTCAGCTCTGTATCAGCAGGTACACAGACGCGACCGCGGCGTCTCAAAACTCCATCTGCTCCTAGCAGGAACTGTGGTGCCTCATCCCGAGACATCCTCTCTCGGATCCTCATCAGTGTCGGGCAGGTCTCCTGCTTTGTGGATTTCACCCAACAGATCAGGAAGAACCTCTAAAGTACGCAGCTGGCATCCTCATCAGGAAACTGGATGTCCAACTCTAACCAGATCAAGTCTCTCTGCAACTGATGCTGAACTGTCAGCCTCGCAATCGCCTGCTCTCGAGGCGTCTTCCTTCTCAGGGCATCGGCGACAACGTTCGCCTTCCCTGAATGATAAGAATCTCTAAATCAAAGTCCTTGATCAGCTCTAGCCACCTACGTTGGCGGTTATTCAATTCCCGCTGCGTGAAAATGTACTTCAGACTCTTATGGTATGTGAAGATCTGACATGTAGCACCATACAAGTAATGTCTCCAAATCTTCAATGCATGAACTACCGCTGCCAACTCCAGATCATGAGTCGGATAGTTCTCCTCATACGTCTTCAGCTGTCGAGACGCATATGCATCACTCTGCCCTTGCATCAATACACATCCCAAGCCTAGCTTGGATGCATCACTGTATACCACAAAATCCTCTGTACCCTCTAGCTGTGCCAAATTAGGAGCAGAAGTCAGACGTCTCTTCAGCTCCTCAAAAACTCTACATACACTGATCAGACCATACAAATCTGGTAGTCTTCCTCAGTAAAACTCGTCAGTGGACGGGCAATCACAGAAAATCCCTCCACAAAGCGTCTGTAATAACCGCTAGGCCAAGGAAGCTACGTACTTCCTTGACGTTCGTCGGTATAGTCCAAGCTGCTACTGCTTCTATCTTCGATGGATCCACCTTGAACCCTTCAGCTGAAACTACATGACCCAGGAATGCTACCTCTGTCATCCATAACTCACACTTAGAGAACTTAGCATAAAATTCTCTATCCCGTAAAACCTGCAATACAATCCTCAGCTGTCCTGCATGCTCCTCTCTACTGCGAGAGTATACCAGAATATCATCTATGAATACCACCACAAACTGATCCAGGAAGTCGATGAAGATGTTGTTCATCAACTCCATAAAGACGGATGGGGGGCATTCGTAAGCCCAAATGGCATCACTACAAACTCGTAGTGTCCATATCTGGTCCGGAATGCTGTCCTGTGCACATCCTGCTCTCTCCACCAGCTGGTGATATCCTGAACGCAGATCAATCTTGGAGAATACAGTCGCTCCCTGAAGCTGATCCAACAAATCATCAATACGCGACAATGGATACTTGTTCTTGATGTTCACCTTGTTCAGCTCCCTGTAATCAATACATAATCTCAATGATCCGTCCTTCTTCCGTACGAAGAGGACAGTTGCTCCCCATGGGGACACGCTAGGGCGAATGAAGCCCTTCTCAGCCAACTCCTCAAGTTGCTTCTTCAGCTCCAACATCTCGACAGGCGCCATCCGGTATGGGGCCTTCGAGATCGGTCTCGTACCAGGCTCTAACTCAATATTGAAATCCACACTCCTCTGAGGCGGCAAACTGACGGCTCAGCAAATACATCTGCAAAATCACAGACAACTGGATATCCTCTAATGCTGGACTCTCCCCCTCCTTCATGGCATAACACCAGAAGGCCTCACAACCCTGTGCAATCAGTCTAGCTGCCCGTATCACACTGATAACTGTGCATGTCTTTCCAAGGTCCCAACCTCGGAAAACCTCTATCTGACCTAACTCGGTAGAGAGGGTAACAGTCCTCCTACCTACATCTAAGATCGCAGAATGTCTATCCATCCAATCCATACCTAGAATGACTTCTTCATGCTCTAATGGCATGACAAAGAAGTCAACTAGTAACACACAAGTCCCTACAGAAATGGACAACTATGAATCTCACGGGTACCTCTGACCCTACCACCATCGGGTAACCCTATATAAAGGGCATCCCTCAACCGTATCTAGATTCAGACGCTCTACACAGGCATCAGAAATAAAAGAATGCGTAACACCAATATCAAATAAGACTCTAACAGTAAACCATGAATCAGAATGGTACCTGTAGCAGTCGGTGCAGCTGGCTCCTCTGCACTCCTAAGCTCAAAGACTCGGCCCTGTGGCCTCTGGTATCAGTGGTGCTCCCACCACGACCTCTGCCTCTACTCGGCCAAGAGCAGATCCCTGAGTCGTAGGGCGATTTGGGACCCTCTGCTGCCCCTGAGTCTGCTGTTGCTGAGGTGGCCTCTGCCCACCTCCGCTGCACTAGTACGGAAGAACCCTGCTGAGATGAAGCTCCGCCCAGGCGGCAGTAAACAACTCTGTGACCCTGCCTACCACAAGTGTAGCAAGTCACTAGTGGCCTCGTGCACTCATGGCCTCATATGTCCTGGATCACCACAGTAAAACACTGACGTCCCTGATCTGCAACCGGTGCAGATGAGGGGTGACTCTGGCGTCTCTGACCCCGCCAAACACTAGCAGCACCACCAGTACCACTGGTCTGCCTTGTACGCTGCCTCTTCTCAGACCCTCCGGTCTGAGATGCTCTCCTCTGACCAGCTCGCTCCCTCTCATAATCAAAAGCCCGGTCCTGATAATCAGCCAAGGTCTCACAGTGAAACCCTGCCATGTAAGTCCTTGTAGTATCCCTCGTCGTCGGGAAAACAGATATACATGCTGATCTGTAGGAGGTGCAGCTGGACCCAGCAATGCCAGCTCCTCCTGGAACCTCCTGATGGCCTCGAGACTGGTACATCCTCAAACCCAGCCTCCACAAAATCCCGCAGTTTCTCCCTCCTCAGTGAGGCAGGGCAGAAACGCGATCAAGGTCCTCATCTGATCATAACTACTAACTTGACCCCGTACAGACCTCCACCAGTGTTGTGCCAAATCCCGGAATAAAGTCTGCACCAACTCGATCTGTCTGTCCACTGAACATCTAATAGACTCCAGAGTTGAGTCTAAATGCCAATCCATAACTCAACCTCCAACCCCACCTTCCCAGTGAAAGGGGGTACACCCATATGGTGGAATGCCTTCAACCAGGTATCTGGTCTAGGCCCTCGATGCTCCTCTCGAACCTGAGGAATCTCAATAGCTTGTGCCTGTACAGCTGGCACCTGAGTCACTCCGTGGGATCTCTCAAATGGTCCCTCCTGTGCCTGTAAATCTGGGGCACGTCTACCGGCTCTGGCAGCCTCCTCTACTCGTCTGATATAAGCACGAAACTTTGATCCCCCATGGAGACACGATCAGACTCACCAGACTGGGCTCTCTGTGACCCCTGTCTCTCAACTGCACCGTTCCCAGTCTCAGGAACGGCACTCTCAGCAACCTCCTCATGTATCTCTCCCGCTGCCTGTGAACCAGCAGGAGTCCTACCTCGTCCTCTACTTAGAGGGGGTCTACCTCTACCTCGTCTAGCTGCAGGTAAGGCTCTAGTCTGAACCATCTGCAGAAGACGTAAACCTAACTTAGAAGGCTATATATATGCCATATGTATAGATATATATCAAATCAATCACAACAGAATATCTATATATATATCTATATTGTCGAGATCTTCAGAGGGGCGATGGCTCACGTACACGGTATCCCAAAACATTTGTACTCATTTCAAACCAAAACCTTTTGAAAAGTCAGACCCCTTTTCGGGTTCTGTTTATTTATCTATTCGACCTTTATCGCAGATTACAAGTGCCATTGTTGTCAACCTGGGCTCTGATACAACTTTGTAACACCCAAAATCCGTAGGACTCAAGCTGCTACTGGGCTAGGATCTCACAATGGATCCTGACCCTAGCCTGACAACAAGTTCACTGAATCTTACAACAAGACACAGATAGATTAAAACAAAACATAAAACTGATATATATATATATATATATATATATATATATATATATATATATATATATATACATATAAAAAGGTAATACAGAGTAACTGCTGAGTACAAAGTCAAAATATAAATCCGTACAACATAAATATCCATATCCCCGATATCGCCCCAGTGTACGGAGCCCTCAGCAGATCACCCCTCTGGATCACTCTATAGTTCTCCTAACCTGCAAAGGATCTACAGCACGGTATAAAACCGTTAGCTAACCATACACATATATAAGAAGATGCTAGAGCACAAACACACATCAGGAATCATAACACATCAACTGCTTTCACACATTTACCGTATACCATAAGGAGAATGTATATAATCCTCGCCTCTGCGTGCAATAGCTAGCTGGAGTGGTATCAGCGCACCTTCCCGTATACCATAAGGAGTGGTCAGTGCTCTTCCCGTATACCAGGTCTAACTAGCTTACATAGAACTTCTCAGACTCCTCTACGGGATGAAAGGTAAGTTGTCACAACCACTACAATGGGCGGTCAATAACATAGGTCGGTAATGAACCACATCGCATGCTATAAAGCATATAACAAACACCACTCATGCATACATCCAATATAAGGATGACAGCTAAGTAAGTCCTATGGACTTACCTCAACCTCAGTAGTAGGCTCACTACAATCCACTCTCAATCTGGTCCACTCCAATCCGGAGGACAACACTGCCTAGTAACAAGGCATAATAACATATATCAAACTCATATCCATCATAGGGGTCACACCTAGACCCAAGGGATCCATAAGGATCGTATCCTAACTCGTAAACTGATAACATGATTTTTCGACCTGTTGCAGTCATGCATTTAGTTAGATTTCCCCTTTTCGCATTCATTTTTTGGCCTTAGTTTGTGCCATTTATGCTTGTTTAGTGTTACTTTGCAAGATTAGATGTCTACACACACTATTTGTGGTTATGTAGGTGATTTGGCACATTTTGGAGCTAAGACGACATGTTTGAGGATCAAGCCTCGAAGTGGATGCATTGGAGAGAGCGTACGTGCACGGGAAAGGGCTAGGAATCAAGCTAAAGGCATGGAGGGAACGACCAAAGAATATCTTGGTCGAGATCCAGCTCGAGATTTATTCCCTGAGCATTATATTTTATTTGCAGGCCTTTTCCTTTTAGGCGCACTATATTTTATTTGCGGCTTTTCCCTTAGCATTATATTTTATTTGCGGGCTTTTCCTTTTTGGTCCAATGTCTTTTTAGCTAGATTTTTATTATAAAAGAAAACATTGGATTTATTCCAAGGTGTGATGGGAGTCGCCCATAGTTTACCCTAGAGGGGAGAGCCGTCTCCTCCCCTTCCCATCCCCTCTTCCTTCACCATTGTTCTTCTTTAGTTTAGATTAAAGTTTGACACTTTTGCATTCGATTTGTTAAGAGATATTGTTAGATTCAAGAATTGAGAAAGATTGAAGGTTTCCATTTATTGAAGTTAAGTTCTTTTTATTCCCCTTTTGTTATTTATTTTATTTGTCTTTCTTTGATATGACTGTTATTGGCTAGAACCTTGTGGTTCCAAGGTGAATAGGGATTTGTTTATGCCTTGGATTATGATGGATTTGATTGTGCTTTGTTTTGACTTTGAATTGCTTGAAATCCTAATGGTTGACTTGTNTCACACCTCCTCTAACTGTCCTCCACCAATACTGGGCCTGCTCTCGAAATAGGGTCTGGACTATCTCAACCTACATCTCCTCTGGGCAACGGATCGCCTCTAAAGCTGACTCTACATGCCCAATCCAGTGCTCGACCTCTAACCTTACCTTCCCGTTGAAGTAGGGAACATGCTGCTGGTTGAAAGCCTTCAACCATGAATCAGGTCTCGGAGACCTCAACTCGTCTCTCGCCCTAACAACCTCCACAACTGGCTCGGGTACAACCACTGCTGGTGCAACTATCTCTGGTGCAACCCTAATCTGGGTCACCCTCTGTGTGACCTCAGCTGATCTCGCAGGTGCAGGTGTAGGCACCGGTGGTGCGGGAGGTGGTGCTCCAGTCCTAAATGCCTCCTCAACTCGTCGCACGTAGTCCTCAAACACAGTAGCTCCCACGGACGCTCCCCCGGTCCTGAAAGATGGAGAATCTTGTGCCCCGGACCTCACAATGGTCCTATCCCTAGCCTCGGGAACGATGCTCTCTGCTACTTCCTCTACTGGGGCCTCTGCTGCTGGTGCACCCACAACTGGTGGGTCCGCAATGGGATACGTTCCTGACCTCTACCTCTCGTACCTTAAGGTCTTCCTACTCGTCCCCGCCCTCTTGGGACGGTAGGGGGAAGTGGTGGTCTACCTCTGGCGGGTCCTACGTAAGCGGTCGCCCTCGTACGTGCCATCTGATAGCGTATGACGTTTACTTAAGTATAATTGCGTAGGTTCTACTTATGATTTCGGTATGATAACTTCTAAAAGCATAAGGTAAGCATAATCACAAAATACATCCAAGGCTTACAAGCCCAAACATCCTAAGGCCACATACGTAGCTGGGTACATACAATATCCACAAACATCCTAAGGTCATACATATATATATATATATATATGTAATAATATAAGTGCATACTTCTAATCCAAAGATCTATGTCGCCGAGGTTTGCGGAAGGAGTGGTGGTCCCGTACATTCTAACCCAAACCCGACTCATGCACATGATTTTGAAAACGAAAAGTCAGAACCCGTGTGGGTTCTGTTTATCCCTCATTCGGCCTTTAAAAAGATTGTGAGTGCCATTGTTGTCAACCTAGGGCTCTGATACCACTTTTGTAACACCCCGAATCCGCGGGACTCGGGATGCTACGGGTGAGACCTCACAATGGGTCCCGACCCTTAGCTTGACAACAATTTCACCAGACCTTTCCAACAAGGAACAAATAAAGGCGAAAACCCAAAACGTTTTTAATGTATGCGAAAACCGAAATGTACGAATACAAAGTGGAAACTCAGCCGAGTCCTCAAAACCACATAACACCGATACGAAAGTCTAAAACGTGCGACAACATCCACAACCAAAGATACGAACACATGGCCCAAAACATAACACAACCCAAAAACGTCCCCGTCCTATAATGTACAGAGACCCCGGCTGCCCACTCCTCCACCTCACTCGGCGGCGTCCCTAACCTGCAAGGCATCTACAACCACGATTTAAAACCGTTAGCTCATATTCGAAGCATTAGAAAAGTGGCGAAGGCACAACCACATACATATCACATAACATAAAGCACACAAGTCCGGTTTATTATTTTTTTATTATTAAGTCATATCCCGTTCTAATTCAACTTAGGTTTGTGACACAAGAACCACCGTGGTCTCGCCTCGGTCCCCTTGTACCGGCAAGAATGGTACGGATGCATCCGACCATCTAACCCGCCGGTCTAGTCGCCGAGATCCCCCTAGCCTTCACGCAGAGACATGCAGAATGTCACCGCCCGTTATCATACACTTGGGCCAAAATATATAAGGTCGGTGGTCCTATTTACCGGTTTAGTTGTTATAACAAGAACATAAACACACACCACCAAACACACATCAATGCTAATACGTAAAATACGAGCTAAGTAAGTCCAGAGACTTACCTCGTCACCAAACCCAAGTCACCACACTCTTGCTTCCTTAAGGAGGAAGCCCACAACCTGCTCACAAGAGATATGCATATCAATACATACTCACGCTCAAGAAGTCTTAGACTTCACTCTAGTGATCTAAGCAAGATCACCTAACCCTCAAGCTAGGAATGCATCCTAGGTCCCAAGTACTCACCACAATCTCCACACATGAAACAGCCCACAACAGTTTATGACATCACAAGAAATTAATCCTCAACCAAAGAGGCACAAGCTAGCCTAGAAGGTCCATCATGCTCACATGTTCATATCCATCAATTACATCGAGCCTTAAGGGCTCCTAGGTTCACAACCACTAAATGCCATCTCACACTACTCTAGATCCATCCTAGGCATGCTACTACACCGATTCAACAACAATCTAAGGAAGGAACGAAGAGTGAAGGAGAGGAGAAGCCTGCTGTTGCAGAAACCGCAGCCGCGGAGTCAAGCTGGCGCCCCCTGCGGACACAAAAGCCGCCCCTGCGGTGGACTTGCGTCGAGTGTCTCGCGCCGCCCCTGCGGCCTTGCCGAGCCGCACCGGCGGCCTTGCCGAGCCGCACCCGCGGCCTTGCCGAGCCGCACCCGTGGCGTGCTGAGCCGCACCCGCGGCAGTGCTGAGCCGCCCCTGCGGCTGGCCTCTCCCGCGGTCGTGCTGAGCCGCCCCGCGGGTTCTGTGCAGATCTTCGTCTTCGATCGTGGACCCTTGGATCCAAAGTCCTTCTTCTCTTGTTGGATCTTATCCAAACACCCATCACTGGTCTCAAGCACCTCTCCTCGACCTAATCAAGCTAAGAAACTATGCATGCAAAGAGTTGAGCAAAAACTCCTCAAGATCTTCATCCATGGCCATAGATGAAGGAGGGAAGAAGAATGGGGGAAAACAGCAAGGAAGAGAGGGGAGGGAGAGGAAGGAGCTTACCAACAAAACTGGGATCTTCTTCTACAGTCCACAACCTAGATCCTCAAGCAACAATGGAAGAAGAGAAGAGAAGAGAAGAGAAGAGAAGTGAGTGAATGACGTGAAATGAGAGCAAGGGAGGAGAGAGAGGGGGACATTGGCTGAAAAGGGGTGAGGGGACCAAGGGTCAGCTGACCTCTTGTCCCTCCCCACGGACGGAGGGGTCGGAAATGACCCCTTGTTATTTTTAACCCGGAACGAAGGGTCAGAACGCGGAAAAAAAAGGGAAAAACGACGAGTTAGCTCGGGATTTTCTTAGGAATAAATCCCGGCACTCGGCATCTCGGGCCTACGGGAAGATCTACAAGGCGCTCTAAGTCCGGAATAAAATTCCGGGCGTTACATCNCGTGAAGAGCCGAAGAGGAACCGCGAGATCACATTCTGCACTGTCGCCGCCCCCGCGGTCCAACGAAGCCGCCCCTGCGGAAGCCTTTGCCACCGCACCCGTGGCCGGAATCTGCCGCCCCCGCCGCCACTGTCCCAGCGCCTGCGCCTGCCTGTGGCCCTGTCACCGCGCCTGCGGCCGAGCCTTGCCACGCCCGCGGCTTGCCTGTTCTGCCCCTGCGTCTTTCCGTCACGCAGGTGCGTCTTGTCCCGGGTCTACCTAGAGTTGGACAGATCCTTTCCTTTCCTAGTATGAGCGGTTTAGTAGCATGCTAGGTATGTGTATGAGGATAGAATGAGGTTGATCACGTTATCGTTTATGCCGGTTATGGCTTTAAGGTTTATGAGTTAGGTTATGATCCTTATGGATCCCTTGGGTCTAGGTGTGACACCTGTGAAGGATATGAGTTTGATATATGTTGTTATGCCTTGTTTAGGCAGTGTTGATCTCCAGAGTTGGAGCCGATTGGGTTTGAGACTTCTGAGGTTGAGGTAAGTCCATAGGACTTACTTAGCTACCATCCATATATTGGATGTGTGTGATAGGTGATGGAATCACTATCATTTTAGGTAGCTTTTAGAGTCGTTTTTATGTTTTTGAGTCAGTTTATATTGCTAATACTGTGATCCAGATAAAAGATTCAAATTGAAGCAAAAGAAGGTATTAGCAATACTTAGGAGTTGAAGAAAATCATCGAAGTTCAGATTCTGGTGCACACCGCCCCCGCGGAGCAGTGTCACCGCCCCAGCGGTGACACTCATTTCCAGCGCCGCAGCCAGCGGCTTCACCAGCGACCGAAGACAACTTGTCACCGTCCCCGCGGAATCCTCTGTCCGCCCCCGCGGTGACAACACAGATGAGTGCCGCTGCTTGCGTCAACGCCCGCGGCCAAGACAAGCCTGTCACCGCCCCCGCGGACTCTCCAGTCCGCCCCTGCGGTGTCAACCATGAAGACCACCACCGAGAGCCGCAACCGCGTCTTCGCCCGCGGCCATGAAGAGACATGTCACCGCCCCCGCGGCCAACCCTGTCCGCCCATGCGGTGACCCAGCCTGACGAAGAGAAGACGGCGCCCCAGCGCCCTTGCCTGCGGCCATGCCAGCGGCCTTGTGAAGCCGAAGATCCAGTGTCACCGCCCCCGCGGTAACTCTGGGCCGCCCCTGCGGATTCTCACCAGAAGCGTTACGAAGTTAAAGAGTCAGACGTTTCAAGAGCATTCAAGGACCCGCCCCCGCGGGTATGACGAGCCGCCCCCGCGGCCAAGAAGAAGTTGGAACGTTTTTGCCTAAACCGCCCCCGCGGCGCCCTTGGCCGCGGGTGCGGGTTAGCGTCAGAGGCTTTTACTCGGCTGTTTTCGACGACTTTAAGGACATTATTGTGGCTGTTTGCAACCACTTTAATTCACCCTTAATGGTGGCTGTTAGCACAGCCTCTTTACTCCTTTTTAATGCATTTTGTAGTATAAATAGAGCCCTTGGCTATAGGTATTATCATCTCATTTTTCCACACAAAAACCTCTATATTCATAGTGTTCTTTGTAATGAGTTTCT
This sequence comes from Fagopyrum tataricum, assembly GCA_002319775.1. Taxonomy (NCBI): domain Eukaryota; kingdom Viridiplantae; phylum Streptophyta; class Magnoliopsida; order Caryophyllales; family Polygonaceae; genus Fagopyrum; species Fagopyrum tataricum. The sequence continues at coordinate 58,704,108 of CM008279.1, forward strand.
AAACTCCCTTTGTAATGAGTTTCTTTTTAATAGAAGTTTTATTCAATATATTTTGTGTTATATTCCTTGTGTTTAACTTAGTTTGCATGTTTATTTTCTACTTAGTTTGATCACCTAAGTTGTATAAATTGCATGCAAAAGGCTAGGATTAATTGATTCCGGGTTCGGGTCCTTAATCTAGTAGCAAACCCTTAGGTAAAAACGGGTTGTGATTATTTAAGGGAAAGGAATTTAACTACATAATAAGATTAACGGGTTGTTTATCTTTTATGTATCGCTTTATCTTTGGTAGAATGCTAATTAGTGGTTTAATTTGTAGGTTTACGGATTAATAAACTAGTTAAGTTGTGTTAATGCCGGTTGGCTTAATGCATAAATACGATCAAGATGAGAACAAATATTGAATACTTCTAAAAAAAACCAACCAATTTATATGTATGCTAAGATCCTACCTAGTGTAGTTCTTAAATCAATCTTGTTTTCACCAACATTTTTATTGTCTTTGTCTTGTTTTAAACAATCCAAATCCCCCCTCTTTGTTACCAAATCAATAACTAAAATTGAATAGAAACTTGTTCAACTCCCTTGGGTTCGACCCTTACTTAATCACTATACATTGGTTAGTATTAAGTTCGGATTTAACTTGATAAGCTTATAATAACGACCTTAAGAATTAAGCCTTGTCAAATTTGGCGCCGTTGCCGGGGAGTTTTATTTAAGTTTTTATTGTACTTTTGATTATTGATTATTGGTTTGGACCATTTTCATGGTTCAAACCCGTGCTACTAACATAGAATTTGCCTCTTTTGATCCAGAAATCGAGAGAACATACAATCGGCAAAGAAGGCAACGTCGGAACGAAGAAGAAATGGCGAACCGAACACTCCGACAACTCACGCAACCGGATTTGACTCAACACCCTCTTGCGGTAACCATACCGGCAATTGAAGAAGGGGTCAACTTCGAGCTCAAGCCGGGCTTGATCCACTTACTCCCATCCTTCCATGGACTAAGTGGGGAAGACCCAATCTAGCGTCAGGAGCACTTTTTCAGCCACTTCCCGTATCCTCCGGAGCACGGTCCGGATGGTCCAGCCGGACCATCCCACTAGTGAGCCACATCTCTTTCCCTTCTCCATTTATTATCTTTGCTTTCATTTTCACACTTTGAGGGCAAAGCGTTCTTCAAGTATGGGGGAGGGTATTTATCATGCATGTTTTTTTTTTTTTGAGTTTGTTTAATTTTTCTAGTCATTTGAATTTGATTTAATTTCAGCTTTGTAATTCATTTAAAAAAAAAAAAAAAAAGAGAGAAAAAGCCAAAAGAATTGAGAAAAAGGCAAGGAAATCCTTGGATAAACCGAAAACCCGAAAGGGCGGTTTAGGTAAAAAGAAGGTAGTCCGACCAACTCTAGGTTGGTGCAAAATTGGACTTGAGGGAGGTGAGACTTTTGGTGAGATCATCAATGAAAAAAAAAAAGAAGAGTGGCAAGGTGAAAACCCGAAAGGGCTCCTTGGCAAAATGAGCGATATCGAGTGTAGGTTCTCCTTCCGGCGTTGGCGACATAAGAAGGGGAGTCATAAGAAGGATGTCCGGGTAGGTCACTCTTGGAGCAATAAGGATGGTAGTTTTTCTCACATTTTCATTTCCTTCTCTTTTTTTTTTCTCTCATTTTCTTTGCTTATTTTTTCTCTTTTGTTCCTCATCTTTTATACTACGCCATACTTCCTGAGGCTTGTAAGCTGAATTGTTTGATGTGTTGTTTACTCGGGACGAGTAAAGAGTCTAAGTATGGGGGAGTTTGATAGGTGATGGAATCACTATCATTTTAGGTAGCTTTTAGAGTCGTTTTTATGTTTTTGAGTCAGTTTATATTGCTAATACTGTGATCCAGATAAAAGATTCAAATTGAAGCAAAAGAAGGTATTAGCAATACTTAGGAGTTGAAGAAAATCATCGAAGTTCAGATTCTGGTGCACACCGCCCCGCGGAGCAGTGTCACCTCCCCAGCGGTGACACTCATTTCCAACGCCGCAGCCAGCGGCTTCACCAGCGACCGAAGACAACTTGTCACCGCCCCCGCGGCATCCTCTGTCCGCCCCCGCGGTGACAACACAGATGAGTGCCGCTGCCTGCGTCAACGCCCGCGGCCAAGACAAGCCTGTCACCGCCCCCGCGGACTCTCCAGTCCGCCCCTGCGGTGTCAACCATGAAGACCACCACCGAGAGCCGCAGCCGCGTCTTCGCCCGCGGCCATGAAGAGACATGTCACCGCCCCCGCGGCCAACCCTGTCCGCCCCTGCGGTGACCCAGCCTGACGAAGCGAAGACGGCGCCCCAGCGCCCATGCCTGCGGCCATGCCAGCGGCCTTGTGAAGCCGAAGATCCAGTGTCACCGCCCCCGCGGTAACTCTGGGCCGCCCCTGCGGATTCTCACCAGAAGCGTTACGAAGTTAAAGAGTCAGACGTTTCAAGAGCATTCAAGGACCCGCCCCCGCGGGTATGACGAGCCGCCCCGCGGCCAAGAAGAAGTTGGAACGTTTTTGCCTAAACCGCCCCCGCGGCGCCCTTGGCCGCGGGTGCGGGTTAGCGTCAGAGGCTTTTACTCGGCTGTTTTCGACGACTTTAAGGACATTATTGTGGCTGTTTGCAACCACTTTAATTCACCCTTAATGGTGGCTGTTAGCACAGCCTCTTTACTCCTTTTTAATGCATTTTGTAGTATAAATAGAGCCCTTGGCTATAGGTATTATCATCTCATTTTTCCACACAAAAACCTCTATATTCATAGTGTTCTTTGTAATGAGTTTCTAAACTCCCTTGGCTACATTGGGTGGATTGAAGCTGCATTATAAAGTGGTTGTAAGTTATTTTTAATAGAAGTTTTATTCAATATATTTTGTGTTATATTCCTTGTGTTTAACTTAGTTTGCATGTTTATTTTCTACTTAGTTTGATCACCTAAGTTGTATAAATTGCATGCAAAAGGCTAGGATTAATTGATTCCGGGTTCGGGTCCTTAATCTAGTAGCAAACCCTTAGGTAAAAACGGGTTGTGATTATTTAAGGGAAAGGAATTTAACTACATAATAAGATTAACGGGTTGTTTATCTTTTATGTATCTCTTTATCTTTGGTAAAATGCTAATTAGTGGTTTAATTTGTAGGTTTACGGATTAATAAACTAGTTAAGTTGTGTTAATGCCGGTTGGCTTAATGCATAAATACGATCAAGATGAGAACAAATATTGAATACTTCTAAAAAGAACCAACCAATTTATATGTATGCTAAGATCCTACCTAGTGTAGTTCTTAAATCAATCTTGTTTTCACCAACATTTTTATTGTCTTTGTCTTGTTTTAAACAATCCAAATCCCCACTCTTTGTTACCAAATCAATAACTAAAATTGAATAGAAACTTGTTCAACTCCCTTGGGTTCGACCCTTACTTAATCACTATACATTGGTTAGTATTAAGTTCGGATTTAACTTGATAAGCTTATAATAACGACCTTAGGAATTAAGCCTTGTCAGTGTGCATGAGTGGTGTGTGCGTTATTATGTTTGAGTGTATGAGTTGTGATGATTACATACCTATGGTTTAGTGACTGCCCATTGTAGGGCCGTGACAACTTGTCCTTTTATCCCGCTGGGAGTCTGGAGGTTCTCTACGGGCAGGCCAGTCTAGCTCAGTGGGCCGGCCACCTGCACCACTCCCATAGGGTACACGGGAGGTGGGACCGGATCCCCACTCTAGCTGGCACCATCCCCGAGAGGCGAGGGTTATATTCCTCGTGTCACATATATTCATATTGATATATATATATATATATATATATATACGCTTGAGTGGCTGGACGTTATTAAGATAATAACCGGGTAAATGTGTGATAGCATGATGATGTGTTTACCATTCATTGGTGTGTGACTGTGCTTATCCATCTTCTTATATATGCGTATGGTTAGCTAACGGTTTTATACCATGTTGTAGATCCTTTGAAGGTTAGGATAGCTGCAGAGTGATTAGAGGAGTGATCTGCTTAGGGCTCCGTACACTTGGTCGTCTTCGTGGGATGGGATCTTTTGACTATGTATATGGTTATGTTTTGTTGTACTCAGCAGTACTTGTATAAACCTTTTGATACTTTTATAATAGTTTGATGTTTTGTATTTAATCTATTGGTGCCTTGTTGTAAGATTCAGTGAACTTGTTTTCAGGCTAGGGTCAGGATCCATTGTGAGATCCTAGCCCTGTAGCACCTCGAGTCCTACGGATTTGGGGTGTTACAAATTTGATATCAAAGCCCAGGTTGACAACAATGGCACTAGTAATCTGCAATAAAGTTCGAATAGATAAATAAACAGAACCCGAAAGGGGTCTGACTTTTCAAAAAGTTTTGGTTTTGAAATGAGTACAAAATGTTTTGGGATATCGTGTACGTGAGCCATCGCCCCTCTGAAGATCTCGACAGTATATATATATAGATATTCTGTTGTGATTGATTTGATAATACATACGACATATATATAGCCTTCCGAGTTAGGTTTACGTCCTTTGCAGATGGTTCAGACTTAGGTTTACGTCCTTTGCAGATGGGGTGTTACATCTGTAATAGCTCTCTGCGTCTGGTCTTCCCCCCTCCTCCGGCTGTGTAACAGTGTCTGAATCGGCTTCTTTTGTAGACGTTAATCGATTTCCACCGAACTCTTTTTCTCACCCCTCTTTGGTTCCCCTCGTAAAGTCTCGATCGACTCTTTGTCGTGGAGCCTTTGTCCGCTTTGCCATGCTGATTCCTTGCCTTGATGCCCTTAGTTCGGATTGGATCCTTCCAGATTTGCTTCGATTTATGCCTATGGTTCCCAGATTTGGCACTCGGAGGCGGCTGAGGTTTGTTTTTCGTTTTTAGGTTTTCGTTGTTTTGAGGAAAACGGGAGACGGCTTCCACCGCGCGTGGAGGCGCGTTCTTCTAATTGAATATAGGTTTCATTTTTTTTACAAGAGAATCTTATGAATTACGTGCAATCCTTCTATTGTACTAAGCTACTGCATTATCCCTCATAGAAAACTTCAAAGAAACATTATACAAAGAAATTGAGGTTGAATAAAGAGAATCGGGAGCCTATCCATCAAAATCAAACCAAGCATTTGTAATTCGATCGATTCTCGAAATCGCTCCAATCCTTCATTGTCTTTTGAGATCACTCCAATACTCGACCAATCTCCACTATAACTGTACAAATTTAGTCAATTAGATATGAATTTCCAATGAATTACACGTTAGATTCAATACTCAACCAATCTCTCCAATAATCAACCAATTGCTCCACTCCTACATTGTCTTTTTGAGAAGGATGAGGGAGAAGAGAAACTGAGGTTGAATAGAGAGAATCGGGGGCCTTCCTCTGACGAATTGTTGTTCTTGCTTATGAGCTTTAGGCGCCATGTATATGGATTTATGCTTAATCTTGCTTATGAGCTTTTGAAGCAAAAGTGTCGAAGGCGGCACAATTAGGGTTTTAGGAAGGATTAGTATGAGAAAATTGGATCTTTGACATGGAAAATGAAAAGGGTTAGGGTTAGGATGAAGCCCTCATCGCCATAGGTACTAATTGACGGGTATTGTACTGATTGCATAACATTTGTTTCAAAAAAGAGGATGATATTGTCGATGGAAAAGGTTTTAAGGAGAAAGAAGGTTCTTTAAGTACTAGGTATCAATGTATATATGCATAAAAATAAGGGTAACAAAGTCATTTTCTATATAAAACACTAGTGTTTCTTCCGAAACCCTTGCTTTGATGAGGGTTTTAAAAAAACACCTCCGAAAACACTAATCACTACCGCTTGTTTTTCCGTGCCTACATCCGTTTAAAATATAGATATATGCATAAAGAAAAGCAAACACTAGTGTTTACTTGCCAAACAAAACCTAAATTTTTTTCTGGAATGATAGAAACTCTTCGCTACACGAATAACTCTGGGACCTATAGTTTTCTAGTGTCTTTGGAAAAAACCAACAGACATCCCATAAGGTCCATGAAATTTATGACTACCAATATCAAAAATCGCTTTTTTTAATTTCGTCATTTGAAAAAGGTTTAACCATATCAATGTTATCTCTATAACGAGATTTCATTTGAAATAACATTATGGAACGGTCCCATATCAGTTTCCTTGACAAGATTAGACCGAATAAGATTATTGAAATCATTACAGAATTCTTGAGTAATATCTTCTTTAGTATTGAAGGACATATCATTAGTTCTAGAGATTTGGTTAATATCTTTCCTATTTCTTCTCTCAGTCCTCTTCTGTGGTGATATTTAGTATTTTTGTCCTAAGTCAAGAGATTTTGATTTAGCCCTTTCGGACTAATACAAGTGTTGATATTCAATAAGACACTCCTTTTTTTGTTTAGTGTGATGAGTTTCTCATTTTGTGGAACAGATAAATTCCTAAAATTATGTTTTTGCAAGCTTTCAATAGCCAAATCGATATCCGTGTATATTAATATTTCCAAAATTTAGTTTGCTCCATTTTATAAGTTTTATTTTAAGCAACTTAATTTTCTTTGTAAGCTTAAACATGTGATTACCAGCAAACTAGGTTCTCCACGTTTGTTTTATTAGATGTTCACAATCCTCTCTCTCATCCCAGATTAATTCAAACTGAAAGGGTTTATTTTTGAAGTAATGTTTAGTACAGTTGAACTCGAGAGAGATCATACAATGATCTGAAGAGGTAAATCCATGATTCCACACATTAATTTTATTATAAGCATTGATTACCTCGAAGTGTGTCAGAGCTCTGTCACGTTTTTCATCAATACCTTCTTTTGTTCTCCTCCAAGTGAACTCATTTCCTCTGGCCACTAGGTCAACCAAGTTATAAATAGGCATTATGTTCTGAATTCTCTGAAAACAACTATTGCAAGGTGAAGCACCACCCAATTTCTCCGACGGGCTCACAATATCATTAAAGTCGCCAATGTAACACCCCAAATCCGCGGGACTCGGGATGCTACGGGCGAGACCTCACAATGGGTCCCGACCCTTAGCCTGACAACAATTTCACCGGACCTTTCCAACAAGGCACAAATAAAGGCAAAACTCAACATCGTTTATAACGTATGCTAGAGACTGAAAAGTAAAAATACAAGGTGGAAACTCAGCCGAGTCCTCAAAACGACATAACTCCGATAAGGAAATCTAAACCGTACAACATAATTCAACAACACAAAGGCATAACCCCAAAAACGTCCCCGTCCTATAATGTACGGAGACCCCAAATGTCCACTCCTCCACCTCACTCGGCGGCGTCCCTAACCTGCAAGGCATCTACACAACGGTTTAAAACCGTTAGCTCATATTCGAAGCATTAGAAAAGAGGTGAAGGCACATACACACATAAATCACATAACACATACATACTCAAAAACACACAAGTCCGGTTTATTATCTTTTTATTATTAATTCGTATCCGTTCTAATTCAACTTAGGTTTGTGACACGAGAACCACCGGGGTCTCGCCTCGGTCCCTAATTACCGGCAAGGAATGGTACTGATGCATCCGACCGTCTACCCGCCCGGGCTAGTCGCCGAGAACCTCTTAGACTCTCGCAAGAGCTAGGCAGATGATGTCACCGCCCGTTATCATACACTTGGGCCAAAATATAAAGTCGGTGGTCCTATTTACCGGTTTAGTTGTTTATAACATAAACAATAACACAAATACACACCACCAACACACATCGATGCTAATACGTAAAATACGAGCTAAGTAAGTCCGGAGACTTACCTCGTCACCACACTCAAATCACAACACTCTCGCTTCCTTAAGGAGGAAGCCCACAACCTGCTCACAAGAGATATGCATATCAATACATGCTCACGCTCAAGAAGTCTTAGACTTCACTCTAGTGATCTAAGCAAGATCACCTAACCCTCAAGCTAGGAATGCATCCTAGGGTCCAAGGTACTCACTACACTCTCAACACATGAAAACAATTCACAATAGCTTATAACCTCACATGATCTTAAACCTCATCCAAGAAGGAACAAGCTAGCCTAGAAGGTCCATCATGCTCAACATACTCATAACCATCAACTACATCGAGCCTTAAGAGCTCCTAGGTTCACAACCACTAAGTGGCATCTCAAGCTACTCTAGATCCATCCTAGGCATGCTACTAACATGATACAACTACAAAACTAAGGAAGAAATGAAGAGGAAGGGAGAGAAGAAGCCTACTATTGAAGAAAAAAAAGCCGCGGAGTCAAGCTGGCGCCCCTGCTGAACATAGACGCCGCCCCTGCGGACCCAGGAGCCGCCCCTGCGCCTTGCTACCTCCCTGGAGCCGCCCCTGCGTGATCTGGATCCGCCCCTGAGGCTGTGGTCAGCCGCCCCCGCGGTTTCGCTGCAGAAACTCATCTTCTTCGTCTTCGACTATGGATCCTTGGCTCCAATGTCCTCCTCTCCTTGCTGGGTCTTCTCCAAACACCAACATTGATCTTAGACTCCTCTCCACGACCTAATTGAGCTAAGAACACATGCATGCAAGGATTTGACTAAAAAGCTTCTCAAGAGCTTCATCCATGGCCATGGAAGAAGGAGGGAAGAAGAAAGGGAAAAACAACAATGAAGAGAAGAGAAGGAGAGGAATATGTTTACCAAACTAGATCTGATCTTCCTCCACTGCAGTCCACAATCCAAGAGCTTCAAAGAGTGAAGAAGAACAAAGGGAGGGAGAAGAGAGGAAGGGAGGAAAACTAACGTGAAAGAGAAAATAGTGGAGTGAGAGAGGGAGGGACAAGGCTGCCGAGGAGGAGAAGGGACAATTGACATCTTGTCACTTTTGCTCGGAACGAGGGGTCGAAAATGACTTCTTGTCACCTCAGCTCAGAACGAAGAGTCGGAAAGCGGAAAAGGGAATAACGACGGGTCGGCTCAGGATTTTAGGAATAAATCCCGGCACTCGGCACCTCGTGCCTGCGGGAAGATCTACAGACGCTCTAAGTCCGGAATAAAAATTCCGGATGTTATAGCCAACAACAATAGTTGGCTTCCTTTGCGTATCCATAAATTCAATAACTTATTCCAAAAACTATCTTTAAACTTATCACTAAGGGGCATAGATGAAAAAATATTACAAACAAAATTTATCACAAGATTATTGTGTTCGATAACAACAATTCTCTAATCTCTATGAATAAGACACACATTTCATTTATGAGCCGCTTATTTTTCCATAAGAGACACATGCCTCCCGCATACCCGGAATAAGGAATATAGCATATACTATCAAAGCCAACATAACGGCAACAAAACTCACTCGGTTCTATGTTTGATTTTATTTCCGCAAGCATTAACATATCGATGTGTTCATTTTGAGTGGTTATTTTAATATTCGTCCAAATATTCCTTTCTATGAATATCCCGGAAATTCCAATAGGCAATCTTAAAATTTCAAAACAGGAACATCACTATTGCAGAACAAATAACCAGGTGTAATCTATCCCTTAATCCTAGTTCGATTTCCCCTGAAATCTTTCCTATCTATAAACCTGAACATATATATGCTTCATGACATATTGTACCTTCTAGATCTATTTTGTAACGCCCGGAATTTTATTTCGGACTTAGAGCGTTTTATAGATCTTTCCGCAGGCACGAGGTGCCGAGTGCCGGGATTTTATTTCCAAAATCCCGAGCCGACTCGTCGTTTTTCCCTTTTTTTCCGCTTTCCGACCTTTCGTTCCAAATCGAATTGACAAGGGGTCATTTCCGACCCCTCGTTCCGGGAAAATGGGACATAATGGCTGATGTCCCATCTTGGCAGCCTTGTCCCCTCCCTCTCTCTCCTCCACTCTCTTTCACGTTAGATTCATTCCTCCCTTCCATTCCTCTCTTTTGCTCTCTTCTCTTCTTCCATTTTGTGTGGAGATCTTGCTGTGGACAGCTTGGAGAGGCATTCCAGATCTGTTGGTAAGCTCCTTCCTCTCCCTCACCTCTCTTCCTTGCTGTTTTTCCCTTCTTCTTCTTCCCTCCTTCATCCATGGCTATGGAGGAAGATCTTGAGGAGTTTTTGCCCAACTCTTTGCATGCATAGGTTCTTAGCTCGATTAGGTCAAGGAGAAGTGCCTAAGACCAGTGGTGGGTGTTTGGAGAAGATTCAACAAGAGAAGAAGGACTTTGGAGCCAAGGATCCACGATCGAAGACGACGTTCTGCAGCACGACCGCGGGGACGGATCATCATGGCCGCGGGCGCGGACGGCCGCAGGGGCGGCTCAGCACGGCCGCGGGAGCGGCACAGCACCGCCGCAGGTGCGGCTCGGCATGGCCGCGAGGCGGCGGCAGGTTCACGGCCCAGCGCAGCCGCGGGCGCGGCCCAGCGCAGCCGCGGGCGCGGCTCGGCACGGCCGCGGGGGCGGCGGCAGGCTCACGGCCCAGCACAGCCGCGGGCGCGGCTCGGCACGGCCGCGGGGGCGGCTCCGGGTCTCCAGGACACGATGGCCGCGCGGGCGGCTCCTGCTCCGCCGGGGCGCCAACTTGACTCCGTGACTGCGTTTCTTCGACAGTAGGTTCCTTCTCTCCTTTCCTCTTCGTTCCTTCCTTAGTATTGATGTTGTATCATGTTAGTAGCATGCCTAGGATGGATCTAGAGTAGCTTGGAATGCCACTTAGTGGTTGGAAAAGATAAGAGAAAGAAATCAAAAAGGGTTTCGAAAAGGTTTTAAAGAACTCGCAATCAATTGTCACTATTGATTGAAAGTCAAAACAAACAAACAAAAAGGAAAACAAAGATATCAAGTTAAAGGGAAGAAAATGGATTCCAAGGGTTCAAGATCATTGTTTATACATATAGATTCAGGAAGACTCATAAAGATATATGGTAGAAAAGCCACATGGATGAACATTTCTAGGCTGACAGTCTATTACCGGGTAAGTCTCAAGACTATCTAGTTCCAAACCAACTACCTATTACCGGGTAAGTCTCAAGGTAGAGAGGTAGGAAATTCTAAACAAACTAGACTACAAACTAAGGGAAAGGTAAACCATTACCGGGTAAGTCTCAGGTATTACCCAACTTAGCGAGGAATCTAAGCACATTCAACCAGTAAAGGATAAACCTTTATTACCTATGATCAGTCTCTCATGTATCTATGAAGGAATGTCACCGGGTAAGTCTCAATTCCAACTTAGGTTACTAGCTAGAAGGACTCTAACTAGGTTCAAGAACAAGCCAACCATAGGATTTCTAGCAAGTCAAAGCCAAAATATAAAGCACAACATTCCATCATAATCAAAGGCATAAACAAATCCCTATCAACTTGGAACCACAAGGTTCTAGCCAATAACAATCATATCAAAGAAAGGCAAATAAATAAATAACAAAGGGAAATAAAAAGAACTTAACTTTAATAAATGGAAACCTTCAATCTTGAATCCAACAAGGTCTTACAAACAAAACTGAATGTGAAAGTATGAAACTTCAATCTAAACTAGAGAAGAACAATGGAGAAGAAGAAGAAGGGAAAGGAAGGGAGGCGGCTCCCCCTATGGGGTAACCTAACCCTAAAAGAAACGGACTAATTCGGACCCTTAGAAATAACCTAGAGCTTCCCTTTTATAGGCAACAATCTTACAAAAGACGGGCTGAGCCAAAACCGATCCAAAAATAAAATAAAACCGCCGAACAAGAAATCTCGGGTAGAAATCTCGGCCGAGATCGGGCCAGTCGGGACCGAGATTTGGCAACAGAACCTTCAGTGCGTCAGGACTTCGGAAATCTCGGCCGAGATCGGGCCATCTCGGCCGAGCCTGGTGAATCTCGGCCGAGCCAAGGGTGATCTCGGCCGAGCCAAGTCCATCTCGGCCGAGCCAAGGGTGATCTCGGCCGAGCCAAGTCCATCTCGGCCGAGCCATGAGAAATCTCGGCCGAGCCATGAGAAATCTCGGCCGAGCCATGAGAAATCTCGGCCGAGATTTGGGAAATCTCGGCCGAGATTTGGGAAATCTTGGCCGAGAATTAGACCATCTCGGTCTAGTTTGACCGAGATTGGTCCAAATCGGTCCGAGACGCGGTCTTCTTCGTTCCTTCGCGCCTTTAGCTCGATTCCTCGCGTCTTTAGCTCGATTCCTCACCTTTCCCGTGCACGTAGCTCGCTCCAATGCATCCACTTTGAGGCTTGATCCTCATATATGTCGTTTTAGCTCCAAAATGTGTCAAATCACCTACAAAGCCACAAATAGCATGTGTAGACATCTATTCTTGCAAAGTAGAACTAAACAAGCATATATGACACAAACTAAGGCTAAAACATGAATGCGGAAAGGGGAAATCTAACTAAATGCATGAGTGTAACAGGTCGATAAATCATGTTATCAGAATGCCACTTAGTGGTTGTGAACCTAGGAGCCCTTAAGGCTCGATGTAAGTGATGGATATGAGCATGTGAGCATGATGGACCTTCTAGGCTAGCTTGTGCCTCTTTGGTTGAGGATTACTCTTGTGGAATTATGGACTGTTGTGGGCTGTTTCATGTGCGGAGAGTGTGATGAGTACTTGGGACCTAGGATGCATTCCTAGCTTGAGGGTTAGGTGATCTTGCATAGATCACTAGAGTGAAGTCTAAGACTTCTTGAGCGTGAGTATGTATTGATATGCATATCTCTTGTGAGCAGGTTGTGGGCTTCCGCTTTAAGGAAGCAAGAGTGTGGTGACTTGAGTGTGGTGACGAGGTATGTCTCCGGACTTACTTAGCTCGTATTTTATGTATTAGCATTGATGTGTGTTTGCTATTGTGTGTTTATGTTCTTGTATAACATTGAAACCGGTAATTAAGACCACCGACCTTATATATATATGTTGGCCCAAGTGTATGATAACGGACGGTGACATCAGCTGCCTAGCCCAGGGGAGGTCTAGGAGGTTCTCGGCGACGAGTCCGGCGGGTATACGGTCTGGTGCATCCGTACCATTCCTTGCCGGTAAGGGACCGAGGCGAGACCACGGTGGTCTCGTGTCACAAACCGAAGTTGAATTAGTACGGGATATGACTTAATAATAAAAAGATAATAAACTGGATTGTGTGTTTTATGTTTTGTGTTATGTATGTGTTTGTGCCTTCACCGCTTTTCTAATGCCTAGAATATGAGTTAACGGTTTAAAACCGTTTGTGTAGATGACTTGCAGGTTAGGGATGCCGCCGAGTGAGGTGTAGGAGTGGACAGCCGGGGTCTCCGTACATTATAGGACGGGGACGTTTTTAAGTCATGTTTCATATTGTTGTTCATGGATGTTGTCGTACGTTTAGACTTCGTATCAGGTTATGTTGTTTTGAGGACTCGGCTGAGTTTCCACGTTGTATTCTTACCTTTCAGTGTCTCGCATACATTATAAACGTTTTCGAGTTTTGCCTTTATTTGTGCCTTGTTGGAAGGTCCGGTGAAATTGTTGCCAGGCTAAGGGTCGGAACCCATTGTGAGGTCTCGCCCGTAGCATCCCGAGTCCCGCGGATTTGGAGTGTTACAAAAGTGGTATCAGAGCCCTAGGTTGACAAAAATGGCACTCGCAATCTTTTTAAAGGCCGAATGAGGTATAAAACAGAACCCCACGGCTTCTGACTTTTCGTTTCAAAATCATATGCATGAGTCGGGTTTGGGTTAGAATGTACGGGACCACCACTTCTTCCGCAAACCTCGGCGACATAGATCTCTGGATTAGAAGTATGTATAGATTATTACATAGTTATATATATATATATATATATATATATATATATATATATATATATATATATATATATATATATATATGACCTTAGGATGTTTGTGGATTTGTATGTACTTAGCTATCTATGTGGCCTTAGGGCGTTTGGGCTTGTATGCCTTGGATTTATTGTGTGATCATGCTTACCTTACGTTTTCTTTAGTTTTATCATACCGAGATCGTAAATAGCACCTATGTATTTATACATAAGTAAACGTCATACGCTATTAGATGGCACGTACGAGAGCTACCGATTACGTAGGACCTGCCAGGGGTAGACCCTCTCTTTCCCCTACCGTTCCGAGAGGGCAGGAACGAGTAGGAAGACCTTTAGGCGCGAGAGGTCGGGGACGTATCCCCATTGCGGACCCGCCAGTTATGGATCCACCAGCAGTTGAGGTTCCCGTAGAGGATATCGCCGAGAGCATCGTTCCCGAGGCTGGGATAGGACCGTTGTGAGGTCCGGGGCATAGAGTTCTCCATCTGCCAGGACGAGGAACGTCCGTTGGAGCTACCGTGTTTGAGGACTACGTACGACAAGAGCAATGGAGAAAGAGAAATTAAGTTCTTCGAGAAGACGCGTGGACAACTAAAGATGCAAATCGAGGAAAAGATGGGTGCATTCTAACAAGGTTAAAACCGGTGTTCCATCCCGAGAAGTGAAGCTTTCCTTAGACGCTCCTAAGCTTTGGAGTCAAGATGAGAAACGTGATCGAACAAAGTGTGAAAGATGTAAGATACCGTAAGTTAAGCTTACGAGGTACCATTAAGTGAAGAGTAAACATTACGAGAGTTATTGGAAGAATGGCAAGGTGGGGATTCACGCGGAGTTGACCGGTTTCCGCTATGACGATAAGGGGAAGAAACGCCAAAAAGGAGGAAGTGGGTATAAATGATGATCCTAAGAAGATGGGAGTAACGCGTGGATGCTAACTAACGTTAGAAATTTTGAGAAGACGCACGTACAAGATATCAGGAAGCGCGGTTAAGCCTATGAAGGCGAGTCATGTGACTCAACAATGCCGAGAAGGGTATAATTATCTCGCAAAAGGAAGCATGGAATGAAGAATGAACTAACGGAGTTTAAGGTAGAGTATCCCGAGAGGGTAGCTTTCATGAGAATGGTAACATGGAAGCATAGAAGAATGGTAAGTCATTGACATGGGAGAAGGTCAGTTATCAGCTAATTGGTGATAACCGAGAACGCGCATGTGGGTGGTCTATGGATGAGTGTAGGGGAGAGTAACCAGGTTGTGGGATCATAAAGGAACGGTAACAAGAGAGTAAAAATATATTTGAAGTGATTATGGAGAACACCAGTTTGCGAAAAGAGAAGCGGTTATCTCCATTTGTACATCGACTACAATGAACCGAATAAGATTACAATGAAGAACAAGTACCCTCTTACCACGTATAGAGGATCTACTCGACCGGTTGCAAGGGTCGGTGGTCTCTTCTAAGATCGAGTTAAGGTTTGATTGTCACCAATTGAGAAGTCGAGATTGGGATAGTGCAACTTTTGCATTCCGGACAAACCATGGTCACTATGAGTTGTAGTGATTCCATATGGGCTTACTAATGCCCGAATAGGACATTCTGGTCTACTCTCGAAGAAGGGAGAAGTTGTATGACCAGTTGTCTCGGGATGACAACCCCCGAAGGATGTGAAAGAAGTTACAAGTTTTCTTTGATGGACTGATCATTACTGGATTTGTGGAGAGATTTTCCAAGTAACACCACCTACGGCTAATCTACTCCGGATGACGATGAAGTATCGAGTGGGATGAAAATGGACAATTGATGTGTGCGGGTTAAGAGGAGATTCATTGGTGCAACTGTTTCGGAAATTGCCTCGAAGTGTGATCGGTTTGAAGTGTACAAGTGATTCCTCAAGAATGGTCTTGATTGAGTATGGAGAGCCGATGCAAAAGTTATAGCATACATGTCTCGTTAGTAGGAGCAGTGTAAAGCAAAGCATTTCCATCGTTACTTAGAACTTGCCACAAGAATTGAGGAAACGTAACATCAAAAGTTTGGTTTGACAAGAACCAAAGCCAACGGTGTAAATTGAAAGTTCGGTCTTCTTTGTTAGAGATAGGCAAAGGAGAAACTTAATGGAAATGTCATAGTAAGAAAGACCCGAGAATGAAGTTGAGTTTCCGATACATCGGACCCTTTTGAGATCTTAGCGCAAGTTGGGGAAAGTGTTTCACCAGCTGTCATGGCCGCCTCCTAGGACGGTCAAGGAGGTGCGCAGTTTCTTGGGCTTAGCGGGATACTACCGCCGTTTTGTGGATGGTTTCTCAGTGATTGCACGACCGCTCACTTCCTTGCTGAAGAAGTCCACCAGGTTCGTATGGTCCGAACCTTGTCAGCACAGGTTCGAGGAGCTGGAGAGGAGGTTGACTTCCGCTCCTGTTTTAGCCCAGCCTGAGGGCATAGAGGATTTCGTGGTGTATAGTGACGCCTCCAAGCTAGGATTGGGGTGCGTTTTGATGCAGAGAGGTAGGGTTATTGTGTATGCTTCTCAGCAGCTGAAGCCGTACGAGGGGAATTAGCCTACCCATGATCTTGAGCTAGCGGCAGTGATTCATGCCCTGAAGATCTGGCGACACTACTTGTACGGGGCTGCATGCCAGGTCTTCACAGACCATAAGAGTCTGAAGTACATATTCACTCAGCGGGAGTTGAATAACCGCCAGAGGAGATGGTTGGAGCTGATTAAGGACTTTGACTTGGAGATTTTATACCATCCCAGGAAGGCGAACGTGGTTGCCGATGCTTTGAGTAGGAGGACACCTCGAGAGGAGGCTATAGCTCGGCTTACGGTTCGGCCACGGTTGTAGATGGATTTGATAGGCTTGGAGTTGGATATCCGGTTCCCGGATACGGACTGTTGCTTGTCCGAGTCAGACATATTACCTGACCTGTCCAGAGAGATCCGGCAGAATCAAGAGGGATGTTCCAGTTTGAGGAGGATCCGGGACAGGATGTCCCGAGGAGAGGCACTGCACTTTATCACAGGAGCAGACGGACTATTGAGACGTCATGGACGTGTTTGTGTACCGTCGGATCAGGAGTTGAGAGAGCGGATTTTGCATGGGGCACATTCCACACCTTACTCGGTGCACCCAGGCACAAGTAAGATGTACCAGGACAGGAGGAGACTTTATTGATGGGCGGGATCAAGCCCGATGTAGCTAGATATGTGGCCCGATGCGCGACCTGCTAGTAGGTCAAGATCGACCACCAGAGACCCGGAGGAGAGCTTCACCCATTGCCCGTGCCGCAGTGGAAGTGGGAGGACATGTTACGAGCATGTGTACTAGATTGGGGTCAGGTATGGCCAGATCATCTGCCGTTAGTCGAGTTTTCATATAATAACAGCTGACACGCGTCGATTGGGATGGCACCGTATGAGGCATTGTATGGACGTAGATGCCGTACTCCCTTATGTTGGGATGAGCCGGGGAGTCCTAGCGTTGTAGCTCCAGATCAGGTACAAGGCGACGTGGCTAGAGTTGCCTTGATCTGAGAGAGGATGTTGGCCGCGCAGAGCAGGCAGAGGTCGTATGCGGATAGGAGGCGTAGACCTCTCGAGTTCAGGGTAGGATCTCAGGTGTGGTTGAGGGTATCACCAACGTGAGGCGTCAGGCGATTCGGCATTAATGGGAAGTTAAGCCCCGATATGTCGTTCCATTCGAGATCTTGGAGAGAGTCGGTGAGGTGGCATACCGGTTAGCACTGTCACCGTAGTTGGAGGGTATACATCCGGTGTGTCATGTCTCTCAGCTGAGAGAGTACATACACGACCCGAGGCACATCATCAGCCACGAGGACCTAGTGGTCGAGCCGGACCATACTTTTGCAGAGCACCCGATAGCGGTCTTAAAGTGGAGTACGAGATGCCTTCGATCGAAGGAGATACCGATGTTGAGGATTCAGTGGTCGAGGCGAGGAGCCGATGAGGCTACACAGGAGATGGAGGATAGTATCCGAAGGAACTATCCTGAGTTTTACGCAAATTTAGCGACATCGATAGGACCGTCGGGCTAGTCCCGGGATCTTTCCTTGTTTGTTTTGTGTGGTTATGTTATGTTGTGTTATGTGAGTGCGTGTGAGTATATTTGTACCTTGCGAGGTCTTGATATGATTCTTTATGTAGACTTGGATTAGAGCCGATGGTTGATGTTTTATGAGTTCCACGTGGTTACGTGACGTGTTTGTCCGAGAGTGTTGGGTTTAGCAAGTTTCGGGACGAAACTTGTTTTTAGGGGGGTTAGTTGTAACGCCCGGAATTTTATTCCGGACTTAGAGCGTTTTATAGATCTTTCCGCAGGCACGAGGTGCCGAGTGCCGGGATTTTATTTCCAAAATCCCTAGCCGACTCGTCGTTTTCCCCTTTTTTCCGCTTTCCGAACTTTCGTTCCGAATCGAATTGACAAGGGCTCATTTCCGACCCCTCGTTCCGTGCAAATGGGACAAGATGGCTGCTGTCCCATCTTGGCAGCCTTGTCCCCTCCCTCTCTCTCCTCCACTCTCTTTCACGTTAGATTCATTTCTCTCTTCCATTCCTCTCTTTTGCTTTCTTCTCTTCTTCCATTTTGTGTGGAGATCTTGCTGTGGACAGCTTGGAGAGGCATTCCAGATCTGTTGGTAAGCTCCTTCCTCTCCCTTACCTCTCTTCCTTGCTGTTTTTCCCTTCTTCTTCTTCTTCTTCCCTCCTTCATCCATGGCTATGGAGGAAGATCTTGAGGAGTTTTTGCCCAACTCTTTGCATGCATAGGTTCTTAGCTCGATTAGGTCAAGGAGAGGTGCCTAAGACCAGTGGTGGGTGTTTGGAGAAGATTCAGCAAGAGAAGAAGGACTTTGGAGCCAAGGATCCACGATCGAAGACGAAGAAGACGACATTCTGCAGCACCACCGCGGGGGCGGATCATCACGGCCGCGGGCGCGGACGGCCGCAGGGGCGGCACAGCACCGCCGCGGGTGCGGCTCGGCATGGTCGCGGGGCGGCGGCAGGCTCACGGCCCAGCAAAGCCGCGAGGGCGGCGGCAGGCTCACGGCCCAGCACAGCCGCGGGCGCGGCTCGGCACGGCCGCGGGGGCGGCTCCGGGGCTCCAAGACACGACGGCCGCGGGGGCAGCTCCCTTCCGCCGCGGGTGCGGCCAGCAGCGCCGCAGGGGGCGGCCTCTAGTTCCGCAGGGGCGGCTCCTGCTCCGCCAGGGCGCCAGCTTGACTCCGCGACTGTGTTTCTTCGACAGTAGGTTTCTCCTCTTCTTTCCTCTTCGTTCCTTCCTTAGTATTGATGTTGGATCATGTTAGTAGCATGCCTAGGATGGATCTAGAGTAGCTTGGAATGCCACTTAGTGGTTGTGAACCTAGGAGCCCTTAAGGCTCGATGTAAGTGATGGATATGAGCATGTGAGCATGATGGACCTTCTAGGCTAGCTTGTGCCTCTTTGGTTGAGGATTACTCTTGTGGAATTATGGACTGTTGTGGGCTGTTTCATGTGCGGAGAGTGTGATGAGTACTTGGGACCTAGGATGCATGCCTAGCTTGAGGGTTAGGTGATCTTGCATAGATCACTAGAGTGAAGTCTAAGACTTCTTGAGCGTGAGTATGTATTGATATGCATATCTCTTGTGAGCAGGTTGTGGGCTTCCGCCTTAAGGAAGCAAGAGTGTGGTGACTTGAGTGTGGTGACGAGGTAAGTCTCCGGACTTACTTAGCTCGTATTTTATGTATTAGCATTGATGTGTGTTTGCTATTGTGTGTTTATGTTCTTGTATAACATTGAAACCGGTAATTAAGACCACCGACCTTATATATATATGTTGGCCCAAGTGTATGATAACGGGCGGTGACATCAGCTGCCTAGCCCGGGGGAGGTCTAGGAGGTTCTCGGCGACGAGTCCGGCGGGTATACTGTCTGGTGCATCCGTACCATTCCTTGCCGGTAAGGGACCGAGGCGAGACCACGGTGGTCTCGTGTCACAAACCGAAGTTGAATTAGTACGGGATATGACTTAATAATAAAAAGATAATAAACCGGATTGTGTGTTTTATGTTTTGTGTTATGTATGTGTTTGTGCCTTCACCGCTTTTCTAATGCCTAGAATATGAGTTAACGGTTTAAAACCGTTTGTGTAGATGACTTGCAGGTTAGGGATGCCGCCGAGTGAGGTGTAGGAGTGGACAGCCGGGGTCTCCGTACATTATAGGACGGGGACGTTTTTGAGTCATGTTTCATATTGTTATTCATGGATGTTGTCGTACGTTTAGACTTCGTATCAGGTTATGTTGTTTTGAGGACTCGGCTGAGTTTCCACTTTGTATTCTTACCTTTCAGTGTCTCACATACATTATAAACGTTTTTGAGTTTTGCCTTTATTTGTGCCTTGTTGGAAGGTCCGGTGAAATTGTTGTCAGGCTAAGGTTCGGGACCCAATGTGAGGTCTCGCCCGTAGCATTCCGAGTCCCGCGAATTTGGGGTGTTACATATATGTTAGAACCCAATCCTCCTCTACTAACCTTTCCTAAAATCTTTATGATTGTTTTTATTAGAAATTGGACCTATGTTTGCCTTGTGGACAGTCAATATGTTTGGCCTTGTGGACAATCAGTATTCTGAATCCTCTTAACTATCTTGTTATAAATGTGTTAGTGAATAATCTAACCTTTGTCTTGATTAGTAAAAAAACAAAAAGTATCTTTAAATGAGGAGATTACCTCTTTGTTTTTAGAAATGCCTGATCATCTTTATTGCATAAATATCTTGGGTAATTGGGTTGCTTGCAGGACTATTAAACAGTGAATGTAAATACCCTCAAAGAAACAAGAAAAAACGAGGAACTCAGAAACAAAAAACTATCTCTTTGCAAAGTCTGGTACTGGTCAATTAGTTACTAGGGCTAAGAACATCTCCAATGCCACAAGACATCAGGAAAACATTGCTTTTAACATTAGCAATTTGTGGAATCTAACAAGTTCTTATATTCTCTTTGAGTTATGTATATGAATCATGTAAACTATTTACTTCTTGAAGACACTTGATTGGTCAATATGGAGCATATAATATTCTCAATGCTTGGAATTAAAGTTCCGATAGTAAAATTTTGAATCTGAAGTCCCTTTGGGACTTTATGTAAGAGCCTTAGTCTTTTAGACCTAGTTTTTACCTTAGCCGCCCCCGCGGGCTTGTGTGCCGCCCCAGCGGGTTTCCGCTCCCGCGGCCCAGGGTACTGTCCCTGCGGGTTCCTGCGGCTGCAACCGGTTTTGTTGAACGGTTGACTCGTGCTTTACTCTTTTCCTTACATTTTACCTTGCTGAGCAAGGGTTTCTCTTCACTTCTCATTCCCAATCCAGCCCTTTCACGTCCTCCTTGTTTCTCCTTCCTCCATCTCGATCCTGTTCTTGGTTTGCCTTAGAGTTTGGAAGAGAGTTTGTGGTGTGGCCTTGCTGAGGTTGTTGTGTGCTTTGTGTTGCTGAGTTTGAGAGCTGGCTGTGGAAGTGGTTGATCCTTCCTTGCAGCCTAGGACCACAAGTGTGGTATGTCTTCTTGCTTCTTCTTTCTTTCTTCTTCCTTGATTCTTTTGTTTAGCTTAGGATTAGATGAATGGAACATAGATTGATGTTAGTATATGTATGTATATGTATGTGTATGATTTTGGATGAGAGAAAACGTGATTTGATCACGTGAAGAGCTGAAGAAGAGTCGCGGGATCACGTTCTGCACCATCGCCGACCCCGCGCCTTGAAGCCGCCGCCCCAGCGGACTCCGTGCCACTGCGCCTGCGCCGTGCCTAAGGCCTTTGTCACCGCGCCTGCGGCTGAGTCTTGCCGCGCCTGCGGGTGCCTGTTCCGCCCCTGCGTCTCTTGTGTCACGTAGGTGCGTCTTGTCCCGGGTCTACCTAGAGTTAGGTAGATCCTTTCCTTTCCTAGTATGAGCGGGTTATTAGCATGCTAGGTATATGTATGAGGTTAGAACGATGATGAGTACGTTATCGTTTATGCCGGTTATGGCTTTGAGGTTTATGAGTTAGGATACGATCCTTATGGATCCCTTGGGTCTAGGTGTGTGCTCGCTAATCCCTATAAACAACTATCAAAAGAGATAGATATCCACTGGATAGCAAAACTAGGAAGGGATAGTTTTAAATTTATAACCTGTAATAATTCCCTAAATAGCAACGAACCCATAGTGTATGGGTCAATCACAGTGAAGGTAAGTAATCCAGGGTCGATCTCAGGGACTGAGAGGATTAATTTGCAGCAATGATTAAATATAAAATAGATCTCAATTAAAGACAAGAGATTGGAAAAGATAAGGGAAAGAAGTTAAAAAGGTTTTGAAAAGGTTTTAAGGACTCGCAATCAATTGTCACTATTGATTGAAAGTCAAAACAAACAAATAAACAAAAAGGGAAAACAAACATAATCAAGTTAAAGGAAAGAAAATGGATTCCAAGGGTTCAATATCATTGTTTATACATATAGATTCAGGAAGACTCATAAAGATATATGGTAGAATAGCCACAAGGATGAACGTTTCTAGGCTGACAGTCTATTACCGGGTAAGTCTCAAGACTATCTAGTTCCAAACCAACTACCAATTACCGGGTAAGTCTCAAGGTAGAGAGGTAGGAAATTCTAAACAAACCAGACTACAAACTAAGGGAAAGGTTAACCATTACCGGGTAAGTCTCAAGTATTACCCTACTTAGCAAGGAATCTAAGCACATTCAACCAATAAAGGATAAACCTTTATTACCTATGATCAGTCACGCATGTATCTATGAAGGAATATCACCGGGTAGGTCTCAATTCCAACTTAGGTTGCTAGCTAGAAGGATTCTAACTAGATTCAAGTCTAAGCCAACCATTAGGATTTCTCTCTTGAACTCCGTAGTTCGTTTAGCGTTCGAGGTTCATCCCTGCGAGACAATCTCCTCTCTAACCTGTCATACATCCTCAATAAATTTTCATACATCAACTTTAACTGATCTTCGGGAGATTGCTGCAGAGGTTGTATCTGAGGTTGTGGGGGTTTGATTGTTTCTCCAAAAGGATTATAAACGTAACCCTCACAATACCTCCAAGAGCTAGACCCGTTATTCCAAGCCATCTTGTACCTGAAGAATACAAAGACAGAAAGAAAACGAGATCAAAAGTAACTAGAAAGACCTAAACTATAAATAATCAAAAACAACAAACTAAACTTTCTCAGTCCCCGGCAACGGCGCCAAAAACTTGTTCGCAGATTTTACACCCCTATAAACCTTTATCAATAATGATAAAGACCTATAAGTTAGTAAAAACCACGGTATGCTTTAAATTTATAAAACTCATAATAAATACCCAATGTGTACCGAACCCACAATGTATGGGTCAATCACAATAAGGATAAGTATTCCAAGGTCGATCTCAGGGACTGGGAGGATTAATATGCAATAGTGATTATAAATATAATAGATCTCAAAAAAGAAAGGGGGTTGGAAAAGATAAGGGAAAGAAATCAAAAGGGTTTTGAAAAGGGATTTAAGGACTCGCAATCAATTGTCACTATTCATTGAAAATCAAAACAAATAAACAAAAAGGGAAGACAAAGATAATCAAGTTAAGGAAAGAAAATGGATTTCAAAGGTTCAAGGTCATTGTTTATACATATAGATTCAGGAAGACTCATAAAGATAATGTGGTAGAAAAGCCACAGGGATGAACGTTTCTAAGCTGACAGTCTATTACCGGGTAAGTCTCAAGACTATCTAGTTCCAAACCAACTACCTATTACCGGGTAAGTCTCGAGGTAGAGAGGTAGGAAATTCTAAGCACATTCAACCAATAAAGGATAAAACTTTATTACCTATGATCAGTCTCTCATGTATATATGATGGAATATCACCGGGTAAGTTTCAATTCCAACTTAGGTTACTAGTTAGAAGGATTCTAACTAGATTTAAGTCCAAGCAACCATTAGGATTTCAAGCAATTCAAAGCCAAAACGAAGTACAATCCAATCCATCATAATCAAAGGCATAAACAAATTCCTGTCAACGTTGGAACCACAAGGTTCTAGCCAATAAAAATCATATCAAGACAATTAAAAGAAATAACAAAGGGGAATGAAAAGAACTTAACTTCAATAAATGGAAAACTCCAATCTTGACAAATCTTGAATCCCACAAGGTCTTCCAAACAAACCTCAAGCAAAAGTATGAATTTTGAACTAAACTATGAAAAATCAATGGAGAAGAAGGGAAAGGAAGGGAGGCTGCTCCCCCCTATGGGGTAACCTAACCCTAAAAAGAGACTAAAATCGGACCCTTAGAAATAACCTAGAGCTTCCCTTTTATAGGCAACAACCTTCCAAAGAACGGGTTGGGCCAAAACCGATCCAAAAATAAGATAAAATCGCCGAACAGGAAATCTCGGCAGAGATCGGGTCAGTCGGGACCAAGATTCAGCAACAGAAAGTTCAACGCGTTAGCACATCGGGAATCTCGGCCGAGATCAAGAAATCTCGGCCGAGCTCGGACCATCTCGGCCGAGCTCGGACCATCTCGGCCGAGCCAGGGCAATCTCGGCCGAGCTAGGTGTGATCTCGGCCGAGCCAAGGCAATCTCGGCCGAGCTAGATGTGATCTCGGCCGAGCCAAGTGAAATCTCGGCCGAGATCATGGACCATCTCGGCCTGGTCTGGCCGAGATCGGTCCATCTCGGTCCGAGATGCGGTTTTCTTCGTTCTTTTGCGTCTTTAGCTCGATTCCTCACCCTTTCCCGTGCACGTACGCTTTCTCCAATGCGTCCACTTCGAGGCTTGATCCTCAACTACGTCGTTTTAGCTCCAAAATGTGTCAAATCACCTACAAAGCCACAAATAGCATGTGTAGACATCTATTCTTGCAAAGTAGAACTAAACAAGCATAAATGCCACAAACTAAGGCCAAAACATGAATTCGGAAATGGGAAATCTAACTAAATGCATGAGTGTAACAGGTCGATAAATCATGTTATCAGTGTGACCCTTTGATGGATATGAGTCTAATATATGTTATATGCCTTGATATTAGGCAGTGTTGTCCTCCGGATTGGAGTGGACGTATCTGAGAGTTGATCGTGGTTGAGTTTACTCCTGTGGTTGAGGTAAGTCCATAGGACTTACTTAGCTACCATCCATATATTGTATGTGTGCATGAGTGGTGTGTGCGTTATTATGTTTGAGTGTATGAGTTGTGATGATTACCTACCTATGGTTTATTGACTGCCAATTGTATGGCCGTGACAACTTGTCCTTTCATCCCGCTGGGAGTCTGGAGGTTCTCTACGGGCAGGACAATCTAGCTCAGTGGGCCGGCCACCTACACAACTCCCATAGGGTACACGGGAGGTGGGACCGGATCCCCACTCTAGCTGGTACCATCCCCGAGAGGCGAGGGTTATATTCCTCGTGTCACATATATTCATATTGATATATATATATATATATACGCTTGATTGACTAGACGTTATTAAGATAATAACCAGGTAAATGTGTGATAGCATGATGATGTGTTTACCATTCATTGGTGTGTGACTGTGCTTATGCATCTTCTTGTATATGCGTATGGTTAGTTAACGGTTTTATACCGTGTTGTAGATCCTTTGCAGGTTAGGAGAGCTGCAGAGTGATCCAAAGGGGTGATCTTCTGAGGGCTCCGTACATTGGGTCGTTCTCGTGGGATGGGATCTTTTGACTATGTATATGGTTATGTTTTGTTGTACTCAGCAGTACTTGTATAAACCTTTTGATACTTTTATAACAGTTTGATGTTTTGTATTTAATCTATTGGTGCCTTGTTGTAAGATTCAGTGAACTTGTTGTCAGGCTAGGGTCAGGATCCATTGTGAGATCCTAGCCCTGTAGCACCTCGAGTCCTACGGATTTGGGGTGTTACAAATTTGATATCAAAGCCCAGGTTGACAACAATGGCACTAGTAATCTGCAATAAAGTTCGAATAGATAAATAAACAGAACCCGAAAGGGGTCTGACTTTTCAAAAAGTTTTGGTTTTGAAATGAGTACAAAATGTTTTGGGATATCGTGTACGTGAGCCATCGCCCCTCTGAAGATCTCGACAGTATATATATATAGATATTCTGTTGTGATTGATTTGATAATACATACGACATATATATAGCCTTCCGAGTTAGGTTTACGTCCTTTGCAGATGGTTCAGACTAGAGCCTTACCTGCAGCTGGACGAGGTAGAGGTAGACCTCCTCTAGGTAGAGGACGGGGTAGGACTTTCGCTGTTGATCCACGTGCAGCGGAAGAGGTTCACGAGGACGTTGCTGAGAGTGTCGTTCCTGAGACTAGGAACGGCGTAGCTGGGAGACAGGGTCCACAGTGAGTCCAGTCAGATGACTCGGATTATGTCTCTATGGGAGGACCTGAGTTCCGCGAGTATATCCGGCGAGTGGAGGAGGCTGCCAGAGCGGGTAGACCTATCCCAGATCTGCCAGCACATGAGGGACCATCTGAGAGATCCCACGGGGTTACTCAGGTGCCAGCTGCACCGGAACCTGTTGCTGAGATTGCTCGAGCTACAGAGGAGCATAGAGGGCCTAAACCAGACACTTGGTTGAAGGCATTTCACCAGATGGGTGTACCCCCTTTCTTTGGGAAGGTGGAGCTCTAGATTGGGCATGTGGACTCAGCTCTAGAGTCCATTAGGTGTCCTGCCGACCGGCATATAGAGTTAGTGCAGACTTTGTTCAGAGACGTAGCACAACACTGGTGGAGGTCTGTACGAGCACAGATTGACAATTATGATCAGATGCGGACCATGATCAGAGAGCGTTTCTGCCTTGCCTCACCGAGGAGGGAGAAACTGCGGGATTTTGTGGAGGCTGGGTTTGAGGATGTACCAATCTCCGAAGCTATCAGGAGGTTCCAGGAGGAGCTGGCATTGTTAGGACCAGCTGCACCTTCTACAGATCAGCATGTATATCTGTTTTCCCGACGACTGAGGGATACTACCCGGACCTACATGGCGGGTTTCCACTGTGAGTCTCTGATGGATTATCAGGACAGAGCTTCCGACTATGAGAGGGAGTGGGGTAGTCAGAGGAGAGCTTCTCAGACCAGAGGGTCCGAGAAGAGACAGCGTACTGGGCAGACCAGTGGTACTGGAGGAGCTGCTGGTTCAGGACGAGGCCAGAGCCGCCAGAGTCAGCCCTCATTTGCACCGGCTACAGATAGGGTACGACAGTGCTTCAACTGTGGTGGGTATGGACATATCCGACCAGAGTGTACGAGGCAGATAGTGACTTGCTTCACTTGTGGTGGACGAGGACATAGATTTATCTTCTGTAGACAGGGTGGAGCATCATCTCAGCAGGTTTCTTCTCCTGCCAGTGTAGCGGGAGGTGGGCAGAGGCCACCTCAGCAGCAGTAGACACAGGGACAACAGAGAGTCCCAGATCGCCCTACGACTCAGGGATATGCTCCTGGGCCGAGTAGAGGCAAAGGTCGTGGTGGGAGCACCATTGACACCCGGGACCCTCAGGGCCGAGTTTTTGAGCTGAGGACTGCAGAGGAGCCAACTGCACCGACTGCTGCACGTACCATTCTGATTTATGGTTTACCTGTTCGAGTTTTATTTGATATTGGTGCTACGCACTCTTTTATATCTGATACATGTGTAGAGCGTCTGGATTTAGATACGGTTGAGGGGATACCCTTTAGTATAGGGTTACTCGACGGTAGTAGGGTCAGAGGTACCCGTGAGATTCGTGACTGTCCCATTTCTGTAGGGACCCGTGTGTTACTAGTTGACTTCTTTGTCATGCCATTAGAGCATGAAGAAGTCATACTAGGTATGGATTTGATGGATAGACATTCTGCCGTATTAGATGTAGGTAGGAGGACTGTTACCCTCTCTACCGAGTTAGGACATATAGAGGTTTTCCGAGGTTGAGACCTTGGAAAGTCAGGTATGGTTATCAGTGCGATACGGGCAGCTAGGCTGATTGCACAGGGATGTGAGGCCTTCTGGTTCTATGCCATGAAGGAGGGGGAGAGTCTAGCATTAGAGGACATCCCAGTGGTATGTGAGTTTACTGATGTGTTTGCTGAGCCGTCCAGTTTTCTGCCTCAGAGGAGTGTGGATTTTGGCATTGAGTTAGAGCCTGGTACGAGACTGATCTCGAAGGCCCTATACCGGATGGCGCCTGTTGAGATGCTGGAGCTAAAGAAGCAACTCGAGGAGTTGGCTGAGAAGGGCTTCATTCTCCCTAGCGAATCTCCATGGGGAGCACCTGTCCTCTTCGTATGGAAGAAGGACGGATCGTTGAGATTGTGTATAGATTACAGAGAGCTGAACAAGGTGACCATCAAGAACAAGTATCCATTGCCGCGTATTGATGACTTGTTAGATCAACTTCAGGGAGCGACGGTATTCTCCGGGATTGACCTGCGCTCAGGATATCACCAGCTGAGGGTGAGAGCATGATGTGCACAGGACAACATTCCGGACCAGATATGGACACTACGAGTTTGTATTGATTCCATTTGGGCTTACGAATGCCCCAACAATTTTTATGGAGTTGATGAACAACATCTTCATCGACTTCCTGGATCAGTTTGTGGTGGTCTTCATAGACGATATTCTGGTGTACTCTCGCAGCAGAGAGGAGCATGCAAGACAGCTGAGGACTGTATTAGAGGTTTTACGGGATAGAGAACTTTATGCTAAGTTCTCTAAGTGCGAGTTTTGGATGCGAGATGTAGCATTCCTAGGTCACATTGTTTCCGCCGAAGGGATCAAGGTTGATCCGGCGAAGATTGAGGCAGTAGCAGCATGGACTACACCGACGAACGTCAAGGAAGTATGTAGCTTTCTTGGCCTAGCCGGTTATTACAGACGCTTCGTGGAGGGATTTTCTGTGATTGCCCGTCCACTGACGAGTTTGCTGAGGAAGACTACCAGATTTGTTTGGTTTGATCAGTGTATGTAGAGTTTTGAGGAGCTGAAGACACGTCTGACTTATGCTCCTGTATTGGCACAGCCAGAGGGTACGGAGGATTTTGTGGTTTACAGTGATGCATCCAAGCTAGGCTTGGGATCTGTGTTGATGCAGCGGGGCAGAGTTAATGCATATGCGTCTAGACAGCTGAAGACGTATGAGGAGAACTACCCGACTCATGATCTGGAGTTGGCAGCGGTAGTTCATGCACTAAAGATCTGGAGACATTACCTGTATGGTGCTACATGTCAGATCTTCATAGACCATCAGAGTCTGAAGTACATTTTCACGCAGCGAGAATTGAATAACCGCCAGCGTAGGTGGCTCGAGCTGATCAAGGACTTTGATCTAGAGATTCTGTATCATATGGGGAAGGCGAACGTTGTCGCTGAGGCCCTGAGCAGGAAGACGCCTCGAGAGCAGGCAATTGCGAGGCTGACAGTTCAACAACAGTTACAAAGAGACCGGATCTGGATAGAGATGAACATCCAGTTTCCTGATGAGGATGCCTAGTTGCGTACGTTAGAGGTTCTTCCTGGTCTGTTGAGTGAGATCCAACAGAAGCAGGAGACCTGTCCGACACAGAGGAGGATAGGAGATAGGATGTCTAGAGATGAAGCACCACAGTTCCTGCTAGGAGCAGATGGAGTATTGAGGCGCCGCGGTCGCGTCTGTGTACCTGCTGAGACAGAGCTGAGACAAAGGATTTTACAGGAGGCTCACTGTACACCTTACTCTGTACATCCAGGTACGAGTAAGATGTATCAGGATTTGAGACGTTCGTATTGGTGGGAGGGCTGAAGCCCGATGTGGCCAGATTTGTGGCACAGTGTGCGACCTGCCAGCAGGTCAAAATTGAGCATTGCAGACCTGGATGTGGTCGAGACGAGGACCTGATGAGGCTACATGGGAGACTGAGGATAGTATCCAGAGGAACTGTCCAGAGTTCTATGCCGAGTTAGGTGCACCAATAGGATCACCGAGTAGATCTTAGTACTATCTTGGTGAGTATTATGTGCTTATATGCTTATATGCTATGGTGTGTTTATTGTCATACTAGCTTTGATGTGATTGATGATCTTATTAGATCTTGTTGTGCTAGTATGATTATTGTTTATAGCTAGAGATGGCTCTTTCCTCCATGCTATTTTGATACGTTTAGGATTCAGCTAGAGATGTTATTCCTCCATGCTATTTTGATGGACATAGTGTTACTGGAGATGTTTTTCCTCCATGCCTTTCTGTTATGAGTATGATACGGCTAGAGATGTGATTCCTCTATGCCTTGTGATATGTTTATGGTTTGGCTATGGATGGTTTTCCTCTATGCCTTGGATAGTGTTTTGTTGTTGGAGTTGATGGTTTTTCCCATGCTTATGTTTGAGGTTATAGAGAGAGTTGTACCTTGGCTTGTGAGTCCGAGTGGTTTGAGGATTTTACAAGTTTCGGGACGAAACTTGTTTTTAGGGGGGTGGGATGTAAGAGCCTTAGTCTTTTGGACCTACTTTTTACCTTAGCCGCCCCCGCGGGCTTGTGTGCTGCCCCAGCGGGTTTTTGCTCCCGCGGCCCAGGGAACCGCCCCTGCGGGTTCCTGCGGCTGCAACCGGTTTTGTTGACCGGTTGACTCGTGCTTTACTCTTTTCCTTACTTTTTACCTTGCTGAGCAAGGGTTTCACTTCACTTCTCATTCCCAATCCAGCCCTTTCACGTCCTCCTTATTTCTCCTTCCTCCATCTTAATCTTGTTCTTGGTTTGCCTTAGAGTTTGGAAGAGAGTTTGTGTTGTGGCCTTGCTGAGGTTGTTGTGTGCTTTGTGTTGCTGAGTTTGAGAGCTGGCTGTGGAAGTGGTTGATCCTTCCTTGCAGCCTAGGACCACAAGTGTGGTATGTCTTTTTGCTTTTTCTTTCTTTCTTCTTCCTTGATTCCTTTGCTTAGCTTAGGATTAGATGAATGGAACATAGATTGATGTTAGTATATGTATGTATATGTATGTGTATGATTTTGGATGAGAGAAGACGTGATTTGATCACGTGAAGAGCTGAAGAAGAGTCGCGGGATCACGTTCTGCACCGTCGCCGCCCCCGCGCCTGCAAGCCGCCGCCCCTGCAGATTCCGTGCCACTGCGCCTGCGCCGTGTCTGCGCCATGCATGCGTTGCCTGCGGCCTTTGTCACCGCGCCTGCGGCTAAGTCTTGCCGCGCCTGCGGGAGCCTGTTCCGCCCCTGCGTCTCTTGTGTCACGCAAGTGCATCTTGTCCCGGGTCTACCTAGAGTTAGGTAGATCCTTTCCTTTCCTAGTATGAGTGGGTTAGTAGCATGCTAGGTATATGTATGAGGTTAGAACGATGATGAGTACGTTATCGTTTATGCCGGTTATGGCTTTGAGGTTTATGCGTTAGGATACGATACTTATGGATCTCTTGGGTCTAGGTGTGACCCTTTGATGGATATGAGTCTGATATATGTTATATGCCTTGATATTAAGCAGTGTTGTCCTCCGGATTAGAGTGGACGTATCTGAGAGTTGATCGTGGTTGAGTTTACTCCTAAGGTTGAGGTAAGTCCATAGGACTTACTTAGCTACAATCCATATATTGGATGTGTGCATGAGTGGTTGTGCGTTATTATGTTTGAGTGTATGAGTTGTGATGATTACCTACCTATGGTTTA
This sequence comes from Fagopyrum tataricum, assembly GCA_002319775.1. Lineage (NCBI taxonomy): Eukaryota > Viridiplantae > Streptophyta > Magnoliopsida > Caryophyllales > Polygonaceae > Fagopyrum > Fagopyrum tataricum. Next base: position 58,735,556 of record CM008279.1, read on the forward strand.
GTGAATGCCCATTGTAAGGCCGTGACAACTTGTCCATTCATCCCGCTGGGAGTCTGGAGGTTCTCTACGTGCAGGCCAGTCTAGCTCAGTGGGCCGGCCACCTGCACCACTCCCATAGGGTACACGGGAGGTGGGACCAGATCCCTACTCTAGCTGGTACCATCCCCGAGAGGCGAGTATTATATTCCTCGTGTAACATATATTCATATATATATATATATATATATATATATATATATATATATATATATATATATATATATATATATATATATATATATATATATACGCTTGAGTGACTGGACGTTATTAAGATAATAACCGGGTAAATGTGTGATAGCATGATGATGTGTTTACCATTCATTGGTGTGTGACTGTGCTTATGCATCTTCTTATATATGCGTATGGTTAGCTAACAGGTTTATACCGTGTTGTAGATCCTTTGCAGGTTAGGAGAGCTGCAGACTGATCCAGAGGGGTGATCTGTTGAGGGCTCCGTACACTGGGTCGTCCTCGTTGGATGGGATCTTTTGACTATGTATATGGTTATGTTTTGTTGTACTCAGCAGTACTTGTATAAACCTTTTGATACTTTTATAACAATTTGATGTTTTGTATTTAATCTATTGGTGCCTTGTTGTAAGATTCAGTGAACTCGTCTTCGACTATGGATCCTTGGCTCCAATGTCCTCCTCTCCTTGCTGGGTCTTCTCCAAACACCAACCACTGACTTAGACTCCTCTTCACGACCTAATCGAGCTAAGAACACATGCATGCAAGGATTTGAGTAAAAAAAGCTTCTCAAGAGCTTCATCCATGGCCATGGATGAAGGAGGGAAGAAGAAAGGGAAAAACAGCAATGAAGAGAAGAGAAGGAGAGGAATATGCTTACCAAACTAGATCTGATCTTCCTCCACTGCAGTCCACAATCCAAAACCTTCAAAGAGTGAAGAAGAGCAAAGGAAGGGAGGAAAACTAACGTGAAAGAGAAAAGAGTGGAGAGAGAGAGGGAGGGACAAGGCTGCCAAGGAGGAGAGGGGACAGCTGACATCTTGTCACTTTTGCTCGAAACGAGGGGTCGGAAATGACCTCTTGTCACCTCAGCTCGGAACGAAGGGTCGGAAAGCGGAAAAGGGAATAACGACGGGTCGGCTCGGGATTTTAGGAATAAATCCCGGCACTCGGCACCTCGTGCCTGCGAGAAGATCTACAAAATGCTCTAAGTCCGGAATAAAAATTCCGGATGTTACAGCCAACAACAATAGTTGGCTTCCTTTGCATATCCATAAAATTCAATAACTTATTCCAAAAATTATCTTTAAACTTATCACTAAGGGGCATAGATGAAAAAATATTACAAACAAAATTTATCACAAGATTATTGTGTTCGATAACAACAATTCTCTAATCTCTATGAATAAGACACACTTTTCATTTATGAACCGCTTATTTTTCCATAAGAGACACATGCCTTCCGCATAACCGAAAGAAGGAATATAGCATATACTATCAAAGCCAACAGAACGCCAACAAAACTCACTCGGTTCTATGTTTGATTTTATTTCCGCAAGCATTAACATATCGATGTGTTCATTTTTGTGGTTATTTTAATATTCGTCCAAATATTCCTTTCTATGAATATCCCGGAAATTCCAATAGGCAATCTTAAAATTTCAAAACAGGAACATCACTATTGCAGGACAAATAACCAGGTGTAATCTATCCCTTAATCCTAGTTCGATTTCCCCTGAAATCTTTCATATCTATAAACCTGAACATATATATGCTTCAGGACATATTGTACCTTCTAGATCTATATGTTCGAACCCAATCTTTAACTTTGCTCCTCTGCTAACCTTTCCTAAAATCTCTATGATTGTTTTTATTAGAAATTGGACCTATGTTTGCCTTTTGGACAGTCAGTATGTTTGGCCTTGTGGGCAATCAGTATTCTGAATTCTCTTAACTATCTTTATATAAATGTGTTAGTGAATAACCTAACCTTTGTCTTGATTAGTAAAAAAGCAAAAAGTATCCTTAAATGAGGAGATGATCTCTTTGTTTTTAGACATGCCTGATCATCTTTATTGCATAAATATCTTGGGTAATTGGGTTGCTTGCAGGACTATTAAAAAGTGAATGTTAATACCTTCAAAGAAACAAGAAAAAACGAGGAACTCAGAAACAAAAAACTATCTCTTTGCAAAGTCTGGTGCTGGTCAACTAGGCTAAGAACATCTCCAATGCCACAAGACATCAGGATAACAATGTTGTTAACATTAGCAATTTGTGGAATCTAACAAGTTCTTATAGTCTCTTTGAGTTATGTATATGAATCATGTAAACTATTTACTTCTTGAAGACACTTGATTGGTCAATATGGAGCATATAATATTCTCAATGCTTGGAATTAAAGTTCCGATAGTACAATCTTGAATCTGAAGTCCCTTTGGGACTTTATGGACAAAAAAAAACGAGAACTTGTCCGTCTCAAAACTAATCACAACACCGGAAAATCTAAAGGTCCTTGGGGACTCTACGGACAATACAACAAGGACTTGTCCGTCTCATAAACTAAACGTAACACTGGGAAGTGGAGTTATGTTCCACAAATTTCCAATATGATAGACTAAAGTCATCAATCCATGAACAATTGCCAAAAACAAGTTGAGTGATATGCAAATTTATAGAACGACACATAAGATAACACATGGACCCACTTGGAACAAGGTAGGAACAATGGGACTTCTACCACCCACCGCAAAAATTAGTTATACGTGAGGATAGCATCTTGGAACTTTAGAGGGATGGAAAAAAAAAACTTTTGGACAAACATTAACTTAACATGTAAAAATGAGAATATCCAGGTTATTATGCTATTTGAAACCAAATCAAGCATTGAGCCGTGGCTATGTACTATGTTCTTCTGTTGATGTTAGTGAGTGATTTGAGTCGTGTTTGGATCGCGGTCGTGGTCGTGTGCTTTCCGACAACTTATTTTGATGGAAAATGCTTCTTTGGAGTCTCGTCTTCACTCCCCCAGGAGTTCGTTTCCTGTTGTACATGCTTCCGACGGTTCTTCTTCGGCAGTGCTTGGCTCGGTGTCTCACTTGCTTCGTCTTCATGGAGTTCTCCCTTCACCACCCCTGATTATCCGTTGTTGTTCTCCTTCGGCTATTTTCTTCTCGTGCTTTTCTGTTTCTTGTACTGTCTTCTTGACGGTTGTCTCCGCCTGTTGTCTTTTCGCAGCCTCTCGTTTCACCGTTATTTTACGGTGATCGAGTCACTTACCTTGTCCATAAAAAAAAATGTAATGTGCGGTAGAAGACCCATGTTACTACCATTAATGAAGTTGAACTATACCTAACTCGGTTATGAATAATTTAGGAATTGGCAACTCCGGATAGGAAATCGAGGAGTCTGATACAAGGATACCACCAAAACAAATCGGTGGCACTTAGAACTAGAGAAAAAAAACAAGTTAGGAAGAGCATTGAGTTTAGAAAGGTGAGACACACATTTCCAAGGGAGCACTATGCTTGGGTCGAAACCACGGGCTACAATCTTGATATTTTGTTATTTTATATATATGTTTTGGTTTCGGTGAGGAGGTTTTTCATAGAGAGGAGGAGTGAGGAAAAAATATGTATTTTTTTATATACTATGAGTTCATTTTTTTAAACTATGAGTTCATTTTATTTTTGTATCATTCTTGATTTTTTTAGGATAAAATTTATTTTTGAAAATTAAAAAAACTAAACTCAGTAGTAAAAAAAGAAAACAAGATTTTCTCATCACATCCAAGCCGCCTCATCGAACCGGCCTATATATATCTAAATAGTTTTTGGCTCTACCCTGGTGATATGATTGACTGCTTTATTTTTATATCATAGCTCCTTTAGGATATTGAAGTCCTTGTTGAACTGAAGCTTTGCTTAATAAAATATACAGGCATGGTGGGATGATAAAAAAAAAATCATGACAGTCAATTTTGGCATATTACAGTACAACTAAATTTAGCAAATACCTCACTTCAGATAAGTTTTCTCTGAAGAATTCTAACCGAACATTTGGGTTCAAATTATATAAGAAAAACAATTATAAAACTGAAAACTTCTTTGCAATTTGGTGTATCTTAGAGCTAAGTTTTCATAAAATTAGAAATGGCAATTTTGTGATACTTTATTTGAGAAATATATTTGGGTTGGAAAGCAAAACTGAATGATATACTTCAACTACACCATTGAAATTGAAAGTCTGATATATTATCCTTAACAGTTATAATTAAAATTGTCTACCTATTACAAAACGTTTTTGTACACTTTTCCAGAGTCTTTGTCAAACGCTGCCGAAGAGTGATGATTCCGATCGCTTTTTTTTTTAATAACCGGAAAACAGTTACGTTGACTTATTTAGTAGTCCACGCTAAAATATTCTTGTGGGTCGAAAACACGAAATTCAAGAACATCAGAAAAATTAGTGTTGAGGGTCGGTATTCCCTGAATGAGTCAAATGGTCATAAGCATTTTAATTTCTCTTAGAATACATGTCATATATGGACTTCATAAAAAAAACCGAGCATCCAAAATTGAGTCGGATATGATCATCTGTGAGACCCCTATTCTTTCGGACCGAGATCGGACCATAGCCGAGTTTTGCTTTGGGCCGAGATTAGCTTTTCCGCACCCGCGGGCATGTTGCCGCCCCTGCGGGTTCCCGCTCCCGCGGCCCTGTGATCCGCCCCTGCGGTTTACGGCGGCTGCAGCCGGTTTTGTTGACTCCTTTGACCCGTGCTTTAACCCTTGTCTTTACCCTTTCATACCTTGCTGAGCAAGGGTTTCACTTCTTCACTTCACCTTTCCAACTCACCTACGTCCTACTTGCTTCTTCTTCCCTCTCCTTGAGTTTGTGTGTGAGAATCCTTGAGCTTGGATGTGTTTAAGTGTGTGGTTGATGATGTTGACGATGTGGGATGCTTTGTTGAGCTCCAGAGTTAGTGGTGTGGTGTGTTGATCCTCTATGCAGATTAGGACTCAAGTGTGGTAAGTCCTTTGCTTCTTCCCCTTCTCTTCTTCTTTGATTCCATCTCTTTAGCTTAGGTTTAGATGTATGTTGATCATAGTTTGATGTTGGAACGTGTATGTATATGTTTGTATGTGGTTTGGGATGAGTGAAGACGTGATTTGATCACGTGAAGCCGTGAAGTGACATTCTGCACTGTCGCCGCCCCCGCGGCCAAGAGTCACCGCCCCCGCGGCTACCGTGCCACAGCGTCTGCGTCATGCCAACGGCGTACCTGCGCTTGCCTGCGCTTGCCTGCGTTCCGTGTCACCGCCCCTGCGGCTTCTACCTGCCGCGCTCGCGGGTGATCTTTTCCGCCCCTGCGACCTTAGTTCAAGCAGGTGCGTCTTGTCCCGGGACTACTTATAGTTAGGTAGTTCCTTTCCTTTCTAGTATGAGGGAACTAGTATCATCCTAGGCATCGGTTTATGACGAGTATGATATAGATATGCCGGTTATGGCCTTGAGGTTACGAGTTGGATTTGATCCCTTATGGATCCCTTGGGTCTAGGTGTGACCCTTTGTGTGTGATAGGATTGTGATATATATATATATATATATGTGTGTGTGTGTGTGTGTGTGTGTGTGTGTATGTGTGTGTGTGTGTGTGTGCCTTGTATAGGCTGTGTTGTCCTCCAGTTGGAGTGGACGTTTCTGGGAATTGTTCGTAGCGAGATACTTCTGAGATTGAGGTAAGTCCATAGGACTTACTTAGCTACCGTCCTTATATTGAATGTGTGCTTGACTGGTGTATGTTATGTGCTTATTAGCATGCGATATGATTCATTACCGATCTAGGTTATATTGACCGCCCATTGTAGTGGTTGTGACAACTTACCCTTTCATCCCGTAGTGGAGTCTGGGAAGTTCTTTGTACGCTAGTTAGACTTGGTATACGGGAAGGGTACTGATAGCACTCCTTACGGTATACGGGAAGGTGCGCTGATACCACTCCAGCTAGTTATTGCACGCAGAGGCGAGGATTATATTCCTCGTGTCACCTATTTTCATATACTGATTTATATACTCTTGCGTGCTTAACGTTATAAGATAATAAACCGGGTAAATGTGTGATATCATGTTGATGTGTTATCGTTTATATGATGTGTGGTTGTGCTCTTGCCTATCTTATATTTGTGTATGGTTAGCTAATGGTTTTATACCGTGTTGTAGATCCTTTGCAGGTTAGGAGAACTGCAGAGTGATCCGGAGGGGTGATCTGTTGAGGGTTCCGTACACAGGGACGATATCGGGGTTACGGGTTATTTATGTTGTACGGAGTTGTGTTTTGACTTTTGTACTCAGCAGTACTATGTATTACCTTTTGATCAGTATATATATATACACCAGTTTTATGTTTTGTTTTAATCTATCGGTGCCTTGTTGTAAGATTCAGTGAAGTTGTTGTCAGGCTAGGGTCAGGATCCATTGTGAGATCATAGCCCAGTAGCACTCCGAGTCCTACGGATTTGGGGTGTTACAAAGTTGGTATCAAAGCCTAGGTTGACAACAATGGCACTAGTAATCTGCAAATAAAGTTCGAATAGATAAATAAACAGAACCCGAAAGGGGTCTGACTTTTCAAAAGGTTTTGGTTTTGAAATGAGTACAAATGTTTTGGGTTATCGTGTACGTGAATCATCGCCCCTCTGAAGATCTCGACAGTATAGATATATATAGATATTTTGTTGTGATTGATCTATGATATATCTATACATATGGCATATATATAGCCTTCTAGGATAGGTTTACGTCTTCTGCAGATGGTTCAGACTAGAGCCTTACCTACAACAAGACGAGGTAGAGGGTAGACCCCCTCTAGGTAGAGGACGGGGTAGGACTCTTGCTGACGGTTCACATGCGGGAGAGTTACATGAGGAGGTTGTTGAGAGCGTCGTTCCTGAGACTGGGAACGGGGCAGCTGAGAGACAGGGGGCACAGAGAGCCCAGTCTGGTGATTCTGATCGCGTCTCTAAGGGCAGGTCAGAGTTTCATGCTTATATTAGACGAGTAGAGGAGGCTGCCAGATCCGGTAGGCGTGCCCCAGACTTACAGGCACAGGAGGGACCATCTGAGAGGTCCCACACTGTTACTCAGGTACCAGCTGTACAGGTACCTACTGCTGAGATTGCCAGAGCACCGGAGGAGCATAGAGGGCCTAGACCGGATACCTAGTTGAAGGCATTCCATCAGATGGGTGTACCCCCTTTCACTAGGAAGGTGGGGTTGGAGGTTGAGCTCTGGATCGGGCATGTAGACTAAGCTCTAGAGTCTATTCGATGTCCAACTGACAGACAGATTGAGCTGGTTCAGACCTTATTCCGGGACTTGGCACAGCACTGGTGGAGATCAGTACGGGGTCAGGTTACTAGTTATGATCAGATGAAGACGATGATTAGAGAGCGTTTCTGCCCTGCCTCTTTGAGGAGGGAGAAACTGCGAGATTTTGTGGAGGCTGGGTTCGAGGATGTACCAGTCTATGAGGCCATCAGGAGGTTTCAGGAGGAGCTGGCATTACTGGGACCAGCTGCACCTGCTGCAGACCAGCACGTTTATCTCTTTTCCCGACGACTGAGGGATACTAATGGCGGGATTTCATTGTGAGACTCTTACAGATTATCAGGACAGAGCTTTTGATTATGAGAGGGAGCGAGCTGGACAGAGGAGAGCTTATCAGACCGGAGGGTCTGAGAAGAAGCAGCGTACAGGGCAGACCAGTGGTACTGGTGGTTCTGCTAGTGGTTGGCGTGGTCAGAGACGCCAGAGTCTGCCTTCATCTACGCCGGTTCCAAAGAAGGGACGTTAGTGCTTTAACTGTGGAGATCCAGGGCATATGAGGCCAGAGTGTACGAGGCCATTGGTGACTTGCTACACATGTGGTAGGCAAGGTCACCGAGTTGTTTACTGCCATCAGGGCGGAGCGTCATCTCAGCAAGGTTCTTCTCCTGCTAGTGCAGCGGGAGGTGGGCAGAGGCCACCTCAGCAGCAGCAGACTCAAGGACAACAGAGAGTCCCAGATCGCCCTACGACTCAAGGATCTGCTCTTGGGCCGAGTAGAGGCAGAGGTCGTGGTGGGGGCACAACTGATACCAGAGGCCCACAGGGTCGTGTTTTTGAGCCGAGGAGTGCAGAGGAGCCAGCTACACCTACTGCTACAGGTACCATTTTGATTCATGGTTTACCTATTAGAGTTTTATTTGATATTGGTGCTACGCACTCTTTTATTTCTGATGCATGTGTAGAGCGTCTTGGGTTAGATACAGTTGAGGGGATGCCCTTTATTATAGGGTTACCCGATGGTGGTAGGGTCAGAGGTACCAGTGAGATTCACGGTTGTCCCATTTCTGTAGGGACCCGTGTGTTACTAGTTGACTTCTTTGTCATGCCATTAGAGCATGAAGAAGTCATTCTAGGTATGGACTGGATGGATAGACACTCTACAGTCTTAGATGTAGGTAGAAGGACTGTTACCCTCTCTACCGAGTTAGGCCAGATAGAGGTTTTCCGAGGTTGGGACCTTGGAAAGACAGGTACAATTATCAGCGCCATACGGGCAGCTAGATTGATTGCATAGGGTTGCGAGGCTTTCTGGTGTTATGCCATGAAAGAGGGGGAGAGTCCAGCGTTAGAGGATATCCCAGTTGTTTGTGAGTATACAGATGTTTTTGCTGAGCCGTCTAGTTTTCCGCCTCAGAGGAGTGTGGATTTCAGTATCGAGTTAGAGCCTGGTACGAGACCCATCTCGAAGGCCCCATACCGGATGGCGCTTGTCGAGATGCTGGAGCTGAAGAAGCAACTCGAGGAGTTGGTTGAGAAGGGCTTCATTCGATCTAGCATGTCCCCATGGGGAGCACCTGTCCTCTTCGTACGGAAGAAGGACGGATCACTGAGGTTATGCATAGACTACAGAGAGCTGAACAAGGTGACCATGAAGAACAAGTATCCATTGCCGCGCATTGATGATTTGTTAGATCAGTTACAAGGAGCTACTGTGTTCTCCAGGATTGACCTGCGTTCCGGGTATCACCAGCTGAGGGTGAGGGAGCAGGATGTGCATAGGATAGCATTCTAGACCAGATATGGCCACTACGAGTTTGTAGTGATGCCATTTGGGCTTACAAATGCCCCAGCCGTCTTTATGGAGTTGATGAACAGTATCTTCATCGACTTCCTGGATCAGTTTGTAGTGGTTTTCATTGATGAAATTCTGGTATACTCTCGTAGTGGAGAGGAGCATGCAGGACATCTGAGGACTGTATTGCAGGTTTTGCGGGATAGAGAACTTTTTGCTAAGTTCTCTAAGTGTGAGTTCTGGATGCCAGAGGTAGCTTTCCTGGGTCATGTGGTTTTAGCTGAGGGGATCAAGGTGGATCCAGCAAAGATTGAGGCCGTAGCAGCATGGACGAAACCGACGAATGTCAAGGAAGTACGTAGTTTCCTTGGCCTAGCCGGTTATTACAGACGCTTCGTGGAGGGTTTTTCTGTGATTGCCCGTCCACTGACGAGTTTGCTGAGGAAGACTACCAGATTTGTGTGGTCTGAGCAGTGCAGACAGAGTTTTGAGGAGTTGAAGAGGCGCTTGACTTCTGCTCCTATTTTGGCACAGCCAGAGGGTACTGAGGATTTTGTGGTTTACAGTGATGCATCCAAGCTAGACTTGGGATGTCTTTTGATGCAGCGAGGCCGAGTTATTGCTTATGCGTCTCGATAGTTGAAGACGTATGAGGAGAACTACCCAACTCATGATCAGGAGTTGACAGCGGTAGTTCATGCACTGAAGATCTAGAGACATTACCTGTATGGTGTTACATGTCAGATCTTCACAGACCATCAGAGTCTGAAGTACATTTTCACGCAGCGGGAATTGAATAACCGCAAGCGTAGGTGGCTCGAGCTGATCAAGGATTTTGATCTAGAGATCTTGTACCATCCGGGGAAGGCGAACGTTGTCGCCAACGCCCTGAGCAGGAAGACGCCTCGAGAGCAGGCGATTGCGAGGCTGATAGTTCAATATCAGTTGCAGAGAGATCTGATCTGGTTAGAGTTGGACATCCAGTTTCCTGATGAGGATGCCCAGCTGCATACTTTAGAGGTTCTTCCTGATCTGTTGGATGAGATCCGACAGAAACAGGAGACCTGCCCGACTTTACAGAGGATCAGAGATAGGATGTCTCGGGATGAGGCACCACAGTTACTGTTTGGAGCATATAGAGTCTTGAGGCGCCGCGATCGCGTCTGTGTACCTGCTGATATAGATTTGCGTCAGAGGATTTTACAGGAGGCTCACTGTACATCTTACTCTGTACATCCAGGTACGAGTAAGATGTATCAGGATTTGAAACGTTGATACTGGTGGGGAGGGTTGAAGCCCGATGTAGCCAGATTTGTAGCATAGTGTGCGACCTGCCAGCAGGTCAAGATCGAGCATTTCAGACCTGGAAGTGAGCTCCATCCACTTCCTGTTCCACAGAGGAATTGGGAGGACATCACTATGGATTTTGTGACCGGACTGAGACTGAGCCGGAGTTTTGATGCCATCTGGGTCATAGTAGACAGATTGACGAAGACGGCACGTTTCATTCCTATCAGGGAGACGTGGCCGGTGAGCAAATTAGCTGAGGAGTACACTAGGTAGATAGTGAGACTCCATGGTGTACCAAGGACGATCATCTCAGACAAAGATGGGCGATTTACCTCGAGATTTTGGCAGCATATTCAGACTGCCCTGGGGACGAGTTTACACTTCACGACTGCGTTCCATCCTCAGACAGATGGTCAGTCAGAGAGGACCATTCAGACCCTAGAGGATATGTTGCGAGCTTGTGTGTTGGATTGGGGACAGGTGTGGACGGATCATCTCCCACTTGTTGAGTTCTCCTACAACAACAGTTGGCATGCATCTATTGGGATGGCCCCATATGAGGCACTGTATGGACAGAGATGTTGTACAGCGTCAGTGGTTTAGCACCTAATCAGATTCAGGATGATATGACTCTAGTAGCATTGATCAGAGAGCGTATGCTGACTGCGCAGAGCCGTCAGAAGTCTTATGCTGACAGGAGGCGTAGACCTCTAGAGTTCAGAGTTGGAGCCCATGTGTGGCTGAGGGTGTTCTTGACACGAGGTGTTAGGCGTTTTGGCATTAAGGGGAAGTTGAGTCCCCGATATGTCGGACCGTTCGAGATTCTGGATCGGGTTGGGAGCGCAACTTACAGATTAGCCTTGCCTCCGAGATTAGAGGGTGTTCACCCTGTGTTTCACGTGTCTCAGCTGAGGGAGTATATACCAGATCTGAGACACATCGTGAGTTATGAGGATTTGGTGGTTGAGCCGGACCACACTTTTGTTGAGCATCCTATTGTAGTCCTAGAGCGAGGTATGAGGCGCCTGCGTTCGAAGGACATTCCTATGTTGAGGATACAGTGGTCGAGACGAGGACCCGAGGAGGCTACATGGGAGACTGAGGATAGTATCCAGAGGTACTATCCAGAGTTCTATGCCGAGATAGGTGCACAAGTAGGATCACCGAGTAGATCTTAGTACTAGCTTGGTGAGTCTTATCTGCTTATATGCTATGATGTGTTTATTTTCATGCTAGCCTTGATGTGATTATCATCTTATTAGATCTTGTTATGCTAGTATGATACTTGTTTATAGCTGGAGATGGTTCTTTCCTCCATGCTATTGTGATACGTTTAGGATTTAGCTTGAGATGGTTCTTTCCTCCATGCTATTTTGATGGACATAGTAGTGCTGGAGATGTTCTTCCTCCATGCCTTTTTGTTATGATTATGATACGGCTAGAGATGTGCTTCCTCTATGCCTTGTGATATGTTTATGATTTGGCTAGAGATGGTTTTCCTCTAGGCCCTGGATAGTATAGTTTACTGCTGGAGTTGATGATTTCCTCCATGCTTATGTTTGAGGTTATATAGAGTGTTACCTCGACTTTTGAGTTCGAGTGTTATCAGGATCTTTGCACGTTTCAGGACGAAACTTGTTTTTAGGGGGGTGAGATGTGAGACCCCTATTCTTTCAGACCGAGATCGGACCATAGCCGAGTTTTGCTTTGGGCCAAGATTGGCTTTAGGGGGGTGAGATGTGAAACCTCCGCGGCTAACCGTGCCACAGCGCCTGCGTCGTGCCAACGGCGTACCTGCGCTTGCCTGCGTTCCGTGTCACCGCCCCTGCGGCTTATACCTGCCGCGCCCGCGGGTGATCTTTTCCGCCCCTGCGACCTTAGTTCACGCAGGTGCGTCTTGTCCCGGGACTACTTATAGTTAGGTAGTTCCTTTCCTTTCTAGTATGAGGGAACTAGTATCATGCTAGGCATCGGTTTATGACGAGTTGGATTTGATCCCTTATGGATCCCTTGGGTCTAGGTGTGACCCTTTGTGTGTGATAGGATTGTGATATATATATATATATATGTGTGTGTGTGTGTGTGTGTGTGTGTGTGTGTGTGTGTGTGTGTGTGTGTGTGTGTGTGTGTGTGTGTGTGTGTGTGTGTGTATGTGCCTTGTATAGGCTGTGTTGTCCTCTAGTTGGAGTGGACGTTTCTGGGAATTGTTCGTAGCGAGATACTTCTGAGATTGAGGTAAGTCCATAGGACTTACTTAGCTACCGTCCTTATATTGGATGTGTGTTTGAGTGGTGTGTGTTATGTGCTTATTAGCATGCGATATGATTCATTACCGATCTATGTTATATTGACCGCCCATTGTAGTGGTTGTGACAACTTACCCTTTCATCCCGTAGTGGAGTCTGGGAAGTTCTTTGTACGCTAGTTAGACTTGGTATACGGGAAGGGTACTGATACCACTCCTTACGGTATACGGGAAGGTGCGCTGATACCACTCCAGCTAGTTATTGCACGCAAAGGCGAGGATTATATTCCTCGTGTCACCTATTTTCATATACTGATTTATATACTCTTGCGTGCTTAACGTTATAAAGATAATAAACCGGGTAAATGTGTGATATCATGTTGATGTGTTATCGTTTATATGATGTGTGGTTGTGCTCTTGCCTATCTTATATTTGTGTATGGTTAGCTAACGGTTTTATATCGTGTTTTAGATCCTTTGCAGGTTAGGAGAACTGCAGAGTGATCCGGAGGGGTGATCTGCTGAGGGTTCCGTACACAGGGACAATATCGGGGTTACGGGTTATTTATGTTGTACGGAGTTGTGTTTTGACTTTTGTACTCAGCAGTACTATGTATTACCTTTTGATCAGTATATATATATACATCAGTTTTATGTTTTGTTTTAAACTATCGGTGCCTTGTTGTAAGATTCAGTGAAGTTGTTGTCAGGCTAGGGTCAGGATCCATTGTGAGATCCTAGCCTAGTAGCACTCCGAGTCCTACGGATTTGGAGTGTTACAGTCTCGACCAGCTACATACAACTCCAAGAACCTTGAAGTGCGTGAATGACACAAAAACTGTGACCCTCAATTTCAATATTTTTAATTTGTGATTTAATTGCTTCTTGTAGGCCCATTTTGAGAGCATAAATTTATGTCTTGATCACCGAATTGAAACTTTTGTTTTTTGAGCATCGAGGCTAAGAACCTCTTTATTGTGGTTTCGAATTACAAAACCGATGAAAGTTACTCCCGAATCAAATTTAGATCCATTGAAGTTGAGTTTGTGGGAGCCAAACTTTGATTTTTTTCCATTTAATATTGTTTTTCCGTTTGGTAATATTATTGTACTTTTCCGGTGGTTTAATGTCATAATCGTCCTCATCAATGATGATATTTTTCAATTATTGAGGGGACTGATTGATTAACTGTTAAAAATAATTTGTTCCTAAAGAACCAGATGTTCCAGTTTATTGTTACTAGACATAAAAACCTCTTTAGTCCAATCTTGTCTTTGATTTTCTAAAAAATATCATTTACTGTTATGTTTTTATGATTAATGTTGTTTATCTCGATCGAAACATCCTTATCAATTTTATCAACGATTTATTTACTAACACAACAATCAATAAACAGGTAAAATAATTCCACAAGTTAATGATTATATAATTTACAATGTCTAATAACTATAAATTTCTTTGGTCAAGCTTTATTTTTTTTGATTGTTTATCATGAAAAGTGGAGAATAATAAAGGTGCAAGATTAATAAATTGATTGAAATCAAAATAACACTTCGGTGTAGAGTTAAGATAAAAAAAAAGATTTCATGTGCAAGGTTAATGTGATGTAAATTATATATGTAGACGGAAAATAGAAATTATTCACATAAATAGTAATATTCATGCACAAAAACCATATAGATTGTGCACAGTAATTTTTAGGGAGCAAAGTTTATGCATCGGAAATCATACGGACTTAAACAGTACAAGGGCTGTGCACAAATCTCACACCCGTCTCCGTTCTAATCCTGTGGTAATTGATCCAAAAAAATACACTAAAAAAAAGTCTTTGGAAGTAATATGAGTTTTACTTTCTTCGTCTCGATCGTTACACCCGTTTTGTCCCACTTATATTAAAATTATAATTTTAGATGTAAAATAAATATTTACATTCAAATCTTAATTAATAATTATATAAAACATAAATATTTAGGCTCATGTCCGAGTGTCCAAGAGGGGTTGATCAATGTATAATTATGTTCTAAAGTTTTATTTTGGATGTTTATACAGATTAATTATGTTTTGAGAAGTTTAATCTTTTTTTTTTTTTTTTTTACAGATTGTTGAAAATTTTGACGTATTTAGTTTTAATCGCGATATCAACGAATATTTTCTTACATAAACTGTTAAAGGTGAACTATAAACAAAATATATATATAGATAGAGTGAAATTGGACCCGTCTCCAGTACTGGAGACGGGTTTCAATCTAAAAACACAAGATCCGTTTCGATCTCATCCTATATATGATATCCGGGATAGAACTTCCCCATGAACTTAATCCTTTTCTTCCCGTTCCATGGCCAACTTAACCTAGAACAAAACTTGAACATTAATTTGTTTGGTCAGCATAGTTGTACAAATTAAAGTTCACGTTTAAACGTGTTACAACACGATCTCGTGGTCTTTATTGTTGCTTTAAACGTGTTACAACGAGATAACTCCTGACTCGATCATTGTAAATTCGGACAATAAAAAAAAAAAATATTGGTACAAGAAACCTGAGATTTATTGTTATATATGTAGAAAATATGTCAATGTACCATATTAAAAATATGTAAATACACATTCATACTGAGAGTGATAGAACTACGTAATATAAATGGTCCTTCCAGATGACAATGCCAAATTGCCAAATATGAACAAAAATACCATTTTCGTGATTGTCACATTTAAAACGAAAGGACGTGCTTCATTTACTCACGTAAATAGCCATGTCTGCTTCAATTTGTGTATGAATTAACAAATCTAGCAAGAAAACAAATTACCCATGGACCAACTTGAATTCACGTTTTGTAGGGTCATCAATGAGAGTCGTGAACAACCTAACAATAGTGTACTATGTAGACATCAAAATCAACCTACGTACTTGTATATATGGTTTGAATAATCGTCTCAACTATATTATTTCATTTCTTTTTCGTTACAAGGTGATACGTCTGTGATCTGACATATGACGTATAATTCTCTATGATAACAATAGGTTAACGGTCGTTAACATGTGTTACATGAATTGTTTTTTTTAACGAGCATTAAACTAGGTTAACCAACATTAAAATATGTTAACAATTGGTAACGGTCATTAACCTTTTTTTTTTTTTTGTAACGACCGTTAACCTATTTTAACGACCATTTTCGGTGAAAACAAAATTTTTAACGATTGTTAGTTACATGATAAGGCCCGTTATAATATGTAAAATAAGGCCACTATTACTAAACTAACAAAAATAATTCATCCTTCACTTATTACGACGGCTATTACAACTGGATCGATGAAGCAATAGTTAAAACTTATAACAATGAGAAACCCATTTAAGTGGAGCCTTTCTTCCCAAACCAAAAACCATTTCTACCCAAAACCCATCATTATCCATCACTCTCTATAAAACAGAAGTAAATAATCCCACTTGTCGTTCCCACGTTAAGCCACCTCGAATTTTACCACATGTCGTCCCTACATTAAGCCACATAGAATTTCGCCACGTGTCGTCTCTAAGTTGTGCCACCTCATTTTTTTAACCTTCTATTTTATTTATTTATACAGATGATATAAACTTATTTCCATTAAAAAATACAATTTTGAGCTTATACTATTTTGTATCAATTATTACCATATATAATTTTATTGGTTTAAGTAATTTCCTTCCAAGAACTACCATTTTACAACCTGTCATTATTAAGGATTATGATTTGAATTTTTTCACTCAATTACGATATCAGTATTAATATGTAAACTAATCTTAATTTATATAGTATAAATAGTCTTAATATTTTATACCAAATTGATTAAATAGGATTAATGTATTTTAGCAAAAATATTAACCGATTAATTAATACATGTTATATGTATAATCTACATCTAATAAATGTATTAGACAATAGCTTATCAAATTATTATTATTATTATAAAATAATTTATATATATATATATATATATATATATATGAGATAGTCTATTAGAATATTCAACTAATCTATTTTCTTATATTTTAAACAAAAACTTATTATTAAACTAATTAAAAAGTTATTGGTAAAATTTAAAAACTTTCTAACAGAAAATTATATAGGATTATCCTATTATAAAATTGATCTAAATAAGATATATGAATAATAATAATAATATCATATCTTTATTGGTTATAATATATTTTCTCAGTATTTTTATTTAATGTAATAATTGGCTTTGTCAATTTTCTAATAAAATATATTTTAATGACATAAAATAAATTGACTATTAAAATAAATAAATAAATAAATAAATAATGTTACTTAACAAATATCAAATTATTTTATCTATATTCAAAACATCCAATTATTTGAAATATAAAAAGTAAATGACAAATCATATATATATTGGTTCAAAAATAACTTGAATTAAAAAATCAATATAATTTATTCTTCTAACACACAAATATTATAATATTTTTCAAATATATAAATTTATTTTTTGTTTATGTCATAATCATTTTTTATATCTCATATCTCATGTCATTCTCTTAACTAAGAAACTAAATAAAATTAAAATGGGAACAGTTGACTAAATATAAATAAGATATATGCAAAATCCGACGTGACTTAATATGGTGGTGACATGTGGCAAAATCATAGGTGGCTTAATGTAGTGATGACATAAATCCTATGTGACTTAATGTGGTGATAACATGTGGCAAAATCTACTTCTGCTTCAGTATTATACTAGTGTAATACCCGCATCTTGTGCGGGTTTTGAATAACAACAATGGGTTAGATTTATTAGTGTGCTATTATATATATTGACATTATTTTGTTTTATATTTACATATATATTTTTTTATATATAAATGAATTATTAAGTAATTATTGATTAGCTCCAATGAAAAATTGGACAAACTTTAGATAATATTTATAGATCGAAAAAGTGAAAATATAAATTTGTTCGGTAGAAAAATTTTACAATTAGAAAATAATTTTTCAATTGATAAAATATTAGTAAATTTATAATTCAAATAATCGTTTAAGAAAACAAACACTATATAAGTACGTTTTTGTAGTTTAATTAAAAGAAATGTTGGATATATTTTTTCAATTCTATAAACATTATATAATTTATATGCACGATTGGTTGATAAATCTGATTGTAACTATAGGTGATTAATAATTCAATAATTTAAATTGAATATAAAAAAATCATGATAATATAGTTCAGTAAATTATCATATAAATTAGAATACAAATAAACCAAAGTCGGGTTCAATCTCAAGATTGTACCCATGATTATCTTCTTAAATAAATTATATATACAAAAATACATAAAAAAAATATATTTTTTATTTATTTTTAATACTCTAAAATAATTACCTAATTTTAAATGCTTAACCACGTTAAACTCGAAATACAAAATTCTTGTAAAATTTTCGGTTTTGAATTATATATTTAAATGACATTTCGGATTCGGTTACATAATATGATTTTTGGTTTTATTTTTAATTGTAAAATCTTAATTTTAAAAATTAACATAAAGGGGATTACAATTAAAACGTTATATGATTTTAATTAAAACGTTCAAATTAATATAAATTGGTTAAATTATAAAACCGATAAGATTTAATCATTTTCTTTTTTTTTTTTAGCTGTAATCAAATAAAAAACGTGAGATATGACGAGCTAAATTTATTTTAAAAACCAAGTATTTTTTAGCTGTAATCAAATAAAAAACGTGAGATATGACCAGTTAAATTTATTTTAAAAACCAATTTGAATATATACTTGAATTTTAGTTTTTAAAAACCAATTTGATATATACTTTTTCTATTTTTTTGGGCTTCGAGAAACGTGGGCGCGACACGTGGCAATAGAGGCTCCTTCTTTAATAGATATATGATGATATGATGATGATTTCTTAAAATTTATATTGTTGAAAAAAGATTTTATTGAATAAAAAATTTGAACAATTTTGTAATAATATTTCGATTTTTATTTTTTAAAAAAATTTATATTGCTAAAAAGATATTATTGAATAAAAAAATTGTGCTGAGAAAAATATTTGATTTTTAAAATTTTAATTATTTTGGTGAAGAGATATTTTTGGGTATTTTAATAATTTTTTTAAAGAAATTAGTTTTTAAAATACCAATTTGATATATACTTTTTTTATTTTATTTTTGGACTTCGAGAAACGTGGGCGCGACACGTGGCAATAGAGGCTCCTAAATTAGATTAATAAAAATTGTAAATCTTTTTATAAATTCTTTTTATATTTATTGAAATAACCATACAACTAAAAAGTATAAAATACCAAGGTTTGTGTATAGATTATAAGTATCGATTTTATATTATAACTTAATAGAGTCATTTTTTCTAATGAATGGGAAACTATTCTCGGTTGAAAATTACTTTATTTAGCTTTACAAGATTTTAGCAATATAATTATAAAATTTTATTTTGTAACTCAAGTAAATTATTAATCAAATCATTATAAAATATTTGTTAACATTTTATTAAGCCCTGTTTGAATTTGATAAAAATTGTTAAAAAATTTATGAATGACACAAATGAAACTTATGAAAATGTATAAATGTTAAAAAAAAATAAAAATAATTTATACTCGAAGAGAAAATGAATAATATGACCATTAATATACACATTAATTCACGGTAAATTTATGATCTAACTTCACCATAATATGATCAGTGATTTTATAAATAATACTATATAATATCGTATAATTTTTTTCAAATCCCGTACATAACACGAGAATTAAACTAGTATCTAAACTATAATCACCTTCAAAATCTGGAACTCCAAACTATTTGCTTTTGATTTCATGTATGTGATATAATGTTCAATGAAAACCCCTAGAAAAACACGGGTAAGTTTACATAATATTTTCCCGGCCTCTTTTAATCCTTGTTCATCGCCATCACAATATCTCAACAATCAATCACATAATAATGTTCACATCTTTTCTACTCCCTGTTTATTGTCAAGATCACAATTGAAGAGTTTGTTTGGTGGTTTGCTGGTGTCCGAGTCTTACAAGCATAATGTCAGTAGTTTAAATCAATTGCTATTATATAGGATAGTGTATCGTGTTGTTTAAATTCTCTGTAACTTGCTAATATATTCAGCAATTGCAATTGCAAAGCGTATTTCAACATCTGTATCAGAGTAGATACAGATGATCATTGTGATCTCTGGAGCGAGCTGATGGAGAACTTACTAAGGACTAAGGGACGGTAGATCCTTGTTGAGAACGGGTATACATCACCCAAAGACGTTTTCCTCCTATGACAGCGCATAAGACACATATGGAGGAAATCAAGATGCAAAATCACCAAGTGAACCACTCTCTCTTTCAAGATCTAGATAGAGAAGTGTTTGAGCAAATCCTAGATCGAAGCATATCTAAAATAGTTTGGAACTCATTGAAGAGGAAATATGGAGGAAGCAAGAAGGTGACAAAATCTCTACGGAACACCTTGAGAAGAGATTTCGAGGTCCTGGAGATGAAGAAGACTAAGACCATTTTTTAGAGTAGAGAATAAAAACATCTAATATCCATTCGATTAAAAATTGGACGAATATAATTATAAGACAAGTTAAGTGTGTATATGGGAATTTCACTAGATTCGACTCAAAATATACACTAGCTAGAAATAAATATTGTTGTGCGGAATCACTGAAAATGAACAAAATTCAACAAACAAGAAATATAACACACAATTTTATAGTGGTTCACCCTATAAAAGCTACCTCCACTTTGTAGAGAGATTTTATTGAGAAATTTCAGATTACAAATGAGAGGATAAACAGATGATAACTAGGTTATCCAGATGAATAGATGATAACTAGGTTATACAAGATATTCACGTTATCAGATTAACAATGATCAAATGATAGGAGACTAAGGGAATACTACAATACATATAGGAACAAAACCATTAGGTTTATAATTGGGCAGATTTATACTTGAGCATGTTTAAACTTGGCAGGTTCAAACTTGGAAGCCAAGTATAAGACTGGGTCAAACAAAAATAAATCCAATTCGAGGCATATTCAACAAATCTCCACCTTGACTTGGATCCTCACATATTGTGAGAATGGCTTGAAAGACAAAGAGCCAAATCTGATTTAATTAATTAGTAATATTACATATATATAGGCTGCTAGAGGATACACTTGACTAAAATAACTAATCCTAAAATTAAACTTAAAGGAAACAAATAATATACACAGCTAATATGTAGGAAAAGCATAACATTAATATAGGGATTTCATCACACCCCCTCAAGTTGGAGCATGGATGTCTCTAATGCCCAACTTGCAAAGTAGGAACTGAAATTGGTGTTGCCATAACGCCTTTGTGAGGATGTCGGCAAGTTGTTGTGATGACCTAACATGGGCGGTTGTAATAGTGCCTTTTTGAACCTCGTCACGAACCACGTGGCAGTCGATCTCAATATGCTTTGTGCGCTCATGTAATAGGGATTTGCAACGATGTGTAGAGCGGATTTATTGTCACACCAAAGCGTCATTGGATGATGGTGATGAATGCCAAAGGAACCAAGGCGAGATTTAAGCCATTTGAGTTCGCAAGTCGTTGTAGCCATAGCGCGATATTTGGCTTCAGTGGAAGATCTAGATACGGTCGTTTGTTTCTTCAACTTCCAAGAAATAGGAGACTCACCCAAAAAAAAATAAAGAAACCAGTTATAGATCATCGGGTTAAAGGACAAGTTGCATAATCAGAATCACAAAATGCATTTAATTGAAGGGAACTTGAATTAGATAAGAGAATACCTTGCCCGGGACTAGATTTTAGGTAACGTAGGACTCGAAGGCCAGCGTTCCACTGATTGATTGTGGGTTGTTGTAAGTATTGTGCAAGAATGTGGACACAATAACTTAGATCGGGACGCGTGATGGTGAGGTAAATCAATCTACCAACTAATCTGCGATACTTGTCCGGGTGGGAAAATAATGGACTTTTGTCCATAGAGAGATTGTGCCCAGGCTCGATTGGGAAGGGAGAAGGGCGAAATCCAAGATTTCCTGATTCATTTAAAATTTCCAAAGTATACTTGCGCTGAGATAGAAATAGTCCTGAAGGTGTGCGGATTACTTCTATACCGAGGAAATAACGTAGGTTGCCGAGATCTTTCATATGGAAACGTCGGTTGAGATAGGCTTTGAATCGAGTTATAACAGAAGAGTCGTTTCCTGCAATTATTAGATCATCTACGTAAATAAGTATATGAAGAGCGATACCTAGTTTGTTATAGGAGAAGAGCGAGTAATCCGCGTATGACTGAACGAAACCAACACGGAGAAGTGCAGATCTGAGTTTCGCGAACCATTTCTAGGTGATTGACGAAGCCCGTAAATTGATTTTTGCAAGTGACAAACATGTGATGGGTTGTTGGATCCGAATCCTGATGGAAGCCTCATATAAACGTCTTCTTTAAGATCTCCGTGTAGAAAAGCGTTGTGTACGTCCATCTGATGAAGCTCCAAGTTCTTGATTGAAGCTACTGCAAGGAATACCTTAACTGAAACCATTTTAGCTACAGGGGAAAAAGTTTCTTTCAAATCAATACCTTCGGTCTGATTGTTGCCTAATGCAACAAGACGTGCTTTATATCGTTCAACGGATCCATCTGCTTTGAGTTTTGTTCGAAAAACCCATTTGGAACCGATAGACTTGGCACCAGGAGGTAGAGACACAATCGACCACGTGTTGTTGCGCTGCAAAGCATCGAGTTCGGATTGCATTGCTATACGCCAATGAGAGTGACGATTGGCCTCTTTGAAAGAGGTCGGATCTGGATGATTAGTGGATGCAGATACATAGCATTTGTATGTAGGGGATAGATGAGAATATGTGAGATAATCGGAAATATGGTAAGGAAATTTACCTGGCGCCGATTTAGAAGGAGAAAGACTCGAGATTTGTGCGGAATTAGTGATGGTATTGCACACTTAATCTTTGTAACGTGTATTAGGTTGGATAGTCCGAGTGCTTCGTCGTATGGAGAGAATCGGATCGGTGTTTGTTTGGGAATGATTTGATAAGATTGGATTTGGAGATGATCTAATATGAGACGTTTGGTTAAGATTTAAACCGGAATGGGAAGAATATTCGGATGATATATTCAATTGATCTGAAGAGGAAAGTAAATTTGTTTGATTTGGACTGGAAGAAATTTCTGATGATATGTTCAGCGTGTCTGGAGAGGAAAGTACATCCGTTTGATTTAAATTTATATTTGTGGGATTGGAAGAGATATTTTGCATGATTTCCGGATTGCAGATTTGATTTTGTGCATCGGGTAAGGAAAGAAGATGTTCAGTATTTTCATGGGGAGTGGGGTCAGAAAAAACAGTAGGTGGAAGACTAAGATTGGTGGTGAGTTGGATTTCATTAGGGTTTAGGTTAGAAGAAGGAGGGGGCCCGCTTGGAGTAACGGTAGGCAGAGAGTTAAAAGTAGAGGATTGTAGGTCATTTTTGAAAATTTGTGATTTATTCAAAGAAATATCAGGTGTTAAATTAATATTTTAGAATGGAAAATAATTTTCATGAAACACAATGTCACGAGAGATGAAAACTGAATTAGTATCGATATCATAAATTCGCCACCCATTTTGTCCAAAAGGATACCCCAAAAAAATACATTTACGACTACGCGGTAGAAATTTATTGGTTTCTTTGGGTTATTTGGATGCATAACATAAACATCCAAACACACGAAAATGTGAATATTGAGGTTTTTGTTTTAAAAAAATTTCAAACGGAGTTTTGTTATGAAGGATTGGTGTTGGGGTTCTGTTAATTAAGTAACATGCCGTAAGAACCGCCTCGCCCCAAAATTTTATTGGTAAAGACGCTTGAAATAAAAGAGCACGAGCAACATTTAATATATGTCGATGCTTCCGTTCAACACGCTCATTTTGTTGGGGTGTATAAGTACATGATATTTCAAAAATAATACCATTTGTAGCGAAAAAAGGTTTAAGAGCAACAAATTCTTATCCATTATCGCTACGAAATTTCTTAATAGTTGTGTGAAATTGTGTTTGACACATTGTAACAAAATTAGGTTTGATTTTCGAAATTTCCTTTTTATTTGATATTAAGAAAACTCATGTAATACGTGAATGATTATCGAGTAGAGTTAAGAAATATGATGCTCCACATAGAGATGAAATACGGTACGGGCCCCATACATCACAATGAATTAAATCAGAAGTAGATATAGCCTTCGAATTACTTAACGGAAAACTACGACGAGTTTGTTTGGCTTTGTGACATATGTCACAAGGAGTCTTTCTCGTTTGTAAAATAGAAGAGGATGTAACTCCGGAAAATGTTTCAAGTAAATTAAAGGTAGGATGCCCTAATCTTTGATGCCAAAGGGTTGTCTTATTTGGAAGAAAAACGGAATGAGTTGTGGCCGAATACAAAGTTTGGAACGAACCATCGCAGCCAATATACGCCATCATGAGTCTCACCCGCTCCAATCAGCGTTTGTGTAGCGAGGTCCTTAAAACACAAAGTTTTGAAGTAAGGATAATAGTACATGATAGAGATTTTGTTAAACATGCCAAGGATATGAGATTGCATTTTAAACCGGGTACAAATAAGACATCATGTAATGTAAATAATGGATTAAATTTGACCGATCCGGCACTGGTATCCATTGTAAGTATACCATTAGGTAACTGAATCATATGCTTAGACACGGTAATAATATTTGAAAGAAAATCACGATTACCTGTCATGTGAAAAGAGGCAGCGCTATCTAATATCCATGGTTTAGAGTGTATACCTGACATTGTATCATTGGAAGAAGCATGATAGTACTTGAATTTTTCGAACAACACAGTCCACTGATCGTCAGAAACAATCGTTCCGAGAGCAGTGCGATCTTCTTGCGTTAGTTGTGAGATATGCGATGTAGATGCAGAGTTGGCATGCGCAATCTGGATTGCATTACTAAATCCATCTTTTGCACTCGGTTTGGGTGGGTTAACAAGTGCAGATTGTGAAGGACAAGGTCCATTACCCATAACATAGTTGAGTGGTGTGTTAGGAAGAGGATCGTTTGATTAAGTCTGATACCATGTGAGAATGGCTTGAAAGGCAAAGAGCCAAATCTGATTTTATTAACTAGTAATATTACATATATATATATATATATAGGCTGCTAGAGGATACACTTGACTAAAATAACTAATCCTAATATTAAACTTAAAGGAAACAAATAATATACACCGCTAATATGTAGGAAAAGCATAACATTAATATAGGGATTTCATCACATATATACCAGATTACATTAGTCGATGCTCGAATCCTCATAGACAAACCCGATGCATTAGTTAATGCCCAAATCCTCATATACATATCAGATGCATTAGTCAATGCTCAAATCAACTCTTCTCCAGATGCATTAGTTAATTCCCATAACAACTCCCATCTCTATCCAGATGTGCCTCTTGTACACTCAAAAACTTTTGACATTTAGCAAGTACAAACAATGTTGGAACTTTCTGCGAGGTACCAGCTTGGTGAACATATCAATATGATTATCAACAATCCCTACTTTCTTCACCCTGATCCTCTTCTCACTTCTCAAGAAATGATTACCTAATGTTAATATATTTAGTCCTCTCATGATGAATCCGATCCTTGGCCAACAAATTGCACTCAAAATGTCACATTACACAATAGCACACAATAGCTTGATCGTGATGTATACATGGATCACTAACCAATCCCTTCAACCATATTCCTTCTTTAGCCAATTCTGTCAATACCATGAACTTTGTCTCTGTGGTAGACAAAGTAACCGTGGGTTGTAGGGTTGTCTTCCAACTCACAAGCGAACCTCTAAGAGTGGAAACATAACCGGTCATAGATCTTTTAGTATCAACAACTCCTGCATAATCAGAATCAGAGTACCCTGTGACTGAACACTGTGTATCATTCCCAAAAACGAGCCCAATGTCAGATGTACCTCTATCTCTAAGAAACTCCATTCCTAGAACTTTTTGAGTTGCTTCTAGATCCTTTGTCTCGTCTCTCGTTGCTGCAAACCACTGTACAACTTCAGACCCTGATACAACTTCTTTATAGGTGGATAGTTCATGGAAATCTACCTTTTTAGCAACCTGTAGGGAATAATAACCGTATGCTCAAAGTCATACCTTTGTGGAGGTCTTACTCCAACTCCTCTTAATCGTCCCTTATCTAATCAGTCCAATTCAAGGCATATTCAACAAATATGTAATAATATTTTAGATAATAATATATTTTAATTTATGTTGAAATTATGGTTTTATTTGAACAAAAATTGAACGGTCTTTTTTTAATTAGAAACAAACGATCATTACCTTTATATTAACAATCGTTTTTTTACATGTAATATTCTATAATAGAGTTTAACGATCGTTAACCTATGTTAACAATCGTTAACAATAGGTTACCAGTTGTTAACATAGGTTAACGATCGTTAACCTCTATTACATGATTTTTTTTTGTTTTGCTTTTTTAACGAGCGTTAAACTAGGTTAACGAACATTAAAAATATGTTAAGGGTTGTTAACCTATACATTTTTTTAAAAAAATTTTGTAACAACCGTTAACCGTTTTTAGCGATCGTTACAGGTGAACAAAGTTTTTTTAACGATGGTTAGTTACATGATAAGACTCGTTATAATATGCAAAATAAGACCGCCGTTACATAACAACAACAAATCGGATTCCATAGTTTTGTTTTCCATTTAGATTAAAAATTTAAGAGTTTTAACTAGTCAAATTAATTTAGGGTTAGATCTAGAGGAGTACCTATAAAACATAATTCGAAACTTGTTCAATCAAATAAACGGTAATTGCACATTTTTATAATTATAAGACCATCGATAACGATTGATCTGAAAGCTTGTGATTACTCTTTTTTTGTATAACTTTACTAAACTAACAAAAATAATTCATCCTTCACTTATTACGACCGTTTATAACAAATAATGGGCTTTGTGTATTGCTTGACCCTCCCGATGGTGTTTTTGAATTATTAAATGATGATGTAAGGGGTCGGACTATCCCCCGTATGAGGATCACTTAGCCTTTATTATATATTAAAAGCGCGTTTAGATGTGCCCGAAGACCACTGTCTCTCCTTCTGACCCAAAAAAAAAGATAAAGCAATAGTACTTAAAACTTAAAACAATGAAAAACCCATTTAAGTGGAGCCTTTCTTCCCAAACCGAAAACCATTTCTACCCAAAACCCATCATCATCCATATCTAAACTATAATCACCTTCAAAATCTGGAAAAAAAAAAAACTCAAAACTATTTGCTTTTGATTTCATGTATGTGTTATAATATTCAATGAAAACCCCTAGCAAAACATGGGTAAGTTTACATTATATTTTCCGGGCCTCTTCTACTCCTTGTTCATCAGGATCACAATATCTCAACAATCAATCACATAATAATGTTCACATATTTTCTACTCCTTGTTTATTGTCAAGAACACAATAACATATTTAAACAAAAAAAATCTCATTAGATCTCCTAGAAGGATGCCTCCAAACTGTCGATTTGTATCCGTGATCCACTATTTTTGTACTAGGGGGACAATTTTTGTGTCTTGAATTCACACCTTTACCATTAATCCAAAATTCAAACTCAAAAAATGTCCAAATCTGATGTCGAATCAAAAATTTTGTTTCAGAAAAAACTACAATCACACATCAACCAAATAACAAATCTCAAATCATCCATATTTGTCATCCCTTTCCGCACGTCTTAGAGACCTTTTGCATTGTGGACAAATGGCTAAATTTTTTCATTGAAAAAGTTGTGGATAGGTGATCGAATCCGACGGTTCAATATAGTCTAAATTTGAGATTTTTACCAGTGATTCTTGAGAATTTACTGTGTACTATTTCGACATACATGTTCTCGCTGCTTTTCCTCAATATGTTTGACGTACTGACGTTTTCTGTTGTACTTACATAAATTGACTCGTGCTTTTGTATTTTTTTAAAAAAATTTCATAACAATCCGTTTGTCTGAATTTTTTTTCGCCATTCGTTTCATTGGACGACATATCATCAGCTAAATCGTTAAAAATGTACTTACTTTCGAATGTTTGAGATCATACGTACAAAACACACCGTCGATTGATCATTAACATTCGACATAATCCGTAGGAAACAAACTTAAGGGGTCGACACGTTAATCCTATTTTACGTCACCCCAACTACATAATGACATGGTATCCTTTCACCTATATAATATCCACAATTTAATGTTATTTTAGAATAACGTTGATAAAAACAGGATGAAGTTAATTAGGTAAATCTCATAACCTAAGAATGAAAACCGTCGGCGAGATGAAAGGGGTCGTTGGCGAGGCGGACAACCTGGTCGAAGTGATGTTCGGTGTCTTCAGGGTGGTTGGCCTCGACTCGAGGCCGTTCAGGGAGAACCCAACGGCCATCCGGGCCGCGGATCATCCCCTTGTTGTGGTCTTGACGCCAAAAGGGAGGAACACCGTACTCAGGCTTGAGGAGGTTCGAGTCCTTGTTGACGAGGGCAATGTCGCGTTTGTTAGCGAGGCTGAATTTACGATTTTTGCCACGGTAGCCGTCAACGAGGTGGAGGTGGGCCTCGAGGTTGTGGGCGCAGCTGACGTCATTGGTTGTCTTGAGGAAAGGTGAGTGAGAGTGGTCGAGGGCTAACTCGGTGCCGACGTGCGCGTAGCTCCACGGGAAGTGAACCTTCTCCTCGAGATACTTTTGGTATTGGAACTTCTCGTTTGCTATTAGCCCCGGCACCGTCGGCACCTTGTCGTTCACGTTTATGATCCTCAACACCTAAGACAACATACGTGCATAATTCGTACGTTATTTAACATACCATAATTGGTGGCTAAATAAATTTATCAATTTTACATTCGGGAAAAAGTACAATTTTGTATTTACATGCAAAAGTTTAAAAGTTGATAATATTCATCCACCTGTTCCTCATCACGTGACTTCAAAACATATAATTTTTTTTTTTAAACTGTTAGAAATGATATTGGCCGATTACAATTTCTCGTTTGCTATTTATTAAGTTATAGATATTATTATATTTTTATGGAAGTAATTGAGTGATTGTGATTGGTCTCACTCAGTGGGGTACGTAGAATCTGTGTGGCTTGCCGATTCACATGTATCGTGATAAGACTACCCTTGCATTAATCAGTTTGTATTTATATAGTTTGGAAACGGATGCTTATTTTGGTATATATGCTCAATTCTGTATTGGGAACTTGTACTAGAAAAAAATAAAATAAAATTTGCCTCTTATATTTTATTTTGCGTAATTTTATTTTGTGAAAGATTAATTTTTGTGGCCTCTTTTATTTTCACTCAAAAAATTAGAGGCATTTTAAATCTGAAAATATAATGAAAATTCAACTCTGACGTGTACTGTAACATATGCATATTATAATAATGCGCGTCAGCTTAACAAAAAAAACACGCACCTTGACGCCGAGCTCGTCGCATCGGTCTTTGAAGCGGAGGTTGCCGACCCGAGGACTCGCAAAGGAGAATACGGAGACGGGGATTTTCTGAAGAGCGCCGTTGTGTTTGACAACATTAAGACGCATCTCGGCAATGTCGTAAGCGGTAAGAAGCGCAAGAGCAGCTCCAAGGCTGTGACCGGTGACGGTGATGGAGAGTGGAATCCCATCGTCGCCTTTGTAACGCTCAACAAGACGCTTGACCTCAGCAAGGACTTGCTGTCGGGCCGAGAAGGAGCAGAACCGGCAGTCGTCTTCCTTGGTGGTGTAGAGGTCGTAAAAGCCTGACTCGATCTGCACGTGCGGGTTGTCGCGGAAGTGTGCCGGGCATAGAATGTTCTTAAGATCGTGGATCCACTCTAAGTAGGTCACTGTCCCCCGCCATGATATGACGATGTCTCGCCGCCCTAGCCGGCGGATCTCGTCCTCGTCGGAGGCCACTGCCACGTACCCCATCCAGTTCGCGTGTGGGCTCCATAAGCTTCTCAGTCTCCTTATGCTTGATTTCTGAAAGAAGTTGGGCAGGTTGATGTTTGATGTCGCATACAAGTACCTGCTTTTTACACAACATAAAAAATCATAATCATTTATTTTACACACATTTCATGATTATCTTGTCCGTACATTTCATATAAACATTCAATTACCAAAAACAAAGTTCGACTCCATCTATGAACTTCATTCAGTTTCTATAAACCAATTGAAGAATATATATATATATATATATATATATATATATATATATATATATATATAATTTTTGTTATTTTTTTTCAAACATAAACATTACCCTACAGAAATTAACACACATTTTTATTCGTAATCTGCAAAAATTAAACAATGATAATAAAATTAATTAAGTGAATAGCTAACATAAAATGAACACATAGTGTATATATATTAAAAAGGGTTTGTGACAAATATAGGACCTGCACATAGTGTAGCCATAGTGGGACATATCCATCTTATGAAAGAAGTCAGTGGCCAAGTATTTGCAAGAGCCACAGTAGATGGAGTGAGGGTCGAAGTCGAATGAGTCGTAACACGCCTGAGAGAATTCGCCGTACCGGAGAATTTCCCGTCGGAGATGAGAGTTCATGGGGTCGATCAAGCCCTGCCAGTCATGGCTCCCATGGATTTCCCTCCATATCTCGTTTAACGGCCTTGAATCCTCACCCTCATCAGACAGCTCCAAATCACAATAATCACCGTCGTCGTAGTTGCCGGAATCTCGCAAGAGTTTCAGATTGATCGGAGCCAGCGGGACAGAAGATGAAGAGGCTTTGCATCTGATGGATGGTGAAAAGGGCTTTTCTGCTTGGAAGTAAGATGGAAGGACGTTAAAGGGTTTATGTTTGTTTAGAGGAGGAAGAAGAAGAGATGAAACCGCCATGGATGGGTTTATTTTTCTTAAGGTAGTATCCAGCTAGGTAGCAATTCAAGAAATGGTCTACTTTTGAGTGGTGGGTGGTGATAAGAAGAGATGGATAGTGGTGTAACAATTAATGGTTCTCCACAATCATCATTAAATACACCACGTACTAGCTAGCTACGTTGTACTTATGATGTATAGTCATGACTGTGTTGTGTTCAACTTGAAATACTATTCTGACCATCTATGTAATGGCCAAATAATCCTTCTGTCCACATATAATGTATTGCCAAAACTAGGACCAGAGGTTCCACCAAATCGTTACTTTCTCCGGATTGGACAACCTAACTGTGCTTACTCTATTACATAAGTAACTTTTTACTAAGCTAATCTACAGTGTTTATTTTTACTGTCGCTTGGTTCACTGTCAATCTATTCTCTATTTGGTTTCCCATTTTCGATAATCATATCCAGGGATATATGAATCTGATTCATTAAATCACTATTACAGAAGATCCTGACTGTTCGAATGATGGTGTGGATTGACCAGTTGTAGAATAGTGTGATCCAGTCATCTCTTCCGCTCATTTCTTTTCGTGATGTCCAACAAATCATTCGTCTGCTTCATTGTATAATTTCGCATGTTTACGAAATGCTTCATTTTCTATGTATATCCTGGATGATGTTACTTTGAAATGTTTGAAAAATTAAATTTTCTGAACTATAAAACCAAGGATCGAAATCATGCTATAGTTATAGTTATTAAAGAATCGAAATTTACATACCTGATTCCATAGTGCAGCAACCCGATACAACTTTAATACAGAATCTACATACCGAATGAGAGCCGCAGGTATATCGTCTTCCTCAATCAAATCTCTTAGGGTTTCTATAGGTTTTCTCTCTGATGGGTAGAGATATGAAAGGCTGATCGATTTGACCTATTGGGGACCATAACCTAATATCTTTTATATATTGACCTAATAAAATCTCATTAAACCTATTGAGCCAAAATCTGGTATCTACTCATTGAGTCCAAACCGTTTAATTTAAAGTATACGGGTTTTACTTAATTGAATCACTTTAGATAAACCACTAACAATTAGCTAGCCATATAATATAATTGAATCACTTTACAATCTCCCACTTGGCTTACATGTGAAACAAACAATTATATTAACCAAATTCTTTATGTGCACGTATTGGCTAATTTTAAAGACTTCTTCTTTATTTCAATCTGGTCCATCTCATATATCAATATGAGATCACGACGGCATTCGTCACATTCATCGTAACTAAACCTTCCGTATTCATCATGTCAATATATTCAATGGCATAGATCAAGTATGGATGAGTGACATGAAAATTACATGCAATGTGATCTCATAACATGCCTATTTTCAGTTGTTCCTACTTTATTCGGAGATCAATCCAAAACCAAACTCAAGTTCACAAATATAATTTAAGAATTAACTCATAAAACTTTATTGTGCATAATCCAAAAGGTACAAAACATCATTTCAAACTCCTACTAAGTTATGGGATTACAAAATCTGTCAAGCCTCATGTGAGCAGTATGCTCCTTAAATAATTTAGGAGGCAATCCCTAGATTAACTGATCCGATAATTTGAGTTTATCCTTATATGTTCTATAGAACTTGACATTTCCTGAACTTTTTCTTTCATTAACATAAACATAATGTCAATGTGTTTCTCCATCAAGGAGCTTTAGTAGGTATTGTATTCAACTTGCATACATGTTATCACAAAATAACTTTATCTAACTCTTATATAAATCTACTAAAAGCATGTAGCCAATGACAAATATATGCAATCATAGCGGAAGTAGCTACAAGTGTTGTTTAACACTTTTCCTGAACATAGTTCTTCCAACCAACCTATAGTCTTTAGTTGACCGTCTTTTATCCGACGTCTACAGAAATCGAGGTAAAATATTTAATGATCTCCAAACTCTCGATTTCCGTATTATAGCATGAAATCTTTCATTATTTGCTAGGCCGCATGACTCCATGCACTTAATAATCTGCTATACACTTTAGTCATATACGCTATATCCGGAGGTGTACAAACTCAAAAGACATTAGACTCCCTATTAAAGTTGTACAGGGTATCTCTTATATCCTCAAAACCTCAAGGATTTTCTTAAGACATACATTAAAGCCGAAATTGATAACCTTTAGCTCTTTTGTGACAACTTAATGACACTTTGAGAATTATCTCATAGTTACTGTTGCCTAAGCAAAAGAACCGTCCCCAAGATCTTTCATCTCAAAACTCCTAATGAGAAATATCTTGGTTTCAGCCAATAAGCCCATATCGATGCAAACTAATAGTATATCATCGATAATAATTTACTTACTCCCACTGAATTGTGAAATACAAAATTTTCAACCTTATTTACCTCAAATCCAAATGAAGTAATAACCTTATGAAATTTATAATTTCACTGTCGTATACCTAATTATACCGTAGATGAAATTCTTATTTTCATACCATAGTTTTCAAATCTTTAGATTCAAAACTTATAGTTGAACCACATAAGTGTATCATCACTAGATGTAGAAACACTCTTTTATTTCATCCCATGTAGCTCTAAATCAAAATGAGCCACACATGTCATTTTTGTCCTAAACGAGTCATTCAACGAATTTGAATGAATATTCATTTAATTTTAATGCATTCCTTATGAGTGAATCATTTCAAAAATCCTTTTGACAACGCAATAAAAACTCAAATGTCGTTATCCTGTATGAATTTTATCTCACCCTATAGCACTGTTCTAGAATTGAGAATTAGAACTTCTAATAACCTCACGAAGCTTGAATAGATCATCAATTGATGTGCCTACTTTATCTTCTTGTTCCTTATGATACGTGATAACTTTCTCGTATCCACCCCATAAGAATCACTTGTTCTACAAGATATACAATGTAATCATCTAAGATTTCATACCTCATTTCTCAATAAACTCCTTAATGACACTTATTGAGGTTGCTGAGTTTGCTCTATGGGAGGAACATTAGTGTTGTCATAAACTGAATATATATATATATATATATATATATATATATATATATATATATATATATATATATATATATATATATATTGAAGAGCAATTAGAGAGTACAACTTTCAAATTGCTTTCAATAATAACTTTATAAAGAGATGTTAAACTCTTTTCTTAATGAACAACTACATCAACAAAGATGTTCCTCAATTCTTCCCCCTCAAACTCTACATCCTCAATAAAATCTTGCATTTCCCGTTTCTAAATTGACGGACAATGAAAACATAAAAACTTATACTAACTCTACCTAAAACATTGATACCTGATGGTGATACTTGAATGTAATCACCAAGTGTTTCTAGATATTGAAATTATGTATACTTGAGAGTAAGCCAAATTAAGAAAGATGCATTCTTCATACGCCGAGTGTGATATTTGCAAAATCCTTCTTACGTGTCGAAACCTTTTACAAAAGAAGCAACTTTATATTTGCTTATTATGCTTCTTTTGCTTTAGACCCTTAATATCTCCGTTTGTCCTTTCCTTCCTCCGGGGAGTAACCGAATGAGGACACCTTTTGTAAAGCCATATAAAATCTCAAAATACTCTTTGAGATTTTCTTAATTCTCATCTCCTCTTGAAGACTCAATTGGTGTTCATAATGATCATATAACCTTCACAAACAAAATATTCTCACGTTTAGAAGATTATCTTCTCTTTGGAAGATCCGAAATCTATAGGAGAATATATGTTTTATCCTTGATGTGAGGTTATAATCCATACACCCAAAATAATATACCCTATTATTCAACCTCATAAATTTTTCTTATTAGGGACAAAACTTTAAATTAAGTAAGCAGATAAATAAGCAAATTTACCAAATAGAGATAAAATTTATAAATCACAATATGAACCATAATCAATCAAATACAAATATCAATTGTACATCCCGTCTCAAGATAGCAAGTGCAACATCAATATCAAGTCTTTGGACAATGATAATAAACTACTAGTGATACTCTTGTCTTGATAGTCAAACATTGACAATAAATCATGAGCAATAATAATATTATCTTTGGATAAATTACTATCCTCATGTATAACCTTATAATTGGCACATGTTCACCATTATAAACATGTATGTAATACGGCCAAGTTTTTATACAACTCGCATGGACCAACATAGGCATATCATTTAACGTTTCCTTAATGAATAATCTATACAAGAGAGTTCACTTTGGTGACATCATGTTTCGAACATTTCACCTCAAAAGTTAAACTTGTACAATTCAATACTTGTGAACTGATTAATAACAAGGAGATTGTATTCATGTATTCATGTACGCCTCTTAATACTCACCATCTGAATTCCCTATCACAATTCATTTACCAAATATGGGCATACACCCACAAATGAAAAGTATAAAAGAAAGTAGGTATGTAGTATATCAAAACACACTTCATAACATTATCAACTAAGTCCCCAAAATTGGGCCAAATAAGTCGATAAATTAAACTAGAAGCATGAAAACTTTGAGGCTCATAGTTCATAGTTACCAACCTTACCATTCAATGATCTAAATGGGAACAATACACTATAACTCTCAATAAAGTAAATTCAAGAGGACACATAAATCCTGTCAAATTATAGCCTTTCTTTGGACCGACTATCATTCACATGGACAAATCCTCATATAAGATACATAGCACAACTTGACATCTTGTGTTTGCAAAAAATATCAATTGCAAGTGGTACTCTCATCGCAATAATCAAACATCGATAACAGAGCCGGTTAAATAATAGCCTTTCTTTGGACCGACTATTATTTACATGGACATCTTTATATATTTATCAACATTTATCGCATGTGAACTCGCTATTTGACCAAGCATTGAACTTCCTTTGGGCCTATCAATATCCGCATAAATAACGAGTACACCAACTAACTAATAATTTATTTATGAACTATGTATTTTATTATTTGGCCAAATATTGATCTTCCTTTGGGCCGATCAATATTCGCATAAATAATAAAATACAATTAATTGATACTAAATATAAGTGTATTTATTGTTTGGCCAAATATTAACCTTCCTTTGGACCGATTAATATCCGCATAAACAAACTATCACACAAAATAATTAATATTTATCATCTCAATTGTTTTATTGTTTGGTCAAATATTAACCTTCCTTTGGGCCGGTCAATATTCACATAAACAAATTTTGGAAGCATATCAATTCAATAACTTAATCCAAAAAAAAAAAAGTTTAAAATATATCAATCCTTAAAATATCTCGTGTACATAAAATCCAAATATTGCAGTCGATAACCTTTGATTAATGTAAGATATATATATAGTGGTAAAAGACCAAATTTTACGCTCGTATGAACAACCACGTTATATATCAACCACAAAATACCATATCCATAAATATATCTAGTGTAAATAAATCCAAATTTGGCACTCGATATGCTCAACGCTGTAAATACAGACTCAAACAGACGGATCCCACCGGATCAATCAAAGGTATTGACCTTTAAAACTTGACGTGTCAATTAAATGTATAGACATTTAAAACTTGACACACTATATTGATAAAGGTATTGACCATTTAAAAAAATATCATATCTATAAACATGCATGCCTGGTGTAAATAAAAACTAAATTTTACGCTCGATATCCTCAACGCGTATATACAAAGCCAAACAAACGGCTCACTGCATCAATTAAAAGTATTGACTTTTAAAACTTGACACATTGTATCAATTAAAGGTATTGACCCTTAAAACTTATACCACTGAATTGATTAAATGTATTGACCATTAAAAAGAAAACTCGATGCAACTTTCAATACATATACCCAAAAAATTGTATTCTTAGAAAACCGAATACAATAAATGATATAATTGGATTTAAAAAGAAATATGATGTGCATCCCCTTTATTTTTATTTTTCAATCTAACTCACAAAGTATAAGACCAATCAAATTGATCGCATTAACCCAAAATACGCATCAGTGTGCATTCATATAAAACCAACAGTAAGCCAAGTAACACCACGTCCATATACATACACATAATAGAAAAAATTAAAAATTTAAACTTTTTATGCGTAACAAATTGAACATCATACTTGGACGTAATCATGATCAACATTAGAATAGGCCATAACCAAAACCCACGCAGAAAGAATGGTTCCACACGTAGAAACATATATACGACATGCACAAATTCTAAGCATAATCAAACCTGATTCATTCCTAATAACCCAACATA
This sequence comes from Fagopyrum tataricum, assembly GCA_002319775.1. Lineage (NCBI taxonomy): Eukaryota > Viridiplantae > Streptophyta > Magnoliopsida > Caryophyllales > Polygonaceae > Fagopyrum > Fagopyrum tataricum. Next base: position 58,772,501 of record CM008279.1, read on the forward strand.
ATTAAACCTCTGATACCACTTGTTAGAAAAATTAAATTTTCTGAACCATAAAATCAAGGATCGAAATCATGCTAGAATTATTAAAGAATCGAAATTTACATACCTGATTTCATAGCGCAATAACCCGATACAACTTTAGTGCGAAATCTACATACCGAATAAGCGCCGCAGGTATATCGTCTTCCGCAGTCTAATCTCCTTAGGGTTTCTATATGTTTTCTCTCTGATTGGTAGAGATATGAAAACGGCTTATCGATTTGACGTATTGGAGACCATAACCTAATTAATATCCTTTATATATTGACCTAATAGAATCCCATTAAGCCTATTGGGCCAAAATCCGATATCCACTAATTAAGTCCATACCGCTTAATTTAAGGTATACGGACTTTACTTAATTGAATCACTTTAGATAGCCCACTAACAATTAGCTAGCCATATAATATAATTGTATACCATAATACGTAAGCTCACGTAATAAGATTTATAAATAAATTTTACACGAAATACAATATAGGTTTAGCAATATTCCCCTTAAGGTATTTCAATCTTTTAAAATATGGGGAGGAATTAAGTTTATGATTGAATAACTTTATAAGACGGAGAAAATTAGATGTAGGATAACTATATTAATCTATTCCATGATTATTACTAATTTAATATTATTGTTAAACAAATATCGTGTTTGCATAATTTTGTTCATGATATTACAACTTGTCTCTTATTTTTAATTGTCACATTACTTTCGGCATTATTTTCATTTACTACTTTTCAAGAGCGATGATAACATTTTATTTAACGTATTTTATCATCATTATTCTATTTTATTGTTTATCTTTTTTGGGTTAAATGACATGTATTATTGATTTATTCCTTCACGTTATTGTTTTAGAGATTTATCAGTTATTTATGTAATTGCATACATTGTAAGTATTTAAGAGTACAAATGATATCCATGTAGTGAAATGGCCTCATGCACACATCTTCTTGTAATCAAAGAAGTCAACGTCAAGTCAAAATAACCGAGGTCCGAAGAGTGCAAAACATCGGAAAACGTGTAGAAGTCCTGAAACACATGCATGGTCGCTCAACCACCGTTTTCTCCTTCTGCACGTGACCTCAACATGACCTCTTGTCAAAACAATGAAGTCATGTAGCAAATTTTGGACCATGTCCAACATTTTGGCCCAACTAGTCGCTCAATTGGCCCACTCGACTAGCCGGATTTGACGTCTTTTATTATTTTTCTTATCACTATTGTTTTGGCTGGCAAGACTCCTTGCCCGTTCCTTTGGACGTTTTATCTTCGACGTCTTTTATTATTACTTATGCAACTTTTATATATATATATATATATATATATATATATATATATATATATATATATATATATATATATATATATATATATATATGGACAATTATGATTAAAAGACATGACAAGTTGATTGACATTTAATGTTATTTTTATGGTTCATTTTCGGTTATGCAATGGTTGAAAGTAGTGGGTGCATTACACAACTTAAAAAGGCATTCATCTATAGATAAAAGTTCCTAGTAACAAGTAAAGGTGGTATTCTCATGATCATTCGGATGTATAGGGATTTGAAAGAATCCACTATACCCATCCAAATAACAAAAGTGGGAATTAATTCATTGTTATGCATGCCAATGTGGGAATTAACTCATTGTTATGCATCCAAATATCCTAAGACCCTTCTTTGTAGTCTCAAGACATCAAGTATTTAGTCACTTATAGTTATAAGTTATATATGCATCCCAACGAGTGATAAACCATTCCTTTGGCTCTATATTTTACAAGTATTTTTAATGAATCCATTTAACTCAAAGGTTGTCTCTCTTAGTATAAATGTTCTAGTAGTACTTACACATAAATGCCACATGCCAATACTTGAAATCAAGGAGTCCCATACCACCATCTATCTTCGACAAACAAACTTTGGACCACGCAATCCGGGGGCAACTCCACATGAATTGCCTATAGAGGCTAGCCAATCTGTCAAGTACCAGCATATGGACGGAAAGAAATGAAAGCCAAAAGTTCTTGGTACCCTGCAATTCTCCCATGCATGATCAACTCCAAATGTCTAAGAAACAACGTATCTCTTATTCCATGAGCAGAGATGCCTCCCAATCATGTCAACTAGGGGGCACTACTACAAAAAAGGTCAAATACCCCGGATATACATATATCCGGTGTATTTGGTAGTATATACACCGGATATACATATATCCGGGATATTTATCCGGAACTTATCCCGGGTATCTGAGTATATACGGCGAATTTACATCCAGGATATATAATATTTGATATATCCGATGTATTTTACCGACGCTTATTCAGGGTATTTAATAGCTTATACGGCGGATGTACATCCGGCATATATACTTTTTTATAGCAGTGTATTTGTTGGTATATATCCCGGATTAATATCCAGGGTATTTGTTATGTAAATTCCCGTGGTATTTGTGCTGAAAATATTTTTGGATTGACAAAATTTAAGCACAATTCATTTCAGTCGGAACACAACTTATATTTTCATTAGCTTTAGCCAAAAAGTGTCTCCAAAAACATATCCAAAATGTATAAATCGTAATCTAAACTTAATAAAAATGTCACTAAGCATATAAATTACGACGTTCGATCATATCACTCCAATGCATTGAAATTCAACATAGTTATTCTAGCTAAACAATCTTCCTTCACTTTTCTTGGAGGCTTCATATCCAAAAACTTTTACCACTAGTCAAATATATGTAAAAGAGACACAAAACTTGTAAAATAACAAAGTTATTTTAATCAAAAATAAATACTTAAAATGAAATAATCTAAACAAGGATGAAATTTGAGTATTATCCTATATATTTCACACAAAATTCAATTCATACTTAAAAGACGAGTTGAAGTAAATATTTCAACTACTCCTTTAGAATCATCTAGTGAGTTATCATGCTTTGTAGTTTGTACCATACCAATAAAAAGTAAAATAACAAACTTATATTAGATTGATTAAAAATATCAAATTTATTAAGATAAATTTAAGGTACGTACGATCTTTGGAACACTATACCCATCCATAGCATATAGTTGACCTTACTTAAGCAAGGTCAAATGTACGATCTTTGGAACACTATAACCATCCATAGCATATAGTTGACCTTACTTAAGCAAGGTCAAATATATGCTTCGAACGGTTATAGGCTCAAGATGGCCATAAGAATCAAATACCGAAACAACAGGAATACCTCTTCCCTATTTCATTCGCTTCAACACACGACTGTAAATATGATGCAAACCTTTCATTAAGGTCTTCGATAGTATGCTTTTGTTCATAAGATATCTTGTTGGCCTCCTCTAATTCCTTCCTTTTATGTTCCAATGAATTATTCAATTTCTTGAGTTGATCGACGTAAGACTCATAAATTGAGTTTTTGACCTATCTCATTTCCTGGAAAGTGAAATAGTCTCAATTATTCACAGTAAATGAAGAAATACATAACTTGGACATTGCAAACATTGCAGAATCCCACATTTCTTAAGAATTAATAAAGTACATCTTCTCTGTAAAGGTCAGCCCCCTCAGCATTCACTCAATGCCATGTAATCCTCCATCAGAGAGTTATTAGAGATCCACAACCACTTTATAGTCTTGAACCTTCCAATAATGTTTAACTCTATCAAAACATAATATTAACTAAGTTGTAACAACAATGATAACTCACTCTGACAGAGTTTGGCTAGCAGGATTAGATGAAATTTGTAAGGAAGAGGAAAATAATAATGTTTTAAGTGTTCGATCCATAGTAAACCGTAGAAAACCAATATGTTCTGATGAAAAATAGTCCCTTCAAATCCTAGAAGAACTAGTATGGCCATATATAGACAGATTTGAGATGAAAAGATATACAAATTAATTATTTTCAACATTATATACTTCCCTAAGATAAGGAGAAACAGTGAAATTTGACAATCATCTTCCAAAATGAAAAAAAAAATCGATTCATTAGCTTTAGTATCCTCTGGTTATATAGTCCATAAAGCCAAAATGCCACACAAATCTTTACCCAAAAAAAATGCCGCACAAATGTTAAGTAGTGAAATGGGAATTCACGAAAATACATTTTCATGACGCTCAAGAACTGCACGATTTTCCTGCTGTATTGAGTCAATAGTAAGAACATTTTCTTGCTTCCTCAATTCCTATAGAACCCAAAAATGTACTATTAAAATAATGCAGACACCAAGCACCTGCGGCACAACAGGTGTTTTAGCCTGTGAAGCAGCTACCACATGAGCTGCACAACAGGTGCTTCACAGTTTCAACCTGTGAAGCAGCTACAACATGAGTTGTGCATATAAAACACAATGCAGAAACTAATCACCATATTAACAAGACTGACATTAAGAAGAAAGTTAACGTCGTTGAAGTCCCACAAAGTTACCTGGTGATGGAGCAGGGGCCTCAAACCTCGTCAAACTAAGAAGAGGATCAATTTTGACTTGATATACACAGTTAGACTAAACCAATCAGAAAAGCAAAATGATACAAAAAATGTAAGGCATCCACTCTGTGTCCACAATTTAAATGTAATTGAAGTCCCACAAAGTTACCTGATGATGTAGCAGAGGCCTCAAACCTCGTCAAGGATGTCTTAAGTTCAAACTTGTTAAGCCTTGCTTATTAATTCCCTGAGTTAACCACACCTTAAACCAATTCAGATATATCATGTCTCCAAATACAATTGGCCCGTGTATACTTGCTAATTGTTTAAAACCTACATATAGAGAAAAATATGGAGGAAAAAAGAGTAAATTAGTAGAGAACTTTTTATTAGTAAATTACCAAACAAAACATAGACCACCCATCATGTAAGTAATCATGTCTTAAAATTTTCAAGATAAACTTTATTTCATAAGTACCTACAACAAAATCCGTCCACAATACAATATTATTTTAGTAATAAGATGGTTAGTGAGTAGTATATATGTTAAAGTATTATACTCAAGTTAGGAACTGAGCATGCAAAGGAACCTAAGACCGAATTTCACACTACAAAGCAGAAAAAATGAAAACAATAACTTCCTAAAGCACCAGCAACTCTAAAAACCAGTAGAAAAAGATAGAATAAAAACAGTACAACAATGCAGAAAAAGACAAGAAATAAAACAAAATTAGAAAATAATGCAAAAAAAATGAAAAAAAAATACAAAAACCAACAACAATTTGGCATTGCAAATGGGCCTTCGTAAATGGATCCAAAGAAAAGCATTTCCAAATTTGCAATAGAGTATCCATATCAAGGCAAGACGTAATTGATGCATTACTAGTTGTACGCCAAGAATCGGTATGCATTTTAACCTAACCTTCATTTCATCCTAATAGAACAAGCTCTCAATATTACAGCAACAGATGTACCAAACAGTATGAATCACAAAACAAATACATTATTATTACCGATCTAATATTAGCTTAAGCAGCATGCATATGTTCATATTTAACATAATTAACCATTGATTTTCTAAGAAATGAATCCAAGTTATAGTCAGATCAAATACAATTAAGGCTATATATACATAGAAAAATTATCCAATAGTGATGAAACAAGCAGAGACTATAATCTAAAATATGTTTTTCGTTCATATAGTTTGAGCTACTCTCCCAACAGTAAAAAGAAGATCCAAATTGTGAATATATAGTAGTACATTTAGTGACCTATACAACATAAAAATTATCCAATAGTGATGCATTTGACTAAAAACTCAACTAAATGATGCATACATGTCACCAATGGTAGCAAAAGTAACAATAAAGTGATTATTGCCCTCTTAGAGGATTGCTATATATATATATATATATATATATATATATATATATATATATATATATATATATATACACACAGCAATGGAGCATGGACATTTATTAATCACTACTATCACATTTTCTCCCCAACCCATAAAAAACAACTAGGTACACCTTATGTCATTAAGTAGCTAAAACATAAAAAGGTAGTTGGAAAATTTTTAGCCGACGTCCGATAGTGCATCCCAACTATGTTGCAGATTACTGAATAAAACATGGAGTGGAGAACCCAAGACAGTGCATTCCAACTCCCCAACTGTTGCCTTCAATCGACTCTTTTTACCATCATAAAAATAAAGATTAAACTAACCATCAATCACCAAATATTCACATGGATTTAATTTTAAAAAGCATGAATAAACAATCAATTAACTAAAGCATAAAAGACACTCCCTTATTACTCAAAATGAAGGAAGAGGCAAACTATGTGGCAGGTTATTAAATAAAAATTAGATGGAATGATGAATACTATCTAGACATTGATCGGTAAGATCAACATACCTTGATTGGTTAGATTCAAGTTCGCTAGACATTCAAAATAAGTTAAATAGAGGGCCAACAATTAACTGCAAAACAAGTAGTGGCTTATTTCAAGCATTCAAAATAAAGGAGAAGACAAGTACGAAGGCAAACAAACTTAGTCCTATTAGCAATAGGCTGCACATTTTCGATAATCTCTTTACCCTCATCTTTCAAGAACCCAAGAACGTTGGTCCTTTTTGTTTTACCTAACTGCATCCCACTACCCTTAGGTGGAGCATTGACAACCAAGAATTGGTTCGTTCTTTTAGTTTTCAAGAATAGAAGGCATTTGTGATATGGTATGCATATAATACTCTTTTACTATAGAAACAATTTATTTAGAACATATAGGCACAACGACAACTTCCTTTTCCTTGTTTTTTAAGCTTCAATTTAATGAACTAAAATTTCTATCCAGTATTATCTTCCATATATACTGACTTGTCATGACAATCATGTAGACTGTGGTTGATTCTCCCGGTGGCTTTCAGCTCGAAGCCAAGATGTTGTCTACCACAAGAAAACAAACAAATAAAGCCCCAAATTGGATTACAAAGAAACAAACCAGAAAATATGGAGTCACATACCTAATATTCTACATCAAGGAAAGCATGTCGAGCAAAAAAATCGCCGAATTCCCTCCTAGGTTAATAGATAGCTCGATCTGAAAGTTGGAGGTGTGTGAAATGAAGATCAGAGGGCCTTAAATCACTTTCCTCGATGGGAAGAACAAATTGCCGGACAGGGTTTCGTTTTTCGGTGACTTGGAATCAAATAGGTTAGGGCTTCGTGCTTCAGGGATAAAACTGTCATATTTGTGAGGATTGAAGACAGAATAAAACGATCGAAGAAGGAGAGAAAATGTCGAAGGAGGAGAGAAACGGAGAAGGGGGAGAGATGGTGCCAGTTCGCCATTGCTTACCATCTGCGAAGGTTACAAAGAGAAACGGCCGACGGAGGAGAAGACTTGTGAGGATTGAAGGCACATCATGTGGTTTAGTAGACTCGAGGTGTTACTGGTGTAGGATCTTAATATAACCAATAGATTAAAATAAAAGTTTCGAGATACTACTGGTGTAGGATTCTAACCTAGCCTGACAACAATGCACCAATAGATTAAAACAAAACAATATATATATATATATATATATATATATATATATATATATATATATATATATATATATATATATATATATATATCAAAAGGTAATACAGAGTAACCGTTGAGTACAAAATCAGAGTATATATCCGTACAATATAAAAACCCCAAATCCCACGATATCGCCCCAATGTACGGAGTCCTCAACGGATCACCCCCGATCACTCTGCACCTGCAAATAATCTACAACATGGTATAAAACCGTTAGCTAACCATACATATATATATATATATAGATGCTAGAGCACAAACACACATCAGGAATCATAACACATCATTATGCTTTCACACATTTACCGGTTTATTATCTTTATAACGTCAATCACTCAAATAGTATATAGATCTGCATATGAAAATATGTGACACGATGTATGTATATAAACCTCGCCTCTGCGTGCAATAGCTAGCTGGAGTGGTATCAGCGCATTTTTCCGTATACCATAAGGAGTGATCAGTGCCCTTCCCATATACCAAAACTAACTAGCTTACAGAAAACTTCTCAGACTCCACTACGGGATGAAAGGTAAGTTGTCAAAACCACTACAATGGGCGGTCAATATAACATAGGTCGATAATGAACCATATCACATGCTATAAGACATATAACAAACACCACTCATGCATACATCCAATATAAGGATGATAGCTAAGTAAGTCCTATGGACTTACCTCAACCTCTGAAGTAGTCTCAACCACGATCAACCCTCAACACGGTCCACTCCAAACTGGAGGACAACACTGCCTCATAACAATATCACACTCATATCCATCAAAGGGGTCACACCTAGACCCAAGAGATCCATAAGGATCGTATCCTAACTCATAAACCTCAAAGCCATAACTGGCATAAACGATCAAGTACTCATCATCATTCTAACCTCATACACGTACCTAGCATGCTACTAACCCGCTCATACTAGGAAAGGAAAGGATCTACCTAACTCTAGGTAGACCCGAGACAAGACGCACCTGCGTAACAAGAGAGACGTAGGGGCGGAATAGGCAACCCGCAGGCGCGGCGAGACTCATCCACAGGCGCGGTGACAAAGGCCGCAGGCGACGCAGGCGCTGTGGCATGGCTTCCGTAGGGGCGGCGGCTTCCAGGCGCGGGGGCGGCGACGGTGCAGAGTGTGTTCCCGCGATTCCTCTTCGGCTCTTCACGTGATCAAATCACGTCTTCTTCATTCCAAAAACACACACATACATATACATACACATTCCAACATCAATCTATGCTCAAATCATCTACTCCTAAGCTAAGGAAGGAAGAACGAGAAAAAAAAAAAAAAAAAGAAAGAAAGGAGAACAAGGGCTCACCTCTACTACTGAACTAGGCAAGGACAAACTCCACAACCACAACTCAGCTGGCTTCCAAGCTCAACAACCACATCTACCATCATCAACATCAACAAGAACACACAACTCTTTCAACTCTAAGGAAGAACAAGATCAAGCTCAAGATGGAGAGAAGGAGAAGCAAGAAGGACGTGAATTGGCTGGGAAAGGAAATGAAATGGAACCCTTGCTCAGCAAGGTAAGACGGAAGAAGTAAGGAAGAGAGTAAAGCACGAGTCAACCGGTTAACAAAACCGGCTGCAGCCGCAGGAAACCGCGGGGCGGTTCACTGGGCCGCGGGAGCGGGAACCCGCTGAGGCGGCATACAAGCCCGCGGGGGCGGATAAGGTAAAAACTAGGTCCAAAAGACTAAGGCTCTTACATATGTAATCCGAGGTATATGATTCGAAGTTTAAACAAATATGCCGGCCGTAAGGGATATATCTTACTATTAGTCAATTCCTCCAACTTTATATCCCGGATTTATTAATATCCGAGATATAAAGTCCAAACCTTTTTTTCCAAATTTTCGGCCAGGGTTTAATACTTCGAAATTATAACGCCCGGCGTATATTAAGGTAGTATAATCCTATTTTTGTAGTAGTGGGGATGTCCAACACGAAGAATAGTGGGCGATATAAAGTTCCCCAAGTACTTGAAATGAAACTCTCATACCACAAAACCAGAAAATCCGGACTAGCTCGGACGCCTTCTCCTTTGAGACTGTAGCAAGGAAAATAGAGCATTTAGGAAGGTTGACAACCAATCCCGAAATCCTCTCAAATCGACGGAGACACTCGCTGTATCACCATGGGGAAAAAAAGAATGACATCACTAGTGAACATCAAATGAGAAATCCGAAGCTCCTCACATGTCTTGAAGTTTTAATCCTGATCATCCTCGAAAGAAACTCCATACAGATCACAAGCAAGAACGGAGACAACGGGCACAACTGCCTAAGCTTCCGACGATCCTCAAATAACCTATAAGAAGTCTTGTTAATCCGGATGTAATAGGACGTCGCAGTGATGCATTCCCTCACCGAATCAATGAAGCTAGTCGAGAACTTCAACTCCGGCATGAAAAACATAGGAACTTCCAAGAGATCATGTCATAGGCCATGTCAAGGTCAATGTTTATGAAGAAACGGTTTCTCTCATTTCGCACATTATACCTTCTCTCCTTTGGAACAAAAGAAGATTGAGTCGGGTCTTTGAGGAACCCAAGACACGAATCTAACTTGTTTCACCATCACCTTGTAGACCACCTTGTAGACCACATTCCATCACCCAATCATTGAAGTCATATCACATTTGTGTGAAGTTGCCTCTTGAAGGGAAATCATTTTGTTACTTTTAATGCACTTTTGTGCGTGTTTGTGCTTGTAGGTTGACAAAGTGATGAACCTAAGGAGCTCAAGGAATCAGGAGCTTGTGCCTTTAGACTTAGAGATTTCAAGGGCACTTACCAAGCTAAGGAAACAAAAGAAGTTAACCATGAATCAAGAAGAAGAGATGACTAGAGCTAGAGAAAGAGATTCTCAACAAAGACAAAGGATAGAAGATCTTGAAGCTCGGTTGCATGCTCAAGAAGTAAGATATGCAATGCATTATGAAGAGGTTTATAGAGAAGTGTCAAGGAGAGCACATGACCGAGAGTGAGTCTACGCACCTAGGACTCTAGGGGAGCGCATGAATCTGGCCAATCACATCACCCACCCGGAGTAGTTTTTGGGTACAACGTTGCTCAAAACGTCGAGCTCAAGTCAGCCATGATCCAAATGATTATGCAAAATCAGGTTGGTGGAGGGCCAAGTGAAAATCCACATCTATAACTTTCTACCTTCAACGAGTTGCTAGAAATTATAAAGATAAAGATTTTGAACAATCCGAATTGAAACTATGATCTTTTTCTCTCTCTTTTAAGGGTAAGTCAAGCAATGATATCAAGCTATACCATCCGGGAGTGTGACAACTTAGGAGGAGTTATTTAAGGAGTTTCTCAACAAGTTTTTCCCACCAAACCAGATGGCCGATATGAGAACAAATATTGTAAGTTTCAAGATGGAAGGTGGAGATAGTTTGCACCAAACATAGGATAAATTTAAGGACATTCTCTTAGAATGTCCTCATCATGAAGAGCCAAAGTTGGTACTATTGGAGCTATTCTACAAGGGATTGGATAATCAAACTAGGGACGAGATTGATTCCCTATCCAATGGAACATTTGTAGAAGACAAGGCTTGGAAATTCAAAGAGAAACAAGAAAAGTATTGTGAGAGGTATTCAAGCCAAAGGAAGTTCTACAAAGTAAATGAAGAAGTGGAACGAGATGCCAAGATGGATGCTCTACAAGTTCAATTGGCCGAATTAAAGAAGCTATCAGAAGAGAAAAACAAAAGGGAAGTTGCTTCTTCTGAATCTATCTCTTGTAAATATTGTCATAATGTTGATCATACCTTTTCTGATTGTGATTCTTATTTTAGGAGTTTGGAAATCGAGGAACAAGCTTGCTACACTAACAATGGAGGATATGAATGAAAACCACAATGCAACAACAATCAAAGGCAACTACAAACTTACATTCCTCCACAAAGACAACAATGAAATAGACCAAGTTAGGAGGTTGAGCTTAAGCAAATGCTGGAAAAGTTCTTTGAAAAGGTTGAGGCACTCAAGAAAGGCTAAAAGATGATGGAAAAACAAATAGCATCACAAGCATATTCAAGCAAAGCTAACAAAGGATTACCGGGTGATACCGAGACAAATTCTATAGAGAGTTGCAACATGGTCCAAGAAGAGTCTTGCAAGGCTATTGCACTTAGAAGTGGGAGACAAGTAGAGTCAAGACCTCCTATTTATCCGGTTATTGCTAACAAAGGGAAGGAACAAGTGCAAGAAGAGGAGCCAAGTGAGCAGGAGACTAGAAAGGAAGATGTCGAACCAAAATGCCTAGTTTCATCCACACCAAAGCCTCCACTTACTTTTCCTCAAAAGAAGGTCAAGGCATTGCTTGATAAGCAATTTAGACGATTCTTGGAGAGGTGAGTAAGTTACATCTAAACATTAATTTTGTTGAAGCTCTTAAGAATAAGCCATCCTGGAAATTTTTTGAAGGAGATCTTGTCCAACAAGAAGAGCTTGGATGAACTTCAGGAAGTAGATATGACAAGGGAGTCCATCTACCACATCAATCACCATGAAATGAAGGTGAAGAAAGAGGAAGATCCGGGAAAATTCATGGTCTATGTAGGTTTTCGAGCACACGCCGTTGATGCCTTATGTGACCTTGGAGCGATTGTGAGTGTCATACCACTCTCACTAGCCAAGAAGTTGTGCTTAGGAGACCCGAAGCTGGTTAAGATGATATTGTTTATGGCTTATAGAAGTTCAGTCACCCCAATGGAATCCTTGAGGATGTACCAATTAGGATTAGAAGATGCATCTTACCAGTTGACTTTGTTATATTTGACATCAAGGAGGATGTGAAACGTCCATTTATCCTAGGGAGAGCTTTCTTAGCCACAACCGGAGCACAAATTGATGTGAGGAATGACTCGTTAATCTACAACATTGGAGGAGAACAAGTGAGATATTTGTTCAAGTATCCTTTACCGAAAGAAGAAGTGAAGGTATTGGAAGTTGATAGTTCAAGTGATGAAGAGTATGAAGAGCTATAAATTGTAGATATATTCAAGGAGGAAGAGCCTCCTAAGAAAGGAAATAAAGTGTTGATCTCAGAAGCCAAGAAGAGAAGACCTCTAGTGAAGCTGATAACATGATTTATCGACCTAGTTTAGTAGAGCATATATGTAGTTTTTCCCTATCCGCATGCATGTTTTAGCCTTAATTTGTGTCTTTTATGCTTGTTTAGTGTTACTTTGCAAGTATAGATGCCTACACACTCTTTTGGTGACTTTGTAGGTAATTTGGCGTGTTTTGGAGCTAAAACGATGCGTTTGAGGATCAAGCCTCGGAGTGGATGCTTAGGAGAAATCTTACGAGCATAGGAAAGGAGAAGAAGATGATTTTGGAGCGAACGAGACAAAGTACCCGAGTGAAGAACATCTCGGCCGAGATACATTTACCTCGGCCCGAGATGAAAGCTTCTGTTGCAATATCTCGGTCCACATATCGGACCGAGATCAGGGATGACTTGACCGAGATCCCATGACGCTGAAGATCAAAAGTCGAAATCTTGGCCCCGACCATGACCCATCTCGGCCGAGATGCCACCCGAGATTCTTCCCTGAGCATCGATTTTATTTTATTTCGGACTTTTTTTCCCAACCCGCGTCTTTCGACAGGTCTTAGGTTATAAAAGTTGGATTCCGAATATTGAAATGGTGTGCTTGTTTATTCCGTTTATTCTCGGTTAGAAGTTAGAAGTTTGTCTAGGTTCGATTGTTAGAAGGAGAATTCTTCTTCTATATACCTTTCTTCTTCGCTCCATTTTCACCATTGTTAGATCAATAGTTTAGGAAGGAAGATTCAGTCTTTTTAGTTTATTTAGAGTTTTGTTTGAGATTGGCAAGATTGAGACAGTTTATTTTCAAGATTCAATAAAGCTGGGTACTTTCTTCATCCCCTTTTCCTATTTCATTTGTGTGCTTTGTTCATTGAATTGAATTCAGGTATACGATGTCATGCTTTGAAATGTCGGAAGGTGTGTGTAAAGACATCGAGAAAATGATGAGGCAATTCTGGTGGGGCTCAATTGATGAAAAGAGGAAGACGCATTGGGTGACTTGGGATAAGTTATGTCGTTCGAAGGACATAGGGGGACTTGGGTTTAGGAATATGCGTGACTTTAATCATGTTATGCTCGCTAAGAGTTGTTGGAGATTGAGACATTTTATTTGATTTTTCAATGAACAAAGCACACAAATGAAATAGGAAAATGGTGAAAATTGAATTCTGGCAATATATATTAGGTTGCAGACTTTATGTTCTTGAGACGTCACTGTAAAAGAACATTGGTTTAGAAACATTCATCCCTTGAGCTTTTCAACCTTGCATATGCCACTTGAGATTTTATATAATCCTGAGTCCATAAGTATAAATAATGATCTTAACTCCTTAGAACTATATTATTTCCATATATATTCGTTTGTTTGTTTTATTTGTTTTTATTTGATTTTCAATCAATTAGTGACAAATTGATTGCGAATCCACCACACTCTTCAAAACCTTTTTTTATCCTTCTTTCCCTTTTCTTTTCCAATCTTTTTTCTTATTTTAGATTTATACTATTCTTGATTAGTTTTCGTTTTCATCCAACTTAGTCCCTGTGATCGACCTTAGAATACTTGCTCTTATTGCGATTGATCCATACAATGTGGGTTCGCTGCATTATAGAGTAGATATTGAAAGATTATAAACTTAAAGCAGATTGTTGTTTCACTACCCTGCGAATTTCTGTCTATTTTGATATGAGTTTATAAGGTGGTAAAACCAGCGAACAGAAACCATGGGAAGGATTGAAGAAATGGGTCACTCGGAGGATAAGTTGCATGGATCAAGGCTCAAGAAGTACATTGTGCCTAGATCCCGACTGAGAAGAGGTTTAGTCAAGCCTACGACCTTAAACAACGACGCTTAATGGGAGGCAACCCAATGGTATTTTCTCTTTTTCTTTTTCTTTTGTTTTTTTTAAAAATAAAATTAGAGTGTTGCAGTGTGACTTGAGTGTAGGTGATAGGAGTATTTGAAAGAGATTTTGAAGATATGTTCTAGGAAAAATCAAGAAAAAATAAGCCATGATAAAGTAAAAGATGAGAGGTTTGATCGAGCCAAGAAAAAGCACTTCAGTCAACCCATTTTTTGGGTAGACCGGGTCAGACAATCGAGCAAAGTCTTGATCGTGGGACTCGAACGACAAGCATGTCACCGACTCGATCGACCCTAAACCAACTCGATCGAGTCAGAACCCCTTAAGCGCGCCCAACGGCTATTTCCATTCTAACGGCTAGTTTCGGGATTTGGTAAAGATCTTTTCTTGTCATTAATGATTTTCAATGGTCATATTTGCTAGCTTTCCTCCATTATACTCTTCTCTACCTATAAATACACATTCAAGGATTAAAAAATACTCTATTTTCTTCTCTTCTCTACAATTGCTCTCAAATCTCTCTTTTCTTCAATCCTTGATACTAGTTTGTGAAAGTCTTGTGCTTTAAAGTTCTTCAAGATTTTTAGAAGTCTCCTAATTCGTCAACAAGGTATGTGTTCTTGTTTCTCATCTTGAGTTTTTCAATTAAAAGCTATGATTGAATCTCTTAAGATAGATGCTTGGAATTATGGAAAATTGTTGATGTTGATGACGATGGATGATTGTTTGAGAATTGAAATCAGATTAGGGTAGTACCATGCCATGAGTTACTCGAGTGCTTGACTCGATTGTATGACCCGATTGTGCATGATTGAACATGACCGAGTTTGATTGCTTGAATTTTCTCATGTATGTCGAATTGAGTGTTGATTTTTGATGAATTGATTTGTTGAAATAGCATGATATTTTTGGATATTGTTTAAGGATATAAATGCATGCTATGATACTCGTTGATTGTCGAAAATTGATCTTTGTAGTTTTGAGACATGAAAGAATGTTGAATGATGAAGCATGTGATAGATAATTGTATTTATGCATTGTCGACTATCTTTGTGTGATTTTTAAATGGACTTGATCATGCTAATAATCAACAAAACTCATCCTTGTATAGGTAGAATTGTTTGAATGAATGCATGCAATGAATTAATATTCATCTTTTCATCATAGGTACCAAAAATCAGCAATGGCACCAAGAGCTAAAACCATAATTGAATCACCAAGCAAGAAGCTTAGGAGTTCTAGAGGGAAAGAGCCTATAGTGGAGGATGTCCCGGTTGAGAAAATGAAGATCAAGATTCCCGTAAAGTTTAAGGCCAACCATGCTAAGAAAATGGTGCATGAGTGGCCAACTCGGTATGTCAATGTGGAGCATATGACAAAGCTTGGCATGGGAGAAGATTTGTTTCCCATGTTTTCATAGGTGGGACTCGAAGACTTCTTCACTTGAAAGGAGAAAACTTCTAGGGATCTCACACTAGAGTTCCTCTACACTTGATCTCACCCATCTAAAACAAAAACCCACATGAGCTCACCATGACCTTTAGATTAGGAAATGTTAGAGATTTGGCGCCAAGTCTCCCTATGTTTTGAGTTAGTTGTCGAGACCAAGTGCATGTCGATGCTCACATGTGTGTCATGATGGCTAGGGTTGCGGGAGGCAAGGCCAAGTGACCGACACGATAGAGCGTCGAGACAATTGAGAATGAAATAGAATTGGAAGGAAGAAAATGTGGAGCCAAGTGACTAGGCTAGTCATGTGTGGCTTGACTCGGGCTTACTCTCACGAAGCTCAACACAGCTTGTGTGAGCTCACTCTAGCCCCGAACATCGTGACTTAGCCTTGGAAAAGCTTGAAAATGGCAACGCCGGTGCTCAGCATAGTTTGACATGGTTGGTCACCGCAAGACATACCTTACCCAAGTTTGCCGCAACTTATGCTAACTCCACTTGAGCTTAGAGTAGCTCATTGCAGTTGGGCCTTGAGTGTTTGAGGTTGACTTTGCTCGGCACAACTTAGGCAAAGCGTTGGGATGTTTCGACACAATTTGCGTCAGCTCTCGGTAGCTCGGAAAAGCTTGCCGTAGCTCATGCATAGTGCGATTAAGGTTGTAATTTGTGAACGACGAAACGAGTAGTTTCCTAATCTCGATTTTCGAAGTTCAAGCTTCCAATGAGCTTAGAATTAGCTCAAGTATATTATGTTAAATTTTGAGAAGAATCCAAGCACAAATGTCCATTAAGCTACAACAAGCTAACAAGTGAGCTACTTAGTGAGCTACTTGGTGAGTTAAGCTAGTTTGAGCTGAGCTCGTGAGTATTTGCGGCTCTTGGAGCTTCATCTAGCTATAATGAGTTGATTAAAGCTCATTGGTGAAGAAAAAGTCGGGCCAAAAAAGCTAGCTTCTTTTTGGGCTTCTTGATGGTCCAATGGAGTTGGGCTTGGACATTAGGCTTGGGCCAAAAAGCGGTTAAGAAACCCTAACCGTTCTCAACCGCCTGTAACCACTCTCAACCGCTTTTAACCGCTTTGATATCGGTTATTCTCTCCAAAAACGTGGCCCCCCTTGCCTATAAAAGGGAGAGTCACTTGCACTTGTTCTTCAACCCATTTCCAAGCCAAATGTAAGGAAGTAAGTTCTATACTTGACTTCCTTTGTAACGTCATTGTCTTATCCTACTAAGATGTTCGTGGTAACCCAGTACGGGACGAATATACTTAGAAGGAAAATTCATTTGTGAATGATTCAATCGATAATTCAAGTAATGTTGAAACATTAAATGTACGCCTTCGTATGTTATTAGGTTGTTGCAATTGAACTTGTTTAAATATGAGGGCAAATGTCTACTCCATTCGGAGATTACTTTCCCTTGGTTTAATAATATTTTTGAGTAGGATTACTTTAATATTTTGTTTATTAAGGCTACGTTTACTCATTGATCGAGACTACGAGCCATGACATAGATAATGTAACACCCCAAATCCGTAGGACTCGAGGTGCTACTGGGCTAGGATCTCACAATGGATCCTGACCCTAGCCTGACAACAATTTCACTGATCTTACAACAAGGCACAAATAGATTAAAACAAAACATGAAACTGATATATAAATATCAAAAGGTTAACAGAGTACTGCTGAGTACAAGTTCAAAACATAAATCCGTACAACATAAATATCCCATATCCCACGATATCGCCCAGTGTACGGACCCCTCAGCAGATCACCCCTGCGGATCACTCTGCAGCTCTCCTAACCTGCAAAGGATCTACAACACGGTATAAAACCGTTAGCTAACCATACACATATATAAGAAGATGCTAGAGCACAAACACATATCAATAATATTAACACATCATCATGATATCACACATTTACCCGGTTTATTATCTTTATAACGTTAAGCATTCAAGAGTATATAAATCGGTATATGAAAATATGTGACACGAGGAATGAATATAATCCTTGCCTCTGCATGCAATAGCTAGCTGGGGTGGTATCAGCACAGCTTCCCGTATACCATGAGGAGAAGTCAGTGCCCTTCCCGTATACCAGAACTAACTAGCTTACAAAGAACTTCCCAGACTCCACTACGGGATGAAAGGTAAGTTGTCACAACCAATACAATGGGCGGTCAATATAACATAGGTTGGTAATGAACCATATCGCATGCTATAAAGCATATAACAAACACCACTCAAGCATACATCCAATATAAGGACGGTAGCTAAGTAAGTCCTATGGACTTACCTCAACCTCAGAAGTAGTATCACTACGATCAGCTCTCACTCAGGTCCACTCCAAACTGGAGGACAACACGGCCTATACAAGGCATACATATATATATCAAACTCCTATCACACAAAGGGGTCACACCTAGACCCAAGGGATCCACGAGGATCATATCCAACTCGTAAAGCTCAAAGCCGTAACCGGCATATCTATATCATACTCATCAACATCCGATACATAGCATGGTACTAAGTCCCTCATACTAAGAAAGGAAAGGAGCTACCCAACTATAGGTAGTCTCGGGACAAGACGCACCTGCGTGATCAAGGGACGCAGGGGCGGAATAGACAACCCGCATGCGCGGAAGGACCAGCCACAGGCGCGGTGACAAGGGATGCATGCAAGGCGCAGGCGCTGCGGCACGGCTTCCGCAGGGGCGGCGGCTTCCAGGCGCGAGGGTGGCAACGATGCAGAACGAAACCCTGCGATTCCTCTTCGGCTCTTCACGTGATCAAATCACGTCTTCTCTCATCCAAAGTTGCACACATACATATACATACACATACCAACATCAATACCCTTAAACATGCATCTAATCCTAAGCTAGGAAGATGGAATCAAGGAAAGGAGAAGAAGAACAAGGAGCAAGAAGCTTACCACAGCTGTGGTTAGCTAAGGAACTGATCACCAAACAACCTTATTGGCTTCCAAGCACAGCAACACACATCACTAGCATCATCATCATCAAAGCCACATCAAAACTCTTCCAAAACCAAGGAGAAACAACACAAGATCAAGAAGAAGCAAGGGAGAAGTAGGAAGGACGTGAGAAGCTGGAAATGGAGTGAGAAACCCTTGCTCATCGGCCAAGGGGAAAACTTAAAGAAGAAGGCAAAGAAAGGGTAAAGAACGGGTCAAGGAGTCAACAAAAATGGCTGCAGCCGCAGGAAACCGCGGGGGCGGTTCACTGGGCCGCGGGAGCGGGAACCCGCTGGGGCGGCACAAATGCCCGCGGGGGCGGCTAAGGTAAGATAGGTCCAAAAAGACTAAGGCTCTTACATATAATAATCTTGTCACCTAAATAACCAAGGCTTTGTCTACTCACCATCGTGAGATTACGAGCTATAAGTAATTGAATCGTTGTAAGCATGTTTATTTTGTTCTCTTGCATGTTAATCCACACACCGAAACTCCAACATGAAATGAAGTAAGAAGGTTAGTTGTGAGTGACTTCCAAACCATTTTGGGTATGCCCTGCACTGAGATGGAATATTATAGGTTAAACCCCGAAATTTGGACAAGCTTCAAGGCCGGAAAGAGAAAAAGTAGGACCATATACCACCCAAACTTCTGGGTATTCTTTCTTAGGGGAGAGCCTTTTCAGCTGGTTTAATAGCGTTTCCACTCCTACCTTAGATAGGTCTACATTGCCTTATGCATCTTTAGAGGTGTTGTACCCAACATCCCTCTAATGGTCATGAAGTTTTTGGGTAGAGTGATTAAGAAAAGCGAGCCCAAGTGTAGCAAGGGTGTGATATACATGGGAGGACTTGTGAACATGATTGCTATACATTTTAACCTTGACCTCAATCAATTCACCCTATCCACGCCCCACAAGATCAAGGAGGTTGATATGACCCTACTCAAGTTTAATGGGTTTTTGAAGCTTAGCAAGAATGAAAGATTGAGGTTATGCCCTAATGAAACTTTGGTACGATGTCATCCCTCAAAAACGGTTCTTGAGGAGGAAACTTTGAAGAACTATTGGTATGACTTGATTGAGAATGATGATGATGATGAAGAAGAAGAGGAGGAGGTTGAAGTTGAAGAAGATGACGGAGGTGAGCCACGATCTCAAGCTCAAGCTCATACCTCCGGTTCTAGCTCTATCCCTCATGATGGGTGCTATATGGGGAAAATTATTGCCCACATGCAAAGGCAATCTGCTTACATGTAGGAGGAAAAGAGAAGCCAACATGCATGGAGGGAGAATAACCGAAAATGGAAGAAGAAGACTTCCAAGAATATGAAGGAGCTTAAGAGTGAACAAGAGAAGATCCATGATGAGCTTGAGGAGCTAAGGAAGAAGTGAGAAGAGTAGGACAATCATGATGATGATAGCTCTCCCATGTTCTAGGGCTTTACCTAAGCCCCGTAGATACATCTCGTATTTTGTGAGTCATTTTCATCTCTATCTTTTATTGTTGCAATTGAGAACAATGCAAAAGTATGGGGTATGCATGTGTCACAAATCATTTGTATATATATGTGTTTGCTTGTTTCATTGTGCATTTTTATTTCATAGTTTATTTTACAATTGTTGTGTTAGTTGAAATTTTTGTATAAAATCCAAAAACATTTGAAAAAGTTGAAAATTTTCAAAAAAAATTTAAAACAAAATTGAAAGATTTTGTATGCTTCTTATAACATTGGAAATGACCATAATGATGAGACATTGTTCAACACCATGGAAATAATTTGAAGACTTGTTTGATTATAAATGTGACACCTATTTCATTTCTAGTTAATTACCAGTTAATTAACCATGTTTAAAACAATAAGCGAAAAGCGGAAAACGTAAAATTTTAAAACTTTATCTTACAACCATATTTATAACATATACATACTGACACATGTCGTGAGAACTTGGTTAACAAAACACAACTGTTTAAAACCACACAAAACATCCTAGACGGCAGCATACAATAACAACCCACCTAGTATGATCTCAAATCCAGGTGTTGGGTCCGACGTCCATGCCTTGATTAGGTTGGCCTGAGTAGCTGAAAAATGTGGATATAACAACAATGAGCTACAAGCTCAGTAAGGATATAGAAATCACACTCCCCAATATATATAAGTATCTAATATCCCGTCCCCAAAGAACACACTATACCCTTTCTCACATTCCAAAGTACATACATACATATCCACATTCACATTAAATTCCACAACCATTCAAATCACATTTCACATAAACATTGAAGCATGTTATCACACATCACATATGAATAATCATAACATAACATGTAACATGCTAGACTCGATCGCATTGATGCATAGGTGATAATTAACTAACTGGCCCTTTCTCCTATGCTTTCATATGTCTTTTCTTATTTTATTTCTTTCTCTTTAGGTTTGCCAACCCGATAGCATCGTAGGCCCCCTTGTAGATCAAACGCTGACCTCGGCTATCTAATCTTGATCGAGCGTTGTCTCATATCTAATCTCTGACGCCCCTCGTGGATCGAGCGCTGCCTCTATATATGTTTCTAGTTCCCAAGTGGTGCGAGATTCAGCTAGGCTTAATTAATTAATCATCTACCTATATTATCACATTTACATCACTTTTCTTTTTCATGCTTGCATCTCATCAAAACCATACTTCTCATGCATGCCTTACATTTCATATATAACATAACATCATTTTAAGCATGCAACTCATTCTCATAATCCACAAAATCATAAAAATAATGTCATATTAAATACATAATATATATATATATATGTAATATATATATATATATATATATATATATATATATATATATATATATATATATATTAAGGAAGTGTAATTTATATACACTTACCTTACAACTAAGGTAAAAGTAAGCTTTCTCGATCAAATCCTAAGTCCGTTTCTTGCTCCGGACTATATCTCCTTTCTCGTACCGTCAAAAATATACCAAAATATATCCTTATCAATACCTTATAACCAAACAACCCCTTAACCCATGTAACTTTCGATCCCACCGTTGCACATAAAACCCATGTAACTTTCGATCCCACTGTTGAATCGACTAAAAAATGCGTCGCAAGACCACTTCTCATATCGAAAACTCCGCAAACAACTTTTTCAACTTATCTTCTTCATGCTATAACTTACAACTCACACAACAAAACCAAAATCCGACCATATATTCTTGTTCCTAACATCCCAAAGTGTATGTGGTTAAAATTTGGTGAATTGTCATGGAGTTTTGATACCTTAAATGTATCTCTCAAATAAAAACCTTCATTTTCATATCTTATATGAATTGTCCCCTGTTTCTGCTGATTCCAGCGAGGCTCCGGTGACTTCCCCGACCTCCTGCTGCGGTGGTGTACT
This sequence comes from Fagopyrum tataricum, assembly GCA_002319775.1. Classification (NCBI taxonomy): domain Eukaryota; kingdom Viridiplantae; phylum Streptophyta; class Magnoliopsida; order Caryophyllales; family Polygonaceae; genus Fagopyrum; species Fagopyrum tataricum. Next base: position 58,794,854 of record CM008279.1, read on the forward strand.
AGTGGTGATTGACACTAACTTGGTTTCTCAGCTCTTAGAGCTCTCTATCAAATTCCATAGAAAGACCACAAGCTTGATGATGAGGATCAACTCTCATGATCACCCTTGCACTTCCACGTACATAGGCTGAAGATTTCAAGATTATCTTGCATAAGTTTTTTACACATTTACCCTCTTATTTCCATCTTTACACTTTTTACTCAAAGTTCCTTATAAAAATTACACCGACATACCCAAGTTGATGTATTTTTACGAAACCTTCGTGAATCCTTCATAACATAAAATAAAAAATTTCCATTGCTTCACTTTCAGGAATTTTGCTCGTTTCCTATTATTTTATATTTCTTTAGGATTTGTTTCCATTAAACCCGTTTAATTCATTAAAATTCCCGTTTAGGCTGTTTTCGATTTTTGACCGTTACAATAAGTTGTATAGTTTTGAACATAATAGAAGCATGTTGATTGATTGATTCATTAAATGTAAATGATTGATGATTTTAGTTGAACACATATGAATTCTATTGGTTGATGTATGACTTAGTGAATCTTATAAAAAAGAAATTTGAGCTAAAGTAAGCAATTGTTTAGGTCCATGATAGTGTGTATTGGACATGAACTCTCAATTGCTTGGGTCTAGGGAAACTTACAATGGTTGACACTCACTTGAGTGAAAAATACTATCCCGTAAGGCAAAAGACATATAAATTGAAAACGAGCAAGACAAAGCCATGAAAAGAACCTTAAAAAGTTCAATAATGTCACATGGCAAGCCACTTGACAAATATGATGGTTGCTTATTTTTCATTCTTATTTTGCGTTTATGCCAATGAGGCAAAGTATTTCACATAATTGTATGAATGCAAGTGAATGTATTTGAAGGTTTTTATTTGTTGGACCAAGTTCAAGAAGAAATGAATATAAAGGATCCGATTATACTTAATTATACTTGAACATTTGTGAGCCTTTAGCTATATTTTAATCATATAGAAACAAAATACATTTATGAGTATTCATGTCTTGCAGATGTACATGTATACTTCAACTAAAAGCATTCTATCATAAGCTTGGATGTGTGAGAAGCATACTTAATATCATGAGCTTATTTTCATATCAAATTTGATGGATAAGCTCTTTCTTACTAACAATTGGAATTTAAGGTTGAGAATTGTTGACACCGTGTGTTGGTTGTTGTTATGCTAATCATAATGAATGTCTTATATAAGTGTATAAGTAAATAATTTAGTTTTGGTAAAAAAAATAACTCGAAAAGTTTAGTTTAGTAAATAATTTTCTATATGACACATTGAATATTTACATACATGTTGCGTTATTCTTTTTTATATATCTCGCTTATTCTACTTGTGCTCTAAAATTTTTGAGCTGCGATGAAATGAGTCGCGTGATATCGCTTGCATGAATATGTGAACTTTTTCATACAAGACATTCTTGCTTATACAAAACTAATACTTTATTTATACAAAAAAGTTTAGTTCGTTAATTTACCAAATGCGGGAATAACTCAGTTGGGAGAGCGTCGGACTGAAGATCTGAAGGTTGCGTGTTTAATCCACGCTTGCCGCAAAACATTTTCTTTTTTCGGAAGCTATGACATGAACAACAGATATAGATAAATCACAATACGCCATCTTACTACTGCTTTATGTGTTCTCTCATGAATTCAAGACCTTTCACCGCCTCTAAACAATCCTTTGGCTTGCAAAATAATTTCTTCACTGTCAAATCTCGCAACTATTCTCTCCTTCTCTTTTATGATGTTCTCTTTTGTCTTTTTTCATTAATAGTTTATTGATTTTTGAAGGTAACATTTTTGTCGGTTTTAATCTATATCTCTTAAACCCAATTATTATTTGATTTCATTAGGGAGGTAATTCATTCGAGGTTTAGAGACTTACTTTGATACTTGAGAGACAAGTACAAGATAAGTCCCGCGTAAAAAAAAAACATAATTTTCTCGTTAACTACTTGATCTTAGCCGAAGGTCTTATATATAATTTTTTTAATCTTTAAATTTTATATTTCTATTTATAGAAGTTTTCAAATGTCATCCTACTTGAAAACTAATGTGGTATAACAAAATCTCTAAAAGTATGATTTTATTTAAAAAACAGTGGATAACAAATTATTTTTAAAAATAATTATAAGAAAAATAATTATTACGTTTTAGTAAAAGTAAATATTCAAGTTTATTTCAAAGTGCCACTTAACAGCCACTGGCACTCTTCTTTCCTACCTGCGGGCCAGGCCTCCGCCACGTGAGCACGCCAACTCAGCTCATCGTCTTCTTCTCCTCGTCACAGCCGTTAGAACTGCAATTAATCGGCATTGAAACCGATCGTTACTGAATTACGCCAAACGTAACACCTAGCCAAGCATGGTACAATCACGTACTCCTACTTCCCATCCCTCTTCTCTTTTGTACCAACGCCGACGGGAGCCTCTGCAACCCGCTTCGATAGTCTTCCGGCCACCAACCGCCTTCTCTGTCCAGTTCCGGCCGCTATCCTTCTTCCCCACGCCCTGTCCTTCCTTGCCGTTTCCTCTCCACATCCTGCCCGACCTACAATTCCGACCCCTCTCTCGTCTCCAATCTCTGTCGGCGACCTTCTCTCCCTCTGCTGCCATTTGAAGAGCCCTGTACCGCCTCACTGGAAACCGGGGTTGTGCGTTGGCACCTCGAACCTCCCCTGCACTCCCTACCTCTACTGACATCGAATTTGCAAGCTTCACACCACCATTGACTCCCTCGGTGCCTCCTGTCGACACACGTCCCGGCTGAAGTGGTAAGTTCTCTATATCGATCTCGGTCTTTCTTCAATGGTGGAACTCGAGTGATTTTTCGATGGCAGGTAGGAGACGAGTGCGACCGTGACTCCACCTTCCTTCCCTTGTGCGTGCTTGCTGCTGGAGGATCTCGAAACAGATGTAGTGGCCTGCTGTGTGAAGCGGCTAGCCGAAGTGCAATCAAGGAGGTGAACCCTGAACATTTTGATTCGAATTAATGTTTGTGAATGCCGGCCGCTAGTCTCGAACTAGAGATCACTAGAGACCAAGATAAATAAACCACGTACTTTGTGTTGTCTCAGGACTCGAACCGGGAACCTCTATCCGACACTGCCCGAATATGTAGTTTTGCTACTAATCCAATTCCGGTTAGACCCGAAACCAATCACTTTTCATTTATTAATTCCCGTTAAAGTTTAATAATACAAAGTAATATAATTAGTTAATGGTTACGTTATATTTAGCCTCATGTAGTTGATAGTAATGCGGACATGTAAGAGAACACGAAATTAAGTAGAAACCCGGAATGTAAATTTAGCGGATTCAAGAAAACGTACTACTGGGTCCAGGACGCGAATAGAGAATAGTCGAACGTTTGATAACAATAGATTAATGATGCTTTCCATTTTAAGTATATACTAAGGGAATGACTATACTTGGATATGAGAACGTGAAACGGACGTGTAGGTCCCCGAACCGAGATGTTAAAGAAGATCAGGGTATTTGAGGCTAGACGTGGTACCCTGATTGTGAGACTGATAAGTCAAATGAAATTTAAGGTTGAAGCGGTTCTCAAAATGGATAAATTATTGATTAGGATAATCGGATCTTTGGATGGCAGGATCGCGAGACTTTGAAACTAGTATCGATAAGGTGAGTTTGTAGGACTCACTTAGTTACCTTTTTAATACCGAGTGTGCACTAGGGTAGTGTGTGTTATTCTTGTGAAATAAAATGAACAAACTAGATCACTGTATTTTATTTTTAAAGAGAGGCACAAGTGTATGATAACGTGTCGTAACTGTCGATCCGGGCCGATGGTGCCGGAGGGTTGCCCCCCGACCAGTCCAGTAGTGTATACGGGGGAGATGCATCAAAACCAATCCTGCTAGTAAACGGGGACGGGGCAAGAGTCGGGAGACTCTTGTGTTACAAGGAAAAGTTGGAAAATAGAATGACCAAATCCACCTAATGAAAGATAATAAACCGGGACATTGAGTGTGCATGCTGATTGATTTACATTACTTATTTATATGTGTGTGTGCGCTTTAGTGACCTTAGTATTAAAACTGTAGCTAACGGTTTTACCGTGTTGTTAGGTTTTTGCATGATAGATCTTTACCGAGAAATCGGGAGTGGAGTGGTCAGCCGGGTTTCCGTACTAGGAGTACTTTAGGTGTTGGGCTTATATATTGATGCTTATTTATTTATTATTATAGTAGAGTCGAGTTAGTTCTCAGTTTGTTGAAGTACTAGTTCAGAGTTTTTGAGTTTATATGTAATTTCGAAAAGATTTGTATTTAAAATATTTGTGCCTTGTTGCAAGATACGACGTTATTGACGTCAACCTAAGGCCGGGACCCATTGTGAGGTCCTAGCCAATAATGCTCCGAGTTCCCAGAATTCAATCTCTTACAATTTTTATTGTGATATATCCGAAAATTGATAATAAATGTTATATATCGGGTAAGAGATGAGTCAAATTTTTTACAAAATAATTATGGTTTAGTAAAAAAGACGTGATAGCTTAATTGTAAAACTAATACAAAAATAAATTACGAGCAATACCATTAGGTTGTTGCCATTGTAACACTTAAAATTTTGAGAACTCGGGATGTCACTAGCTAGGACCGCATAGTGGGTCCCGACATTAGTTTGATAACAATATTACCGGATCTTGCAACAAGACACAAATAACAAAATAACTGAAATTCTAAAAATGTAGAATTATCAATAAAAGACATTTATCGACAACCATGCATAATGATAAGGAAAACCCTGAAAGACAACTAGTCTCTATGCCGAAATGTAAGAAATTCCACCCTAAATACCTGTACGGAAACCCTTCTGACCACTCTGCTCCCAATTACTCGGCAGTTTCATAACCTGGAATGTCTATCAACATGGTATAAACTGTTAGCTAACAATTCTAATTGTAAGGTATACTAAAGGCACAAACACACATAAGTAAAAAGGTAAACACATCAGCATGCGCAAAGAATGTCCCGGTTATTATTTTTACATTAGATGATTCTAATCTAATTAGTTCAACTTAATTGTGTGGCACGAAGATCCTCTAACCTTCGCCCCAGTCCCTGTCTACCAACAAGAATGATTTATATGCATCTCCCCGTATATTATGTTGGACTGGTCGCAGAGAGCCTCCTATCGCATTTAGCGTTGTACAGTGATGCCACAACCCATTATCATACACTTGGGTCCTACCAAAATAAAAGTCCAGCGGTCTAGTCAAGTCTTACTTTTAGTTCACTCAATAAACACATCACCTTAAGCACACACTAAATATTATTAAAGGTAGCTAAATGAATCACTTAAAAAATAAGATATATTGCATCACTACTCTTATCAATCTCTACCTTCTAGGTTTCCATAGACATACTTTATTGTCTTAATAATACTCTTATCACTTTTAGAGTAAGACATGGATGTCTTAATACTCTTATCAATCTCTACCTACTTTATTTAACAATTATGTTTCTCGTTTGTCATGGTAAGATAACTTTTAAGATAGCAAACTCATTTACTTGTGGAAATAACACTATAATGTTATATGAAGTCGTGTCTTGTGAACAAAAAATATTAACCACGTATCCAATTTACTAAATATTTCAGTTGCAATTACTATACACGAATATATCAATTGGATAAGTAACGCCAATGTCCTCGAGTCTTGTGGATGTATAATATGGATTGCCTTATATATATCCGTATAGCTCTATTACCGGCCTTTTGCTTCATTGTTTCTTCTTCATTTGAGATGACATGATCAACCATGTTATTAAACATATTTTTCTTATAATTTTGAATACAATAATATCAAAGAAGGGAACATCTATCTTTCTTTCACGTTCTCTCCTCCTACTTGTGCTAGTAGCTTGATCTTTTTTCAAATTTCAAAATAAACTTTTAGATGTATAATTAATCCCATAATACTTTTTGAAATTGAACTCGCGAAGAAACAATGTTACTTTGCAAATTTTGATAGATTTTGATGGTGTAGTGATTGGTCAACAATTCATCGATTGTTAGATAAGGTATGTATTTGACTTACCATTTTTTAATAGATTTGATGGTTGTAAGACCCGAGGTCTTAGGGACGCTGTCTTCATGTCAATCATGCTCGCGCATAAACTTCTCATGAGGTCACCATCTTGAAATTGCTCCCGCACGAGCACGTTTAACTCCAGAGTTATTTACCCTCACTCTACTACTAGAATAGAAGAATTATTGTTGAAATGAGTAGCAACTCATCCTTATATGTTAATCACAAATCCCCATTCAAATGATGTGGAATGATAATTTTACAGGGTGTTACAATGGTGTAGTGATCGGTCAAAGTATCAATAAATTTTGTGTGAAGAGTTGAAGTCCTTGCTAATGAAAATACTAGTTGGGCAAGTGGTTTTAATTCCGAATGAGTAGGTTGGTAAATTAGGGTTTTCACTATAAATCGAGGTGTCTTAATACTCTCATTGATTTTATGTTATTTCATTAATTGTTTACTTAAACTGTCATATTATATTGTCTTGGGGAACCGACTTTAATTTCTAGTACTAACGATCTATGATTCAACAGTTGGTATCAGAGCAGGTTGATCTAGATTGTGTTAAGATGCTTGCAACTAAGATGAGTTGTACAAACAACAAGGTGCCAAAATGATCTTTTTGGAATCCTCTAGTATATATGTTCCGAAAAGAGGAGAATACGATATATGGTGTCTAGAAATGAAGAAAAATGTAAAATCGGTATGTGGTCATTTTTGGCGCATAATTGTCATTGGCAACATTGATCTTATCGATATCAAAGGGAAACCCAAGGATATCTAGTAGTGGGGTGACAAAGATTTCAAGATCCTGAAACGAACGTCAAGGCGAACAAACTTCTCACTACCGTTCTTAGTCCCGATGATCAAAGAAAGGTCATTGGCATATGGCACAACAAAGAAAATGTGGGATGATCTATCAAGGAAGCACGGGCACTCAACGAAGCAAAATATTTACTTTAGAAACACATTATGAAAGACTAAGAACGAAAGAGGATGAGGAACTTGAAGGCTACTACGAACACTTCGTTGCGATCATTAGCCAAATCAATTTCCAAACATCGGTCTGGCTATTTTTTTGTTCCGACCAAGTTGACCCACTACTTGTATCACTCTTTATTTAGATCAATGTATGATCTCTAGGTTTGGACCACCTCCAAAACTCTATAAATATAGAGGGAGGCTAATTAGAAACATTTCATTTTCAAATCTAGGATTTTAGATTAGAATAAAAAATGATTGGCCTTCAAGAACAACCTTCTCGTTGTTCAACTTGTTCTACCTATAACTTTTTATTGGTAATCCAAATCACTCTTTTTTTTTCAATATTGTTTATTTTATTGATATCTTTTTATATATGGCAAGTTTAAATTTGTTACTCATTTTATTTTTGTGATGTTAGACTAGATATTATCTAGGTTTGGGGTAAAAGCCTCAAACCATGCTTTGCTTCCTTTCTTTAGTGCAGATTCATTATATGAAGGGATTTTGTGTATGAATGTGTAGCAATATGGGTATTTCTAGATCTAGATCATGTATCTTCATGCTTGGTGATATCTTGCATTGTAAAGTGGTTTAGATATGCACATCTAGGCTTTTCTTGCAAACAATGAGACTTCTCCATATTTTGATTGTATTGATTGCTAGGTTAATTATCTTTCTTAGATTGATAATTTATGAGTAGATGGTTCATGCATTTGTGTATATGTTATTTGGCTAGAGTTCTTTCAAATGATATGTAGGAGGCTCTAGTTGTGTCGTATGCCATGGATGAGAAAAGCGAAGATATAGTGAGCTTTCATAGGAAAACATAATTCATTACTTGGAGATAAGCTAGGTATCAATTCAAGAGAAATGATTAATGCAGACTTGCATAATTGTGTTTATTAACTTGAATATTAAGTTGGAATTACACAATATTACATGGGTTTTCTATTTTCATCATCACCTGCCCTATTATTTCCTTTGGGTGCTAATTTGAACCTACAAGCTAGGATCAAGAATAAGCTAGGTATCAATTCAAGAGAAGCTTGGTAATGATGGGCTTTTGAGTTTTTGATCTCATATATGTATATATATACATCTCAAACTTGGTAATCAAGAAAAGGGAATGAAGAAGACACATCCTTCACCAGCTCCTCAAAGTCCCATTCTCCAAATCTCAAATCTTGATCTTCACCCCAATTGTTCATCATCTCAGATGTCATCTCCAACTTATTGTTACTCACAATGTTGTAATTGTGTTTGTTGTCACTATTGCTGAAACAATCTAAAGGAGGAGCAGTCAAATCTCCATTATGATCACCCAAAAGCCCTTGATCACCTAAACCATTAAACCCGGATTGATCGATGCACGAGGATAACGATGATGAGGAAGACGGATTGAAATACGCCGTCGCTAACGCAGGCAATTGGATGTCCAATAGACTCTGGCTCAACACAACCTGCATCGGATTCGGAGCCATCATATGCATGTAATGGTGATTTAGGGCAGACTGCATGTTAAACATGCAGCTCGCCGTAATGTCTTGTTGATGGTCTTGTGTTCTCGTCTCCAAGGATGTCGATGTGTCGCTCGTGTTAGGCGACGATGTCGTGGATGAACTCTTGAGCCTTTTCTTGATGCTTGAGTTCCAGAAGTTCTTGATTTCATTATCGGTTCTTCCAGGCAAGCGAGCTGCGATTTGAGACCACCTTCACCATAAAATTTAGAATTAGTACGTTCCATATATAAGACCACCTTCAAATAATGAACATAATCCAAGTGTAACTGGATTAAAAGTTTTATTAAATAATCCACCAACATAAATTTAAACATGCAGTGACGTTTAATGGAAGCATCAACGTCCATGTGGTGCTTTACCTACCAGAACTATATACAAAGACATTTGCAACAACTATAAGTTGCTGTTAATGCAACTTACCTTTCATATACATCGTCATGTAATATATTCATCTCAATTTTGAAAGCAGTAAAACAGTCTTATCGATCCTTTTACAAGAATGTAGTGTTGGTGAAGCAACATTACAATTTTACACATATCCTCGCCATTTTATTGGATCAACGTATGCTCTCAACATAAATTGCAGATCCAGAGAGGCAGACAAAATCGAAGCATATAAGATGATGGTTTAACTATTCTCATGGATAGACATAGCAAGAAGCAGTGATGATGAATGCACACGCCAAACGTACGCTATTTAGAGGTTAACTGCCCATTTGGTTGGAGCGATGAAATGAAAATGGAATGAAATCGGTTAAGGGGAATGAATGAAAATAGGTTAATTTCATGTGTAAAAAGACCTCTAAACAAACATAGTTTTTAATTGATTCGGAATCATTCCGTTACCGGGAATGATTCCTAGCGATACCAAACGAGCCCTAAGTGTTCGTTTGGTTAGAAGAGTGAAATGAAAATGGTGAAGGGGAAAAAAATGAAAGAACTTTGATATTTCATTTTAGTCGTTATATAAAATGACTTTTAAAAATTTTTGGATGGTGTCCCTGTACTTTAGAGTTTCAGGACTTTACCTAGAGTTTTTTTTATTTCGGATACTAACCATCTGTTTTAATATTTTTCAAAAAATGTCTAAATTATAAAGAAATCTTAACTAAAATATTTTTTTTAAAATGATAAAAACTTCTTTTAAAAAATATAAAAAAGGTTAAATATTTTACACATAAGTTTTTTTAATTATATGAAGTATTCTCATAGATAGACATAGCAACAAGCAATGAAGATGAATGCACACATCAAACCTATGCTTTTCAGAGGCAAAGTGTCCGTTTGATCAGAAAGGTGAAATGAAAAAAGTTAAGGAGAAAATGAAGACCTCTGACATTTCATTATAGTCGTTAAAGAAAATGGTTTCTTTTTTATTATTTCAGTTATATTCTATTTTCATAAACGATTCTTAACAATTTCAAACAAGACCTAAAAAGTGAAGTACCTATTTCCAAGTAGAGAGTGCAAGTGAAGAATAAGGTCTTGTTCTTGAGGAGAGAAAGTTCCGCGCTTGAGATCAGGGCGGAGGTAGTTGATCCATCGGAGACGACAACTCTTACCACACCTAAGGAGACCAGCATTCCGGGCAACATCACTCCAACAACCTTGACCATTAGTAAGCATATAGGTCATAAGCTTGTCGTCCTCTTCAGGTGACCACAACCCCTTTCGGAGTTTAATACCATTGATACCCTTGCTCATGTGATTCTTCTCCGACGACTCGGACACAGCAGGCTTCCTCATTGCAACAAGCTGTGAGTCTGTGACAGTGAAGATTTTTGTTGAATGGAGATTTTATAAGGAGACAAACTTAAAGGGCAAAAATGAGAATCATGATTGTGATATGTGGGGCTTTTGCTTAAACAAAGGGGCAGTGAAAGAGAAATGTTAGTTGATGGGTCAATAGGAAAAACGGTTAGAAGGTGATCCTAATCAAAGAAAATATGATCCACCGAGTTCGACTCACTTTTTTGACTCACTCTCCCATGGCGTATCTTTTATCCAACCTCTCTTTTCTTCCTTCACTCACAAGGTAATTTACCTATGGATAGAAGAGAACATAAAAAACAAATACCTTGTTTCCTAACTAAGCTAACGTTTTTTTGCTTCCAAAACACATTATCTACCCTCTCTCACACATATATGAATCCAATCACACGTGTTTTACAAGTTATGACTATAATATTCAACGATAAATAATTCCATTCATGATGCACGCTCATAACTATACCTGCACTTTTCCATCAAATTCAAAATATGCTAAAAGCTCTACCTTTAATATACAACCATGATGCAACAATAAATTTTATATATATATAATTTTTCGGAAAAGCCTTCCGTGAAAATCTCATGCGGATTTTAGAAAATTAAGTGATGAAATCTATAACTTTACTTAATTGAGATGACTTTCCTTTTGAAGACATTTTTCGAGTGTGGCCTAAACGAATGTTCAGGAAGATGCCGTAGTCACATGCCTCGTTGATCGTGGTTGTATTTGAGGTCTCCGAATATCCTCCATCTCGGTGGAGGGAACGTCATTAGATCCACATTACGCAGGAGGTATATATGACATCCCCTTGAAAAGGGTTTCTACTATCATGTTGCCCGGCGGCGAGACACCGCGCTAGTTCATCTATCTAGTGCACTCTCTATGTTTTCCCAACCTCGAGTGTTTCTCGTCTTCCCGTGGATTGTTTGTTGAGACTTTTTCCTATCTTTTTTACTTTTCCGGTCGCTTGCTTGTGATATTTGTTGTGTTTATCTATTATTTTTGTAGCCATTTACATGACGGTTTGTCCGTTTGCCGGTTTTCGACCTCTCGATACACCAAGTTTGTTTGGTGTAGTCGAGCTTCTTACCTTATTGAAAAAAATATATAGATGCTAGAGATTATTTTATGAGCAAAAGTGGTGACTGAATTTCGTATACATGGAATTTTCGGAGTTTCCTTGTCCCATCCCAATAATTTACGACATTATTTTCTAGTTTTTTCTTTTATACTTTTGGAACTTTCCAAATTTTATTAAAAAAAAAAATTGTGCTTCAAATAAATTTGTTATATATATATTATAGAGTTCATTATGTTCTCTCTTTTTCTAATTTAAGTTAGCTTTACTTGTTGAACTATCCTTCTTCGACTCTAGTTAAGTAGTATAAATAGAGATCTCTAGTTCTTTTAATTGTCAATTTTAGAATTGAATCAATTGATCGATATTGAGAATAATTGCCAATATAGATAGTTCTCCATGGCATAAGCAATAAAGTTCCACATTTGTTTTTTTTATCTAACTCGTCCAACACTACTTTTTCCCTCCTCCTGCATATTTTTCGAGTTTGATACTTGATATTGACTTTTATTGTGCATTATAATTCTTAACATTACATTTTAACCCTTTTCTTTTTCTTTTTTTTTTATCTCTGTACTTTTTGACCCTTTATATATTGCTTTTTCACGTTAATACTAACTTTCTATTAAATATAATTATTCTTATTATTATTATTATTATTAATTACAGCATTGACTGAAGCTTCACCATCGCCTATATTCTCTAAAAATATTACTACAATCCAGTAGCCATGAAGAAACCTACAAAGCATGGGAAGCAATTATTAAAAGGAATACTTGTTCTAGCGTCTCCATTAATCCGGCCCAGACCATAATATTTTCCTGCTATTAATAAATTGCCAAAGATGACGACTTCATTACACTTTGATTAACAAACCTTGTTGATCTGTCGCACGTTGAGCGTGGAAAATGTGTCCCACATCGATAATATGAAACCCGTAAATCTAAAATATAAGTACGAGGGTTACTCCTCCTATTGTCAATTGATTTTAGGATGGAACCCGTAAATAAAACTTGTGGGTAATAGAAACAATCTCCTCAAATTACATCCAACTTAATGTTTTATAAAAAGAAACATAAAATTGAAATAAGTATGTCACTTTCAAATTATAATTGTTGTTTTATGATATAACCTTTTTAAGATAAATTATTGTTATTGATAAATTATTAAATGAACAAGAGGTAGTTTCAAGTTCATATCGAGCGGATCAGTCACTTACACAACTAATATACGATCAAATCATATGTTCAAAATTTACCTAAACGAAACACAATAAAATATACATGAAATAACACACAAATATTTACACAAAATAAAAACAAGACCAAAAACACACATAAAAATTTATGGGAACTAGCACAGCATGAATATAAAAATTTTGCATGAATAAAATTTTTAGAAAAAAAATACATATTTTACATAAAACATAAATTTTCACTTAAATGATATAAATTTATTAAATTAGAGAACAAATTGCAATTTTTTCCATTAAAAAATTATTAATATTTTTTTGAGGATCTTGATCGTCTGTAACTAAATCCTGGACCCCTCTGAAGAAGATCAAAATGGACATGAAAACACATTGTTTTCATGGACCTTAATTTATTAATTTAAAGTTTAATACATCCTAACAGATTCGTCAATGATTTACAACAGCTATGACTTGCGGCAGTAATATCATTTCAACCAAATCCTATCTTCAAAATTAAGCAAAAAGGACAGATAAACAAATAGATTCTTAATTTAATGGTTTTTCACTGGCAGCTTGTCGCAATTTCTATGGGCAATCAATAGGGTGATTTAGACTACAAATTTTGAATAAATTACACAAAAACAACCACTCAGATATGAGAGTTTTCACTAAATCATTAGTAATTTGAAAATTAAACAAAATCATCTATTTCAAGGATTTGCCTTCTAAGTCCAACTCAAAGTACAAATCATGTGATTAAGAAACAACCGAACTCAAAAAGATACCACACTTCCCTTCATAAACACATTTTCGATTTACCTCATATCCGTAAAATATTAGTAGGTCAATATAACATCAAACATATAATCAACGTAAAATTAAATGGGGAAAAAAGAAATAATTTACTGATTTTATATACTAATTTGTAGAGTAGTTTATTACATTTTATTTTCCATAAAATCTCCTATTTTTGTTCATGTCTTTTTGACATGTATACGTATAAAGAAGAGAATCTTGCATTGATGAAAAACATGTTTTTCATCAATGACAAGGGTCTTATTTATCATCCTCATACCAATCAAATAAATAGTTTATATGGATGTTTGCTCCATTTGTTTTTAATTTACTTAAACATGTTTTTCACACCCATATATTGTAATAGGAAAGGAATTTGGGACATCTTTCTTATTGATAAGATTGGAAAGTACATATGTGCGTGGAACAAGAGACATCTCTCTTTTGCAGGTAGGCTTGAGCTGATCAGGACGGTCCTACAAGGTACAGAGAGCTTCTGGTTATCATTACTACCGGTACCCTCTGTGGTGATGGACAGGTTGACAGGATTATGTAGACAATTCTTGTGGAGTTGGCCCATAGTTGCATGGACGCAGGTGTGCATGCCCCGGAGAGAGGGCGGTTTGGGTCTCCTTAACCTTAGATGTTGGAACTCGGCATTTATGTGCAAGTACTACTGGCACATCCATGCCAAGAGGGACAACCTCTGGGTAAGGTGGATCCATCACAGGTATTTGCAGGTGGTGGAGCCAAAGCATTGGATAGCCCACCGACGAGACTCGCCCCTGGTGAAGGCCATCATCGGAGCCAGAGATGAGGTAGCCACTTTGATGGACGAGGATACGACGCTAGATAAGATGCTTGAGAGTTGCTGCCAGGGAGGCAAGTTTAGAGTTACTGAGGCCTATGACATGATCAGGGAGCATGGAGAGATGGTTGATTGGTACAGGATAGTCTGGGATGCAGGCAACACTGCTTTATACTTTGGATGGCGATTCTTGGTCGCCTTTCGACTGGAGATAGACTGCATTTCTTAGAGATTGCCCCCACCTGCCAGTTATGTGGCCTAGAGAGTGAGTCCCATGACCACTTGATTTTTGGTTGTACATATGCGAGGGAGGTTTGGAGACAGATTTGCCATGGTTTCCGGATGCCTGGCGACATGTATACGAGAGCCGACGTCCTGACCTACCTTCTCAATACTACTTCAGGAAGGAACTGGACGAGCAGAACACACATCTATGCCTTCTCTGCAACGGTGTACTACTTATGGCATTCTAGGAATGCTCTGGTGTTTGACCGGAACATGATTCCTATTGATGTCCTGGTCCGGACGATTAGGGGCCACACACGCACACTTTTATATGAGGCTTTTCCTTCTAGGATTGGGGAAAGATTTGAGATATAGAGTTTTCTTGTTTTATATACCAGAGTTGTATTCTGCTCTTGGCTTGTTTTACATTACATGGACACTTTGTACCGGACTAGGGAATCATTTGCTGATGGCTTTGCCGAAGGTGAATGATATCTTGATCCGATGGCTAGGCACACTTCTGGTTTATAAGTGTCCCTTTCTGCTGATGGCTTTGCCGAAGGTGGAAGGGCCTTATGAACAGTGCCATAAGGTTAAATTTTCTCAGTCCGATGTAGATGGTATGTTCAGGGGGCTTGCATGCTTATCTGGAGTACTTGGGCGCCTCCTAGCCCTGTTTACGTATTAATGTTGTACTCTTGTGTTATGCAGGATTAGCTAGGACTTTTCTAGTCCTAGTTAAGTCCTTTTTCCCTTTTTTAATGAATTTACCTTTTACCAAAAAAAAAAGGAAAGGAATTTGGATACTAAATAAGGCTAATAGCTTGAGAAATCACCGAGGGCCACATACAATAACTCATCAAGAAACTGACATCATGTAGGCCGGCCACCAAAGAACATTACACACGTTGAGGTACGTCGTCGACGCTCGGGGAGATATCAACATCAGATGTAGAAAACAACTTACCAAGGGAGGCTAAAGCATCGGTCACTTTGTTGACTTCTCGAAATACATACTTCTTATGATTTTTTCAAAAGACTACAGTAGGTGTCCGATATCACCTATCAAAAAAATCTCTACTTGTCAAGGGATTTCAAATCCCAAGATAAATTGATAACGTTCATGATAGATTTATGATGGAGATAGAACCACACATATATTGATGTTACTATAAAACCTTTATATAGAGATTACAATAGAATAAGAATAAGAATGTAATAATAATAAAGATTGCAATGATAGAATCAAATATAAACTAGCTTAATATAACGATATAATATCATTATTTATTTTATAGGAAGATATTATGATATGTATCTTCCAATATGCTCCCGCTATCAAAGTGTGTGATAGGCAAACGACGTTGAAGACTAAAACATCATTGACAACGAGCAAAGAAAACATCTTCATCAACAACGAGTACACCGGTAGAGTGGTAACACCGCAGGGAGATCGACATAACCACCAGTAGATCGGTGACAACAATAGATTGATAAGACCACCAAAAAATCGGTGGTAAAGGTAGATTTAGACGCCAGTAAGTTGTCGATAAATTAAATAGAGGATTGGTAAGTTGAGGTCCTGAATCGAACCCGCTCTGATACCATGATAGATTTATGGTGGAGATAGAACCACAAATATATTGATGTTACTATGACTCTTTATATAGGGATTATAATATAATAATAAAGATTGCAATGATAGAATAAAATATAAACTAGCCTAATATAACGAGATTATATCATTATTTATCGAGATTACTATTTGCGCGGCCAATTTTACCATCTGCACGACAATACGGACCCCGCATCCGCCCCAGGGCTTAAGCGCATGCGGAGTCCGCTAGCGTACTAGAGCCGGAAGGATGAGGCGCATGCAGCGTCTGGGACCATACGCTGATACGCAGAGCGCATGCCCTTAATGGGCCGTGTGCATCCAAACTGCACATGCACCAGGTGAAGAGAGTAGGATATATCAGGTTTAGTCATAAATGTGTAGACCGGGTTTCATTTTTTTTGATAAACCATATATGTAATAACTGATACTGGTCTTCTTACTTTTGAGGAATATACACAGTTAGTAAAAATTAGGTTTTCTCTCTTCTATGGAAGATTGTCCTCCATAATCATGTATCAGATTTCTTCATGGTATCAGAGCGAGGGGCAGGTCATAGATAAATACAAATCGACAACTAAACTGTGTTATTATGTAGATCGAGTGTTAGTCGATCTAGGTCGAAGTGATATCGATGAAGAGGAGTCAAGAAGATCAGCAAGAAGAGAACTTGCGAGTTCTAACTAGTCTCGCGCAGATGAATGGAGGCTTAGACAGAGATCGAGATTCTCTTGCGATGGCAACCTCTGATTATCCAGGGATGTCGTCGACCACCGTTCACTTCGATGGGAGCAATTTTCACGCCTGGAGCAGGCAAATTAGGATGGTGTTGGATGCGAAGATGAAATATGGCTTCGTAGACGGATCGATCAAAAAACCGGAGGACAACGTTAGTGATCTTGCTCGGTGGACACGAAGCGATCGAATGGTGGCTTGTTCGATTCTCAGTTCAATGGTGTCAGATCTGTCAAATTCTTTTATCTACTCGAATTCGGCAGCGGAGCTATGTAAAAAATCATGGAACGATTTGCACAAAGCAATATGCCGATGATCTTTCAATTGAAACAGACAATTATGCGCATGGTTCAAGGTACTATGTCCATTACTATCTATTATACAAAGTGTAACACCCCAAATCCGTAGGACTCGGAGTGCTACTGGGCTAGGATCTCACAATGGATCCTGGCCCTAGCCGGATAACAACTTCACCGAATCTTACAACAAGGAACCAACAGATTAAAACAAAACATAAAAACTGATATATATATATATATATATATATATATATATATATATATATATATATATATATATATATATATATATATATATATATCAAAAAGGTGATACAAAATACTGTTGAGTACAAAGTCAAACTAAAATCCGTACAGTAATGATAAACCCCAAAATCCCACGATGTCACCCAGTGTACGGAGCTCTCAGCAGATCACCCTCTCTGGATCACTCCGCAGTTCTCCTAACCTGCGAGGGATCTACAACACGGTATGAAACCGTTAGCTAACTATACACATATATAAGAAGATGCTAAAGCCCAAACACACATCAGAAAGGATAAACACTTCAGCATGATATCAAACATTTACCCGGTTTATTATCTTTTAATAAGTTGAATCACTTAATCGTATAAATAGATATATATATATATATATATATATATATATATATATATATATATATATATACATATATATATCAAGATAGGTGACACGAGGAATATAATCCCCGCCTCTGAGTACTCTAACCAGCTGGAGTAGTATCAGCACACCTCCCGTGTACCCTGTGGGAGTGGTGAGGGCCTTCCTTTATACCAGATCTGGCCTGACTACAGAGAACCTCCCAGACTCCACTACGGGATGAAAGAGAAAGGTTATCACAACCACTACAATGGGCGGCCAATATAATATAGGTCGGTGACTATCATAATCATAAGCATGCTATAAAGCATATAACACACACACACCACTCAAGCATACATCCAATATAAGGATAGTAGCTAAGTAAGTCCTATGGACTTACCTCGATCTCAGAAGTAACTCAAGTACGATCCTCTCTCAGAAACGTCCACTCCAAACTGGAGAACAGCACAGCCTATACAAGGCACACATACATATATATCACAATCCTATCACACAAAGGGTCACACCTAGACCCAAGGGATCCATAAGGGATCATATCCAACTCGTAACCTCAAGGCCGTAACCGGCATATCTATATCATACTCGTCATAAACCGATACCTAGCATGGTACTAGTTCCCTCATACTAGAAAGGAAAGGAACTACCTAACTATAGGTAGCCCCGGAACAAAACGCACCTGCGTGATCTAAGGACGCAGGGGCGGAACGCAGGAAACCACGGGCGCGGTGACACTCAGCCACGGGGGCGGTGACAAGGATCGCTGGCAACGCTGGCACGGCGCTGGCACGGCGCAGGCGCTGTGGCACGTCTTCCGCAAGGGCGGTGACTTCTGGCCGCGGGGGCGGCAACAGTGCAGAATGACACCTCGCGGCTTCTCTTTAGCTCTTCACGTGATCAAATCACGTTTACTCTCTTCCAGATTCACATACATACATATCAATACACATTCCAACATCAAAACCCTTAACATACATCTAATTCTAAGCTAGAAGGATTGAATCAAGGAAAGAAAGAATGAAGAACAAGAGGACATACCACACTGTGGTCTAGGCACGAAATTGCTCCAAGATGACACCTCCACTAGCTCTCAAGCTCAGCATATCACTCACACACATCAGCATCACCCACAAGATACAATTTCCAAGCAAAATTCCAAGAAAATCTCAAGCAAGCTCAAGAGAAAGGATGAAGAAGCAAGAAGGACGTAGGACTGAGGAAGAGAAGTGAGGAAGGTGACCCTTGCTCAACAAGGAAAGGAAAGAAGTAAACCAAAAGGGTAAAGCATGAGTCAACAAAGTCAACAAAACCGGTTGCAGCCGCCGGAAACCGTAGGGGCGGTTCCTTGAGCCGCAGGGGCGGTGGTCAAGCCCGCGGGTGCGGAAAGGCCAATCTCGGCTATGGTCCGATCTCGGTCCGAAAGAAAAGGGCTCTCACACAAAGCTCAAGAAATGTTGGGATGAACTTAAGTCTATGAATGGAATTCCATCCTGTATATATATGTGGAATTTTAGCAAAGGGCAATTGCAAAGTACTTTCCAGATTTCTTGAACCGGAAGACCAAGATAGGCTAATGCGGTTTCTGAATGGATTGAATGATGAGTATGAATCTGTTCGCAACCAAATTTTGACAATGGAACCTGTTCCGGTACAAATAGCCCTTATTATTTGGTATTACAAGTTGAAAGGAGAAAACAAGTAAATGAGAATGTTGTTATTGAACCAATGGCTTTTATGGTGGCACCTGCAAATAGCCATAACTAGAATCTTGGAATTGGTACCACTCCAAGATCAACTAGTAGCTATCAGAATGAAAATGGACAGTTTAATGGGACAGAGAATGGCTATCAAGCAGCAAACGTAGTAGGAAGGGAGTCCAGAAGGGATAAGTCGGGTGAAAAGAAACATTGCAAGCATTGCAACATGGATGGTCATGATTCAGATCAGTGTTTTGAAGTAATAGGCTATCCAGATTGGTATAAAGGAAAGAAAAACAAGAGAAATACAACTATTACAGCTCAGGTATCTGAAATTGAGATCCAAGGATCACCATTACAGTCTTCTGAAGGCACCAGTGCTCCTAATTTTGATCCTGAGTTCATAGAGGCAATGTGTTCAGAGATGATGAAGAGGATGAAGGGAAAATTCATCATACCTTCTTCAGCAAACTATTCGGGTATTTCTCATTCTAATATGGTGATACATGATGCTAATAAGTTTGAATGGATATTAGATTCAGGAGCTACCAACCATATGACTCCTTTCATTGATTGCTTGGTGAACATTAAAATGCTTGATGTGCCAATTTTGGTTAGATTGCCTGATGAAAATGTCAAAAAGGTTGAGAAAATTGGAACAGTGGTATTAGGCTCTAATTTTGTCATTATTGATGTGCTGCTTGTGCCTGATTTCAAGTTCAATTTGTTGTCTGTGAGCAAGATTATAGTGCAGAAAGATCTGGAAGTTTCTTTTGATGATCATCATTGTGTGTTGCAGGACTGTTTGAGTAAGACAGTAGTAGCTCGAGGTCAGGAAGTTGGGGAATTTTACAAACTGCATACAAAGGAGAAGTTGATCAAGAGTTGTAATAAAGCTAGTACCAAGATTTGTGGAAACCTTTTACACACTAGACTTGGTCATATTTGTTTTTCGAGATTGCAATATGTACCTGGTAACACCAGGAATGACACTCCATTTTTTTGTGATGCGTGTGCTATGGCCAAAGCTCACAAATTACATCTTCCTAAAAGCGCTTCTGCATCTGTAGCTCCTTTTGATCTTGTGCACATGGATTTGTGGGGACCCTTTAGTGTTCCCACTCTTAATGATGAGAAATATTTTTTACTATTAATTGTTGAGGATTTTAGCAGGGATACTTGGACTTATCCCTTGTCAAACAAGTCTCAAGTAGGACAGATTATTCAGAATTTTGTTCACATGGTACAAAATCAGTTTAGAGTCACACCGAAAGTGGTGAGATCAGATAATGGATCTGAGATAATGAATGCAACTTGTAGGTAGTTCTTTTCAACTTCAGGGATCATTCATCAACGATCTATGCCCTACAGACCGTAACAGAATGGAATAGTGGAAAGGAAACACAGACACCTCATAGAAACAGCTAGAACTTTGAGTATTCATGCTAATCTTCCGAAAGAGTTTTGGGATGAATGTGTTCTTGCAGCTACGTATTTAATCAATAAAATCCATTGGTTACCCTGAAATGGAAAACACCCTTTGAGATATTATTTGATTTATTTCATAAACAACCAACTTATGAAAAATCTCAGGACTATAGGTTGTTTATGTTATGTTGTCGCTACACAATTAAAGACATCGGGACAAATTCGATGCTAAAGGAAGAAGGTGCATTCTTCTTGGATATCCTCCTAATCAAAAGGGTTATAAACTGTTTGATTTAGTTACCAATGAAGTTTTCTGCAGTGCTGATGTAGTTTTTCACGAGGCTATTTTTCCTTATAAAAATGCTTCATGTTTGGATACTACGCTTGCTGATAGATCTCCAACAACACCTATGTGTGGTTTTGTTCCGCCATAGTAGGGTGTTGATGAACTTTCCTTTCCTTCTGACATGATTACTCAAACAGATACTGATGTGTTACCCAACTATGTTGAATCAAACCTTCCTGTTGCAGATTCAGACCCATCTGTCATTCCTATAAGGAAGTCTACCAGAATACGTCAGATGCCTCAGCGGACGGGTGATTATGTACTGAGTGTGGTGGATACAACTCCAAACCATCAATACTTTGCTTCTTTATCACAAGTGATGAGAGTTTATGAACCATGTTCATACAGAGAAGCTAAAGGGATAGTAGAATGGAAAGACGTTATGACCAAAGAATTGATAGCTTTAGAAGAAAATGGCACTTGGGAATTGACTGTCCTTCCTAAAACCCATTCAGCTATTGGATCTAAATGGGTTTTTAAGGTCAAGTTAAGGCTTGATGGCTCCATTGAAAGGTATAAAGCTTGACTGGTGGTTAAAGGTTATAATCAGAAATTGGGAAAAGATTATAAATACACCTTTAGTCCAGTTGTTAAATTTTCCACTGTTCGCATAGTTATTGCTCTTGTTGCTGCTAAGGAATGGCAATTATTTCAACTAGATGTGAATAATGCATTCCTTCATGGATATCTTGATGAAGATATTTACATGACACCTCCGGAGAGATATTCTTAGGTTGAAAGAGGACAAGTTTGTAAACTGAAGAGGTCTCTTTATGGTTTAAAACAAGGATCCAGACAATGGAATCAGGAGTTCACTCAATTTTTGTTGTCATTGGTTTATACACAATTCACAAATGACTAGTCCCTTTTTGTCAAAATGATTGAGAGACTATAGCTATTATGATGGTGTATGTTGACGATGTTTTGTAACAGGAGATGCTCTTGAAGAATTACAACTTGTGAAAATCGCCTTACATGACAAATTCACAATCAAAGATTTGGGTATGGCAAGGTATTTCTTAGGCATGGAGATTTATCGAGATTCTATAGGCATCTTTCTTAGTCAGAAAAAATACATATCAAATACTCTCTAATCTGCCCAAATCTTCCCTTCTAAGGAGGTATTTTTTCCTTTTGGGTTGAAATTGAGGACTGATGCAGGGGAGTTACTCTCAGATGGAGAGTCTTATCGATAGTTGGTTGGTAGGTTATTGTACTTGTCCTTGACTAGACCGGATATCTCTTATGTTGTGCAACATTTATCTCAGTTTGTTTCCCAACCTCGCCAACCTCATTACAAAGCTGATGTTCATGTTTTGAAGTACCTCAGTTCTACAGTGAATTTAGGACTTTTCTATCCAGTACAACCTACTTTTAGTATTACTGGGTTTTCGGATGCAGATTGGAGAGCATGCCTCAACACCAGACGCTCTCTCGCCGGATTTTGTGTATTTTTGGGACATTCGTTAATGTCTTGGAAAACAAAGAAGCAAGCTACAGTTTCCAGATCATCTACATAAGCATAATACAGAAGTGTGGCATCCACTGCTATAGAGTTGGTATGGATTAGCTACATTCTGGGGGATCTACATATTACTGTCGTTCTCCCTGTCACCTTGTTTTGTGATAACAAGGCAGCTCAGCAAATTGCAGCCAATCCTTGTTTCCATGAGCGCACAAAACATCTAGAAATAGACTGTCATTATGCTCGACAGAAGGTGCAAAGTGGTTTTCTTCAAACAGCCTATATTCATACCAGTCTACAACTTGCAAACCGCATGACTAAACCTTTGGGAAAGTTACAGCACTCTTTCTTATCGTCCAAGTTGGGTCTTCAAGTGCTTCTAACTTGAGGGGGGTATGAAGAGAGTAGGATATATCAGGTTTAGTCATAAATGTGTAGACCGGGTTTTATGTTTTTGGATAAACCATATATATAATAACTGAGACTAGTTTTCTTACTTTTGAGGAATATACACAATTAGTAAAAATTAGGTTTTCTCTCTTCTATGGAAAATTGTCCTTCATAATCCTGTATCATGTTTCTTCACCAGGCCTAAATAGGGTTTTGGGCGCGCATGCGTCCCTATTTGGGCTTTGCGCATGTGCCTGGATAAGGCGCATTCACATCCCAATTCGACTGTTCCCTTTGCGATTTTGTGCCGCCCGAATAACATTACTCTTATTTATTTAATAGGAAGATATTATGATATGTATCTTCCAATACCTCACCGTTGTCTCCTTTAGTTTCATTTTTGTGGGATTTTTAAATCACACAATTTAGTTAGATCTCTAATGAATGTTGAAATGTGAGTCTCATGTATAGAAAATAATTACAAGACTCAATCATACTTAGTCAAGATCGAACACATAGATAAAGTGTCTTGATTTGAATGACTATTTGTAAAACCCGTAAACAAACACAAAAACTGAAATAGAAGGTAAGGAACCGAGCCGATAGAGTAGTGGGATTCGCTCGATCGATCAAGATGAGAAAATTATGAATCGAGAGATGACAGAGACCATGTAAACAAAGAAAATACAGAAGTCAACCCAAAAAAGGGTGTCCGCCAGTCCGACTAGTAGTAATATGGGAGAAAGAAGGGTGTTTTTATCAAATCCTCCGGTATTAGGAAAATCAAAAATAACAAAAACTATAATTCAATAATAAAATCATCTTAGAATATGAAATACCACAACAATGAGTGTTCAAATATCAATGGATGATAACCATACCCAATAACCATATATAGTATTTTTATGAAGGGACAACCTTATGCATCTATCACATCTTGGAAGATATGAAAAATATAAATCATGCAGTCTTCTCATCTTTTAGTTAACTCTTTAAATTTCATATAGAATGAAAGAATGTTTATGCTCAACTGATGAGGGCTGAATTGTGATCTTACAATCTCGTAAATACTTACAAGAACGTCATAGCATAAGGAGTCAAGATTGAACATGGGGAAGATGATGTCTCACTTTGATAAATTAATTAAAAAACTAAAATAAATAAACTAAACTTAAATATGTACAGAACGTAAAGAACACAAATAGATTCCAGAAACCAAAGAACGAGAGCCCTATTGATTCGTAAAATAGGTAAATAACCAGACAAGAAATTGTAGAAAAATCTCGAGCTTCCTTGGTATTATTCGACCGATATCCCTGAGGGGTTATGCTCGATTGATTCGTAAAATAGTTTTGAAGATAAAGGAGAAAGAAAAGAGAAAGTTTGGATTTTTGCAGAACTCAAAATAAGATAATATAAGGGGTGAAAGCAAACAATAGGTATCAATCAAATAAAGTTATTCTAGAATCTAGATCACCACAACATGCATATAAGATAGATATCAGTTGAAAATTCCACAATATCGAATGTAAGTTGTAATTATGTGTGAGACAACTTTGTTCAATTGTCACGTGGTCAAGATAATATTGGCCGACATACAACAGTTTTTCACCCATTGATTGTAATGTACCCAAAGACGGTGTCTTTTTATCACATCGAACTCAACATGGAGGTATGAGGGATACATTGTTACCTTAATGATGTTCTGACTTGGTTCCTTAAATCTTGAATCTCAATCGATATGGCCTTCATGGAAACCTCTTTGATCACATTTAGAACTTAGCCTGATGTAGGCATTCCTCCAAGTTAGCTTCAAAAGATTCTCTATATGGCCTCGAATGCATGCATTTCATTAAAAGTACAAGTAGAAAACGGAAATTGTAAAACCAACATATTCAACTCTTTGATCATGCAAATCTACACTATATTTAATGAATATAGATAATATTTAGGGTGAAAAACATATCAAATTGGATGTGTTCACAATCGGAGCTCAAATGCTCAATGAGTGTCAATAAAGTTAGCTAGTGAGCTTCGTAAGGAGTTGATAGCATGTTTTCATGCTATTTTTTAGGTGCATTTTTGTGTGTTTTTACTTTAGTTTAGCACGGTTTGGAAATTCATATTTTATATAGAGTTTAAAATGTCAAAAAGAATGTCTATTCCCCTTAGTTTGTGTCTTTGTAGGTATTTTGAAAAAAAAAATGAAGCTTAAATGAAGATATTCCAGCCTTCCAAGCATCACACACCAACTCATCAACCAACTCAAAATCAAAGTAAGGAGGAAAAGCAATCAAGGATGCAAGCATGAATCCATCGAAGCTAAGGAAAACTCTAAGAAGGACCCTCAAATGGCCCACAACTCATACTAAGTAGACAAGGAAACTCCGAGTAAGAAGCCACGAGTGGAAAGTGTTCAACGTCTCTCAAGTTTGTCATTAATTAACTCGAAATTTCGAATAACAAAGACAAAAAATTTCGAGGAAGAAGACACTCCACTCGAGAAAAGAAGACACTTATGTGAAGAAAAGTTCAACTTCGTTCAAGTTCACATCGAGTGATAATCCACTCGAGCAAAGAAGACATGTTTCACTCGAGCAAAGAAGATACAAGTGCATAATGTTCAATCTCTCTCGAGTTAGCCAAACAACTCGAGCAAAGAAGAGAGAAAAACTCGAGCGAAGAAGACACTTCACTCGAGAGGAGAAGAAAGGCAATAAGTCGGTGGACAAACTTGAGGATGGTGATGAGTCCAAAACATATGTAGTTTTAGTGGCTAGAATCATGTATTTTCATATTCAAATAGCTTGCATATGCTTCATTTTAGTGTAGAAAGCTTCCCTTTTCATACTTCGGTGTCTACTTCGGCTTATTTTGAGTTTCAGGCATTCAAGGTCATTTATTGAGCATAATCACATGACAATACCAAAACAAAAGGATTCAATCTTCCCTAGAGTCGGAAAATACATGGAAACATCAAGATCGACTGGAGATTGAAGAAATTAAGTAGAAACCATTGATGTTGGATGTAGATTTATGTCAATCCCTGATAGATTCTTGATTTCGACCATCTTCCCTTTGGAATTTGACATTTATGTCAACTAGAAAGTTGTATATCTTCTAAAGATATTCAATATTAGTAGCCAAGGGTCACGATGTCCCAACCAAATAAGTGGAAAGTCAGTTATATTGAACTATCAACAAAGATGTCAAAAGTTAAAACAGAGCCATACGGGCATCCAGATGGCTTGACTGGCCGTCTCTATACCGTCTCTGGCCATCTCATGCATGTCACCAACCCGTCTTGAGCTACGACTTTTTGAAAATTATGGGATGACAAGCGGGATGCCAATGGATTCCTTGCTTGTCTCATGCCCGTCTTATAGCCGTCTGGTGGCCGTCTATATGTCATCTTGTCCTCTAGATCGTCTATATGTCGTCTGGTGGCCGTCTATAAGTAAATGTTTATCATGAGTGACTAGAGTATGGAGTAGGAACTTCTCACATACACATGATCTAGTATCATGAATGATTTAGATTAAATGTTTATAAGTAAACAAATAAATTAATTATATACAAATATTTACTTTTCTTGATTAAAAATGAACATGAAACTAGTCAAAGTAATGATCATTATTTTTGTTTTATAAACATAGTCGTTAATTTCTTTTATGAACAAACATTTCAAAAGAATGTCCCTCTAGAGGTTCAAACTCTAGTTATAGACCCTCTCTCACATCTTATTACCAACTTGAAAGGTTAGAATTGTTTAGGGTTTATTTTCAAACGGTAAAATACATACGAAAAAGCTATATACACGAAGATGGTTTTACAAACGTAAAATTCGAGCGCCATCCGCTAGCGCTCAGCGAGCGCGGGCGCTCAATTTTTTTTATTTCCTGAAATTTTAAATTAAAAAAAAAAAAGCACGCCAGCGCCCATATTAATTTTTTTTTCCCAATATTTATTTATTATTAAAGTCTTGTAGTAAACTTAGTAACCAAAATTTATCTCTATTTTTTTTGTAAATCTCATCCAATAATACTTTTCAACCCTATAAATTTCCTCTACCAAATGAATCCAAAATGACTGACATTATTTTATACAGAAAAAAGAGAATATATGAATTGGATGAATCCAAAGTTACTTACATTATTTTGTACAGTCCGATACCCTCTTTTTTTTATTTAAAAAAAAAATAGGAAAATATAAAATAAAATAATGGAGCGTCAGCACCCGGATGGGGAAAAATGTTTGGCTCCGACGCCATAATCTTTTTCAATTGTATTTAATTTTTTGTATAAAGCTCAATGTTCATCCACAATGATCGTTTTCAACCTCTTAAACTCCTTCTATCACGGTTTATGACTTTAAGTCGTACTGTACGGGGAAAAAAAAGGAAATTTATAAATTGAATAAGTCAGTTTTGTAATTTTTTTCGTTGCCAAACATTTGCTAATAAACTTCGGATATCATCAACCAACACCCATTTTCTGAAAGAAAAAAAATTAAAAAAATATAAATGGACGCCGGCACTATTAGACAACGCTCAAGCTAGGCGCCGACACCTTGTGATTGTTTTTTACAACAAGTAATTTGAAGTCCGTGTATATAACATGCCTGAATACATGACATTTTTTTTTTAAACTAGCTAACCATCAATACTGCAAGCTAACGGTCTGATATAACATATACAGAAAAAAAAAATTATAGTCTAACGATCATTAAACATATTAACTATCGTTAGATATATAGTGCTTTTTATTTTTATTTTTATTAATATATCTAACGATCGTTAATAAGTTCACACACTTCAATCGAAATCAGAAACCAAATCGATCTAGATCCCAACACTGAAGAAGTAGAGAGATTGATTTAAGAGCAATGGGATTCGATGCGCCACTCATCAATGCAACACACCACCACCTCCTCGACTCCACAGTCAACGACAACAAGTCATCATCTCCGGCGAATGCAGCGAATGCTCCGTCAACTACGTATGCAAGGGATGCACGTGCGATGGCGAGCATTCCTACGGATGTGAAGGAGATCCCTAATGTGTACTAGTTCATGATCGACATGCTAGGGTTGAGAGCCGGAGGCATCAAGATTCAAGTGGAAGACGATAATATCTTGGTGATCTCCGGCGAGAGGAAGAGAAACGATGAACAGAAAAAGGATACGAAGTACCCAAGGCTGGAGAGGAGAATGTGGAAGTTAAGAGAAAGTTTGTTCTTCTGGAAAATGCTAATACGGCGTCAGGAGTGACAGCGGTTTATAACGAACGGTGGTTTTTGAGAATCTTCCCCCGTCGGAGCCTAAGAAGCCTAAGAGTATTGTTATAATAAGACAATAAATCTAGGTATACTAATACAATGGGCCAAGGGGGGAAACATATTTTGGGCCCATGAATTAATGGGCCCGGAGCGACAGGGGGGTGCGGGGTGGTATTAGGCGAAGCCCCCGTGGTACGAATTCTATCTATTATAGAATTCTATCTTTTCATAGGACTCTATCTATTTATAGAGGATTCTACTTATTTATAGTTATAAATAGATAGGTTTAGGGTTGTATTCATTATCCACCAAAGTATATTGAAAACCCTAGCTGCAAGGTTTGTGCAGCAAAACCACAAAACGTTTTGTCTTCTCTTCTCTCTCTATTTCTGAAGTAACTTGTTGAAAGATCACAACAATTGGTATCAAGATCAAGGTTGTCGATGAGTTCCGTTGCAAAATTTGAGGTTCCGCGATTCAACGGAACTAGCAACTTCGGTCTTGGGCAACGACGAGTTAAGGATCTGCTAACGCAGCAGGGGATGTTGAAGGCGTTGAAGGAGACAAAACCGGAGTCGTTGAAAGACGACGAATGGGAGGAGATGCAGGAGAAGGCAGCGTCGGTCATTCGGCTCTGTTTGGCAGACGAGGTAATATACCACATTATTGATCTCAAATCTTGTCAAGAGATTTGGACCCAATTGGAGAAACGGTATATGTCAAAATCTTTGTCTAGCAAATTGTATAACAAAGATTGTATGGGTTGAAAATGGTGGAAGGTTCTGACTTGGTGAAACACGTGAATATTTTCAATCAAATTATTGAGATTTGGCTCGGATGGATGTAAAACTTGGAGATGAAGATAAAGTTATGATCTTGTTATGTTCTCTACCCTCTTCATATGAGAATCTGGTGATTACGTTGACGTGTGGGAAAGACGAGATAAGTCTTGATACGGTGTCAACAGCGTTGCTTTCACAAGCCGAACGACGACAACATACCAGTGAGAGTTCTCAAAGCGAAGGGTTGTATGTTAGAAGCAACCCGGATAGAGGGAGGACGAAAGAGAAGCAAGAAGGAAGCAACAAGCAATCCAGGTCTAAGTCCAAGGGTAAAAAGCCAGTAACTTGTTACTTCTGCAAGGAGGAGGGTCACTTCAAACGTGATTGTCCTGCCAGGAAGAAGAAGTACGAAGATAAGAAGTCAGAGGAATCTTCAAGATCAGCAAACATGGTGCAGAAAGATGACTCAGATGGTGCAGATTTTGATATGCTCTTTGTGACGTCAGGCAACTACTCAGATGTGTGGATCATGGATACGGGATGTTCGTTTCACATGACTCCGAATAGAGATTGGTTTGAGACGTACAAGTCTAGAACTTTTGGCTCCGTCCGATTAGGAGACAACAAGGCTTGTGATGTTGTTGGCATTGGGCAGATAAAGATGAGGATGCACGATGGTGTGAATCGAACATTGACTGACGTGCGTCACATTCCAGCTATAAAGAAAAATCTGATTTCCTTGGGGACTTTGCATGTGAAAGGGATCTGCTTCAAAACAGAAAAGGAATGTGTAAAGGTGAGCAAGGGGGCAATGACAGGTATGAAGGTGCAGATTACATCGGGTAATATCTACCGGTTAGTAGGGAGTAGCGTTGCAGGTGGAGTTGCAGCCGTGGCTTCTAAGACAGATTACACAACTTTGTGGCATATGCGCCTGGGTCACATTGGCGAAAGGGGGATGATTGAGCTTCACAAGCGAGGTGTCCTGGATGGTGTGAAGGGTTTCAAGTTTTGGGATCCTGTTGCAAAGAAATGGATGATCAGTCGAGATGTTGTATTTTGAGCAGGCAATGCTTCTACATGCCAAGGAAGTTGAGAAACCTACAGTTACAGAGGCTGAATCCAGATCAACAGTGGAGGTGGAGCTTTCAGATTCTAGCACACCTACACCAGCAGGTGGGAAGCATGATGTAGATCAGCAACAGGTAGAGAGTCTTGTTTCTGGCAGAAGCAGACGTATCACAAGGGCCCTTATAAGATATGGTTTTGAGGAGATGGTTAATTATGCTCTAGTCATTGGCACAGATGATCCATCCAACTTTCAAGAGGCTATTCATAGTCAGGAGAAAGAAGGATGGGTAGGTGTTATGGCTGAGGATATGGAATCTCTCCATAAGAACAGGACGTGGGAGCTGGTTCCTCTTCCAACAGGTAAGAGGGAAATAGGATGCAAATGGGTGTTCAAGAAGAAACAAGGCATCTTAGAGAAAGAAGGCATAAGGTACAAGGCATGGCTAGAAGCTTCTGGTGAGATCATCCTGGAGAAGGTGCACACTTCTCAGAATGCAGCTGATATGATGACCAAACCGGTTACCGCAGACAAATCCAAGCATTGCTTGGATTTGGTTCATGTCACTCGTTGTTAGATGAGTGAGAAAGCCCCCTGTCAAGAGAAACAAGGAGGATCTGGTGACAAGATCCTGGAGTTGTATGTATGTTTCCAATTTTTGTATTAGATTATGTTGTCTAGGTTGAAATTGTTATAATAAGACAATTTTATCTAAGTATACTGATACAATGGGCCAAGGGGGGAAACATATTTTGGGCCCATGGATTAATGGGTCCGGAGCGACAGAGGGGTGCGGGGTGGTATCAGGCGGAGCCCCTGTGGTACGAATTCTATCTATTTATAGAATTCTATCTTTTCATAGGACTCTGTCTATAGAGGATTCTATCTATTTATGGTTATAAATAGATAGGTGTTGTATTCATTATCCACCAAAGTATATTGAAAACCCTAGTTGTAAGGTTTGTGCAGCAAAACCACAAAACGTTTTGTCTTCTCTTCTCTCTCTATTTCTGAAGTAACTCGTTGAAAGATCACAACAAGTATTCATTTATCGATCGTTATTAATATATAACCTTATTTATTAAGTTTAACGATCGTTACTTAATAACGATCGTTAGATGTATTAAGAAAAATTGTAGGACCGTTAATAAGTTTAATGATCGTTAAATGCATAAACTTGGAGAAAATGTTATAATTAGTGATAGATGTTTATGAACAAAGCGTTTATGAAAGAAAATTCCATAAAAAAAACTTGGAGAAAATGTTATAATTAGAAATAAATATTATGACAAAGCACTAGAGAAAGAAAACCCTATCAATAATCAAAGTCCATTAGGTGAAAATGTTATAACTAGCCATAAGTATTTTTAAACAAAAGATTGGTAAAGTAAACCCTGCAGAAGTGGAAAAAATCCCATGTGAAATGGGTATAAATAGCAATAAGTATGAATGACACCGAGTGTTAGGGGAAAAAAAACTCTTTAAACAATAGAAAAATCGTAGATAAAAATGTTATAAAATAGCAATAGATGTTAATGAACATGAAATAAAACTAAATGTGAAAGGATAAACTCTTGGTAAAAATATCTCAACTAGCGGTAGATATTTATGAACTGTGAAAGAACACGCTAAAAGCAATTTTAAAACCCCATGGATAAAATGCTATAGTTAGGGATATATACTACGACTAATTTTTTTTATGAAAGAAAGCCTAAGAACAATGGATAAACATTTTGTAAAATTGTAAAATTGAAGATAGATATTTTAAAATTGATCAATTATAAAAAGAATATCATACGAACAAAGGATAAACCCTTGTCCAAGGTGTTATATATATATATATATATATATATATATATATATATATATAACTTAGTGAAAGAAAAAGAAAAACCCTAAGATCAAAGGATGGATCCTTGATAAAATAATGTTATAACTCATGATAGATTGCTATGAACAGAACATTCATGAAAGAAAATTCTATGAACAACAGGTAAAGTTAGGTTAATGGATGAACAACACTGGTTTATCTGTTGTTTATAGGACGTTATTTCATTAACATTTAGAAATTAAATATATATATATATATATATATATATATATATATCATTGATTAAATTTATTCTAAAAGATTAAGAAAATCCAACTTGTTTAATTGGAAATAGTATGGACGGGAAGTCTTTCCTTCGGGTTTCGAAACTCAAAAAAACTCCACAATGCTCCATTTCTTCATCAAATATGGGTGCCCAACAAGCAATGTGAAATGAACTGTTTTGGAGGCACAATGCAAGATTTGGCACATGAGCACGATTGTGCACTAGAGTTCATCATCGTGGACTTATGCATCATGTATACTAGATGGTGAAATAAACCCTTTTGATTTGTTTAGATCCAACACTATTTAGAGATTTTCACTTTGTAATATTCATTTCTACTAGATGAATGCATCAGAAACTTTGTATGCACATTGAAGGGCCTCATAAGTGTACAACAAAAATATCAAATGAAGGGTCAAAAGTGTAGAGATTGAAAAAACAAAATCCTTCAAAAAAAAAAGAATATTAGCTGGAAAAACCCCTAAACACCTTTATCAAACTCAACTTCGACGGATCAAAGCTCGATTCCGGTGACACATCCTTTGGTTTTGTTCTTTGAAACCACCATGGTGATATCACTTCTCTCGATGTCGGAAAATCTTGTAATAAAACTATTGTCGTAGAAACTCTTGGTCTCTATCATTGAATTCAGGAAGCAATTAGACTCAAAATTGATAATATCATTATTGAAGAAGACAATCTTGTTGTCAGCAATGCCCTTAAAGGCTCTTGGCATTACCTTTGCGAAGTTGAAATGATAATTGGTGACCTCCTTCTTGAACTTAAGAAATTTAAATCAGTTCAGTATGCTCATATTTTCAGAGAAATAAACGGAGTAGCTGAGGCTTGCCCACCTGGGACACCTTGCTATCTCGATTGCCCTTTTTGAAGACCATGAACTTCGAGTTCTTATCCGAAGGGATGTTCTAGAATGGACTACAACCAAAATGTAGGCTATCTGTTGTGATCTTTCAACGAGTTACTTCAGAAATAGAGAGAGAAGAGAAGACAAAATGTTTTGTGGTTTTGCTGCACAAACCTTGCAGCTAGGGTTTTCAATATATTTTGGTGGATAATGAATACAACCCTAAACCTATCTATTTATAACCATAAATAGATAGAATCCTCTATAAATAGATAGAGTCCTATGAAAAGATAGAATTCTATAAATAGATAGAATTCGTACCACGGGGGCTCCGCCTGATACCAGCCCGCACCCCCCTGTCGCTCCGGGCCCATTAATACATGGGCCCAAAATATGTTTCTCCCCTTGGCCCATTGTATGAGTATACCTAGATTTATTGTCTTATTATAACAATCTCCATCTAAACAACATAATCTAATACAAAAATTGGAAACACATATACAACTCCAAGATCTTGTCGCCAGATCCTCCTTGTTTCTCTTGACAGGGGGCTTTCTCACTCATCTAACAACGAGTGACATGAACCAAATCCAAGCAATGCTTAAATTTATCTACGGTAACCGGTTTGGTCATCATATCAGCTGCATCTTGAGAAGTGTGCACCTTCTCCAGGATGATCTCACCAGAAGCTACTAACTCTCTAATCTTGTGAAATCTCACATCAATATGTTTAGTCCGAGCATGGTATACCTGATTCTTAGCCAGATATATAGCACTCTGACTATCACAATGTACCTCAACTCCACCTTGCTCAACACTCAGTTCCTCCACGATTCCTCTAATCCACAAAGCCTCCTTAGCTGCCTCTGCTAAAGCCATGTACTCTGCCTCTGCCCATAATTGCTTTGGAAGCCCTGCATTCAATCTAAAACACCGCGCTTTTTCTGCAATGGAGCGATTCATCCTCTCAGAAACACCATTCTGTTGTGGTGTCTTCCGCACTGTATAATGTCTCTGAATGCCATGCTCACCACAAAAACTCTGAAACTGAGAATCCGGGTACTTTGTCCCATTATCCGATCTCAGATACTTCACTTTCCTCCCTGTCTGATTTTCCACTTCCGCCTTCCATAGCTTGAAATTGTTGAAGACTTCAGATTTATACTTTAGAAAATACACCCAGACCTTCCTTGAATAATCATCAATGAAAGTGACGTAATACCTAGATCCTCCTAGGGACGACACCTGAGTTGGTCCCCACACATCAGAATGCACATAATCAAGAATTCCACATGTGTTGTGTTGACCTGTCTTAAAAGACACCTTGGATTGTTTTCCCATCACGCAAAACTTGCAGAAGTCGATCTTACAACTCTTCACACCATCCAAGAGACCTCGCTTGTGAAGCTCAATCATCCCCCTTTCGCCAATGTGACCCAGGCGCATATGCCACAGAGTTGTTTAATCTGTCTCAGAAACCACGGCTGCAACTCCACCTGCAACGATACTCCCTACCAACCGGTAGATATTACCCGATGTAATTTGCCCCTTCATAACTGTCATTGCCCCCTTGCTCACCTTTACACATTTCTTTTCTGTTTTGAAACAGAACCCTTTCACATGCAAAGACCCCAAGGAAATCAGATTTTTCTTTAGAGCTGGAATGTGACGCACGTCAGTCAATGTTCGAATCACACCATCGTGCATCCTCACCTTTATCTGCCCAATGCCATCAACATCACAAGCCTTGTTGTCACCTAATCGGACGGAGCCAAAAGTTCAAGACTTACGTCTCAAACCAATCTCTATTCGGAGTCATGTAAAACGAACATCCCGTATCCATGATCCATACATCTGAGTAGTTGCTTGACGTCACAGAGAGCATATCAGAATCTGCACCATCTTAGTCATCTTTCTGCACCATGTTTGATGATCTTGAAGATTCCTCTGACTTCTTATCTTCGTACTTCTTCTTCCTGACAGGACAATCACGTTTGAAGTGACCCTCCTCCTTGCAAAAGTAACAACTTACTAGTTTTTTTACCCTTGGACTTAGACTTGGATTGTTTGTTGCTTCCTTCTTGCTTCTCTTTCGTCCTCCCTCTATCTTGGTTGCCTCTAACATACAACCCTTCGCTTAGAGAATTCTCACTGGTATGTTGTCGTCGTTCGGCTTGTGAAAGCAACGCTGTTGACACCGTATCAAGACTTATCTCGTCTTTCCCACACGTCAACGTCATCACCAGATTCTCATATGAAGAGGGTAGAGAACATAGCAAGATCATAGCTTTATCTTCATCTCCAAGTTTTACATCCACCCGAGCCAAATCCCCAATAATTTGATTGAAAATATTCACGTGTTTCACCAAGTCAGAACCTTCCACCATTTTCAACCCATACAATCTTTGTTTGAGATACAATTTGCTAGACAGAGATTTTGACATATACCGTTTCTCCAATTGGATCCAAATCTCTTGACAAGATTTGAGATCAATAACGTGGTATATTACCTCGTCTGCCAAACAGAGCCGAATGACCGACGCTGCCTTCTCCTGCATCTCCTCCCATTCGTCGTCTTTCAACGGCTCCGGTTTTGTCTCCTTCAACGCCTTTAACATCCCCTGCTGCGTTAGTAGATCCTTAACTCGTCGCTGCCAAAGACCGAAGTTGCCAGCTCCGTTGAATCGCGGAACCTCAAATTTTACAACGGAACTCATCGAGAACCTTGCTCTTGATACCAATTGTTGTGATCTTTCAACGAGTTACTTCAGAAATAGAGAGAGAAGAGAAGACAAAACGTTTTGTGGTTTTGCTGCACAAACCTTACAGCTAGGGTTTTCAATATACTTTGGTGGATAATGAATACAACCCTAAACCTATCTATTTATAACCATAAATAGATAGAATCTTCTATAAATAGATAGAGTCCTATGAAAAGATAGAATTCTATAAATAGATAGAATTCGTACCACGGGGGCTCCGCCTAATACCACCCGCACCCCCTGTCGCTCCGGGCCCATTAATCCATGGGTCCAAAATATGTTTCTCCCCTTGGCCCATTGTATTAGTATACCTAGATTTATTGTCTTATTATAACACTATCCTAACTCCTTTCCTTTTTTAAAAAAAAATAAAATAAAATGTGCATATGGTCTTAATTTTTGCACTTCATCCCTTATACTAGGGCGTTTTCTGATTTTATTTTTTTTTTAGAATATATTTCCTTATTGCTCTTAATTATTTATTTTTAAAATTGGTTCCCAATAAAAACTTTCTCAGAATGCATTAATATAATTCAAAAGTCCATGTACGATGATCAAGTGCACAAACACAACTATTATTTTTTGGTTTTCCTTGATTGTACACTTTTAGGGAATTCAGTTTACACACAAATCCATTATTTTGATCTACTTGTAAAAAGTGTCTTAATACTCTGAGGGTAAAAATAAATTTTGGTTTAAACTCATTTGTATGTATATATCCGTGCAGAAAAAATGAAGTAATCATATCATATGTCAACTAATTGAGTGAGATTCCTGCCCACTTACTACTGCACATAAATGAAGTAATCATATCATATGTCAACTAATCATATCATTTCTTATGTGAAGCATTTAGAGTAGGCAATGGCCACCTACTACGCCTAAGTCCATTAACTAATGGGCTGGTCCAACATATTTTCTTAGGCCTTATAAATTACTAATTTTTGTGCAAATTATGAATTATAACTTCAGCTCAGCTCATCTTCCTTGCAAATTTTTTTTCTATTTTAATTTATAATAATAAAAACATCATATTTATCATCTATATATATTGCTAAAAAAATTCTCATTTTGTCTACGTGTGATTTAATAAGATCATTCACATCAGCATTTTTTCAACTTTATTATATCAATGTCACTCAATACTTACATATTTGTCATTCCTTCAAATTTGATCATATTTAACTAAAAAATAATAATAATTTTAATTTTAACATTAACTAACTCGATTCTTAAAAATCTCTAACTTGATTATTGTTAACCAAATGTCTTTAAAATCGTTCAAATCAATGATATGTACAATAATAAAATTATAATTGTTTCCATAATTATCCATGGCTTATCATAATCGATGGATACTAATTATAATATTTAATTCGTGTTATTCATCACTAACAACATTATATGATTACCTATTTTGTAGAAAACGTGCTTGGTTCAATACATATACCACATTCATTTTTGTAAAATTTATTCAATAATATTATATCTCTAATGTGTTAATTATTTCTTAATCGTGTTAGCTTATTCATGTTACTATTTCCTTATAATTAGAAGAAAATTTAACGAATAATCAGCTTATTTGCTTATATATGTTATAATTTTAAAAAATTTATATAATATTATTTTTATAATGATAAAA
The DNA here is from genome assembly GCA_002319775.1 of Fagopyrum tataricum. Classification (NCBI taxonomy): domain Eukaryota; kingdom Viridiplantae; phylum Streptophyta; class Magnoliopsida; order Caryophyllales; family Polygonaceae; genus Fagopyrum; species Fagopyrum tataricum. The sequence continues at coordinate 58,832,400 of CM008279.1, forward strand.
AAAATGTAATAGTGTTAGCTTATTCATGTTACTATTTAGAAGAAAATTTAATAAATAATTTACTTTTTTTTTATTCATGTTACAATTTTGAAAATTTTATGTAATATTGTTATTCTTACTCTTTTTCTTTATCTTTCCTTAGAGAGGGATTATGTTAGAAGATATGCTTTGACTATTTAAATATACTTTTCTTCTTTTATAAGGGTTTTGAGGATTAGCTTGAAGTCTGTAAATAAGGTCATCTAGTCATTACAACCAACTTTTTAATTCAGTTTTAGACTAGATGACCTGCATAAGCACTAACTACAAAACATCGCATCAACTCGATCAATTGATTATTTCGATTCAATAAAGAATATATTTTTTTTAAGTATGTCTTGTTAAATTTTTAAAGTGTTAGGATATAGAGAGTACGACTTTGCATAATTGATCTATCATGTTATGATTAATGATATGATTAATGATGTCCTTTGAAATATTGTCTTAATTCATATTATGTGGTAGTCTTGTGATTGTCCAACGCAAGATGCGAGAGCTACGTGTCGACTATGTTAGGGTATATCCATACTTCAAGGTATTGTTTGCAAGATGCAATAATTGCGGAAAAATTATGTCTTATATTCTTGCAAGATGCAAGAGATGCGTAAATTGTTTTCTTTATAACATGATTAGTATGACGTTAGATTTATTTTATTATAAATTGAGACTATATTAGGCATTGTTGTGGTGATTCGGAGTTTGGAACTTCTTTTATTGACTATCTATATTTTTGACGCGATTTCGTTTGTATTTTATTAGTTTAAAACTATATAACTAAAAAAAAACTATTTTTATCCCTCACTACTACTGAATTGGGTCGATTACCTTCACCGGTCGACTCGACTGTTCATTTTTAGTTTATCTTGCTTTACTTTCTTGTTCTCCACTGATCCAATACATTATGTCTTGAACGAGTCAACTTCACTACTTGGTCAATCGATCCTTGTTTTTTGTTTTTTATTTTCTATTTTCTATTTAATTTTTAAGCTTTTTAGTTAATTACTCAAATCATTGCATCACTAAGCGTGTGTTTCTTTTAACCGGTGTTGTATATTTATTTACATGACATGAAACCCTTGTTTCAGCTCTTATCACTCGTCCAAATATGAGTTTTTTTTTGTTGTTACCTTGTGTATTTTGCATACTTTCTCTTGACAACGTGTGCCCATCGTTTTCCCTCCCTTTGACTTTGTTCAATATTGTCTCATGCTTTTCTCGGATCTTTGTGTGCTTCATATTTTTGTTTTTTATGTTTCTATTTCTTTGCTATGTTAGTTTTTTGTTCGTTATTTTTTCTTAACAGTTTTTGTTTGTGTCGCTTTGTTGTCACTCGACACACTAAAAGTGAATATCGAATAATAAAAGAACTAGAATGTCGTCTCCACCAAATTACTTCATCTACCAAAAAACGATGAATTATTTTCTATCTCATATCTACTCATCTTTATTTCTTATTTCATCTACGTCACCCAAACAATAAAGCATAAGCCGGAGTCCCAACTTCACATATATCAACCATCTCATTTTTACTTTTTATTTTTTTTCTCCATCTTCATCCAGACATATGGATTTCCAAACGTAACCTTCAATTCATATAGATATAAATACCCCACATAGATAACAAACAAGTATAGATTAGTGATTTATCCGTCATATTGTAAATTATATTTAAGATGGAGTTCGTTAGACTTATATAATAGTCTTAGATTTTATAGTATACTAAAACTTTGGAATTTCATATGTTGAAAGCAATGCAAAAAACCACTCCCTCCGTTCACAAATAATTGTTGTTGTAGCCTTATAAGTGTACAAAATACTAAACCAAAACTATTTATGCTCGGATAGAGTACTATATAAAGTTGATAGCTTACTCCTATGTTTACCAATTGATTTTAAAATGAAATTCGAACAATCTTAAATATTAGGGAAATTTCGGTTGGTGCCCCTATGGTATGGGGTTTTCCGGATTTTGACCACCACTTTTTTCTAGTTCGGATGGTGCCCTTTAGTTAATGTTTTTTTCTGGATTTTTCTCATTCCGTTAAATGCCTCTAATTGTTGTTTAAAAAATGTTAGTTCCATTAAACAATAAAAGGCAAATAAATTATAAAAGAAAAGAGAAACTAAATTAAAAAAGAAGAGAAACTAAAAAAAAGAAAAAGAAGATATGCTCACCAGACGGTACTTGACATTCGAAGGAAGAGAAGAAGCGAAGAACCAGGATAGCGAAGGAAGAATGAAGGAACCCGCATGCACACACAAGTTGCTTTGAAGTTCTACCTCTCCCGAATTTGAAAACCCTATTGAAGTTCTTTGATTGCTTTCGGATTTTTTTGAATATGTCATAAGCATAACAACAAAGATATACAGAGTTCAAAATAACACTAAAATAAACTCAGCCTTCAAAGTTCATACATAATATCCAAACTCAAACCTTCAACCTAATCGAAGTTATGTTGTCATAATTCAACATCACCATATCAGTACATCCATTGACCAATTACTCAAAAGCAATCGAAGTTAAAAGTGAAACCTAATCGAAGTTAAAAGTCATCACAACAGCTTGTTCGAAGTTGTTTGAATCTGTACAAAAAAAATCGCTTCGATAGGATTTTAAAACATGGGAGAGGTAGAACCTCAAAGCAACTTGAGTGTTTGTGTGCGGGCTCCTTCGTTCTTCCATCACTACCCTAGTTCTTCCTTCGTTCTTCCATCATAGCAGCAGGTTCTTCGCTTCTTCTCTTCCTTCGAATGTCGAGTGTTGTCTGGTGAGCAGATCTTCTTTTTCTTTTTATTTCTTCTTGTTTTTAATTTAATTTGTCTTTTCTTTTATATTTTATTTTTCTTTTATTATCCTTTTATTGTTTTATGGGACTAACGTTTTTTTAACAGCAGTTATAGACATTTAACGAAATGAGCAAAATCCAAAAAAAAAATATAAATTAAAGGGCAACATCTAAACTGCGAAAAAATAGTGGTCAAAATATGAAAAACCCAAAACTAAAGAGCACCAACCGAAATTTTCCTAAATATTAAAGTACATCTAACACGTATGTATACATATTGTCGGCATTGCACCCAATCATATCAAAGGTCATAGGTCATCATAAAACAAATTACTAAGAAAGATGATATTATCCTTTATTTTGAAAGCACTCAAGGTGAACCCACCATATGCCGCTGCCCTAACACTAGCGTAGGAGTTTAACTTGAGGATTCATAACCCACATTGAATGCGGTTGGTCTTGCAACTCCCACGGCTATTTAGGGTCCCACTTCTTTCCGGTCTAAATTTTCAATCTTTTCCCTGTTCCAATTTCATATTCTATATTAAACTAGTTATAAGATGGAGTTAACCGAACTGTTATATTTTTGCTACCACGTTTTTTTTAATCATCTCCACTTTCCCCATATGGGCCATATTTCATTAGAGCTTTAGCCGACAGTCGTACCATGGAATCTCGGATAACACTTGAGCGGGCGTGCACACTCGTTATTCATTACGATTATCCAGCCCAAACATACCCTTCCTATTTATGTACGGTAGCATTTACGTTAACAAATATCTTCATGGTCCATCAAGTACTCTTTATTACAGTCCAATGGCAATCTAAGAGCTACCAGCAACCTAGTAGGATAGTTACTTCAAACAAGCTATTAAGATTCAGCTCCTTGATCTTTCATCTTCTAAACGATTTGAATATAAATACGTATAAAATTTAGGTTCAGCTAGGACTTTAGTTGTTTATAAACGAGTCGAACTTAAACATGTCAATACTCGACTCGTTGGATAAAGATCCGCTGGTTCTGCTAAAATACGTTTTAGGAGCATTATATTAGCCGAGTCACTCGAACTTTGAAAAAAAAACTCAGCTCAAACTCAACGCATCTTACTTAATAGGAAGTTTAGGATAAAGCTTGGAAGCATAGGAAAGAATTAACAATAATAAATAAATAAAATCAAAGGTTTAGACTCCAAGAGAAGCCACATGGTTGACGAAGATATAATAGCACCATTATTATAGAAATGATTATTATATAATAATTGTGCTGTAAATGTCCAGTGCATTCCACCACCACGCCACATGGGGGCGGTGCAGATTAATATATTTATTGACATCGCCGGTGAACTTTATATCTAACCATTCCCTAACCCCTTACACCCACAAATGAAATTTATATGACATATGCACAACTTCTGCTGCTCACCATAAATTGGTTCGTCAAATTCTCATTAATCGACCAAAAAAAGAGGCTAAAAACAAATAACGCATAAATCAGACAAATTACTCAGCTTCTTTTCTTCGGATTCAAAAATATAATCCTATTCCTTTTAATGACTAGATTTCCTTGATAGTTTTAAAAATTCACTATACTTTTGAAAGTATTTCACCTATATTGCTATCCCTACCTCAATCACTATAATAACATTACCCAATAATGCTACATCTGTCTCCAACCACTATTATAAGATACATTAAAATATACCCTTTTTTTTTTGTTGAACAAAGAATACAAAATAGATGTAAGAATACAAAAACGCGTAAAATAATTGCCAAAAATAAATTGGTACTATTGAACAAAACTTTTAAGTTATTGTGAAAAGGAGCCTAGTATTAAAAAAATATATAATACGTAGGAAATTATTATTTAAACAATAAGAAAATACAAAAGCACCCAACAGTTGAAGAGATAAGTGGGACAGTGGGGATGACACCGAAGTAAAGTGGTGCATGAATGACACCTTAAAAAAAGGGTGATCGTCTAAAAAGCATCATCCCACAAACCAAAGTAGTTTCATTTTCAAGGAAAAGAAAACAATATCCTCCATTCCAAATAAATGCCTTCATTTTAGATCTCACCATCAAGATTGAAAAAATATAGGGAAAAAACGAAGTTTTAAAATAATTAGAAATGTCAATGAAAAAAAACATGGACATAACTAAATGGGAATTAAATCAGAAACCAGAAATCAAATAAGTAATTTTAAAAAATACCCTTAAATACTAAAAAGCCTACCCACCCACCATAATCCACCCACTAATGAAATCCACCTCATACATTATTACATTCCCGTTGTTACATGATAGAGAATCACTTTCAGAAAATTGAATAGAATGGTGAGGTGATATGACATAAAAAGACTCAATACAAAGGACCGAAAGAGAAAAAGAGGACAACTATAAACTTGCAAGCACAATCGAACTTTGTAATAATACTTCAAATACTTATTCTAATGTAAATTTTAAGTTTTCATGTTACATCATGGAGAACCAAAAGCCCCCATACTGATATCATTTTTCAACACCCATACAGTAATTTGATCTTACACATCGTTGATGTACCTTGTCATTTTCATAAGAATCTGAACAGGTGCACCAAAATTTCAATCTCAGTTGGGTTGCTTTTGATCCTCCGAGAGATACCAACTTAACAACAAAAAGAAATGGGAAGAATATGGGATAATAAATCCAGATTTTTAGCATGAAAAAGAATGCTTACCTAACTGGGCAGATCTCTTTGCAATTTCCCAAACCTAGATAGGGATTTTTTTTCTTGTTGCTTTCTAGGCTTCGTCTGTAGTAAATAATGAATAATTAAACATGGGAAAAACTTCCAAGCAAATTATGTCCTTGCTCCCCCTACTACTGTGAACTTCAGTCTTCCGACCTCGAAAACTTTGTCTGTCAAGCTGAAGATCACGAAAAGCTTGGAGAAGAAAGAGTTATGCAACAATCTGGTCAAGTTGTAGCTGATCAAGCCATGCGCTCAAAGCTGAGTGGTCTGTGGGTTCGGGCTGGGATTTCGAATTTGAACCCTCAACAGCAACATTTGTGCTGGAAACTGATCCTGATTTAGCCTCATTATCCTTTGTTGGTGAATCTTTCACTAGTGAATGAACCCAAGACACATCTGGCTCCTCGCCTTTGGAGCGCCCCACAGTGTGTGACCTCTTCAACCTACCCAATTCATCGCCATTCATAGACCAATCTGGTTTCCCATTGGCACATTCCCACTTGTTGTTAGGCCACGAGCTCACAGGAGAACAACCTGATCCTCCGACATCAACTCCAACAAGATCATGGGGGATATTCGCCCCAAGTTCACGAGAACTGAGGCTACGCAACTGCTGGTGATGTTTTTCTCGAAGAGCAAGAGCAGAAAGCCTTGCACTCAAAGGCGAATGAGGAGACTCAATGCCACGTGGTGACATAACCCCCCCTGGTGATGAAGGGCCTCCAAAAGACGGTTGCATAAGAGGGTGGTCAACGGTTTTGGGGGAGAAAACTTTGGTGTTAATTGGAGACAACATACTTTGCTGTTGTTGGAAATGATTAAAGACAGCAGTCTTGTGAGATGGGGAGAACACAGCTGATGCAACCTGATCAGAATACCTAGGTGAAGATGATATCTCTGAAGAAAAGAGATCATCGAGGTTTGATGGTGCAAGATTCTTGGACCTAACTGAGAGATTTGAAGCAGGTGAATTAAAATGGGGGTGTGGGAAGCATGATACATCGTTCAGGATCTGCTTTTGCTCCAACTCCAAATCTCGCAACATGCTCAACTCTTCTGCTTGTAAATCCCTGGCATTCAGGGATGAACGTAAACGGCTCATCTGCAAATTATTGTTCTGGATGTTGCTGCCGGGAAGATGCAAGGTAGGAATGCTTTGTTGAGGCCAAGGAGAAGATGAGTGAGACATGCCATTATTAGGAGACATTGGAGGGGTAAATGGGAAAGGAGAAACAGCAGCAGCTGCAGAAGGGGAACCCGGAAACATACTCAAGGCAGCAGCCATATCCATTATAGCAGCAGCGGAGGCAGCTGAACGGGGAGAAGAGACCATAGAAGAGCCAGCTGACATGTACAGAGGCCTGAGCTCCTCAGGTGTGTGAGCAAAGAAGCAAACACGCCGAGCACAATTGATTCCATCTTTGCAAAGGCGGGTTCTGTACTGTGCTGGATGCAACCAGCACTCAAAAACCCCATGAGCATACTCACAAAGATCACCACGCTTGCAAGATCCCTTACGGAAATCAGGGCAGGGGACACAACTGTAGTGAAATTTCCTTGGGTCCCTTCTCCTAGCATTCTCCCCAGGGTGAACAAAGGGACATTCAGTCCAGTCATGGGAGTAGGCTCGTGAACAAGGCCTAACCTTGAAAGAGTACATTCGAAACTCATCAGTAGCATATATGCTGTTTTTTATGTCGGGGATTGATGGATCGATCGGATATTCCTTTTTTTCTGAGACAGTTAAAACATTTCCTTCATTGGACTTGTTGGAGGTGATTGGTGAGGATGGCGCTTCTGAGGAAGAAGACAAACATTTACCATCCAAGACCACTGAGACACACAACGAACTAGGTTTTATTTGATCCACAGAAATCCGGGAAGGACCGTCACAGCTTAATAAATCTTGAAGCAGAGGCCTTAGAGCAGGAAGTGGACGTGCAACATTAATGACATCAAAAGGCCGGAGTCCTTTAGCATCAGCAACATTAGGATCAGCACCAGCTAGTAACAGCAACTTTATGACATCAACAGCATTGATAGATCCACCAGACGCTGCACAGTGAAGGGCAGTGCTCCCATCTGGGCTGCAAGTGCGATTTATATCCGCCTCAGATTGAGAAATTATTATGTTTACAACATCAACACTGCCATACATAGCTGCAACCATTAATGGTGTCCTATACTCTAGAACCATCGAGCTGGAGCCAACTTGCCTTCCATACCACAGCCCAATCTCATCTACCACTCTAGGGTTACACCCAACGTAATCCTTGAAGCCCTCAAGATCGTTATCTGCTGCAAGCTCCAGCAAATTTGAGTAAGAAACTTTTGTTTCCCTCATGGAAATGCAATTGTTCACATCTATCTGTTCAGTTAACTCTGCAGCTTCCAGAGATGATGGTAATCCAAAATCCTTCAGATTCACCTCCAAGCTACTAGGCATGATTCAAGGATGTTAATCTGAAAACAGTAGCATACAATGATTAAATAATCGGATAAACCAATAATAATAGGAGTACAAACATCTTGACAAAAGATGCACATCCATTACAACAACCAAAGTCAAACATTTCCTACAGCTTAAGTCTTGCAGATGAGACTCCAACAGACCGGCACATCCAATGAAGAAAAAATATTGATTTACATCTGAACAGTAATCAAACAAGAGGAGGGACAAGCCTACAGGATCTAAAATGTTGTATAATAACAGATCCAAGCTTTGATCTACATCATACAAAAGCACACACGTAACGGACAACAAAACGAACCTACAGCTATTTACCTACCAAGGTATTTCAGACACAGGATATCCGAAAATCAAATAATAACATGTGAAATCAACATTCAGTATGAATCAGATTAAACTACTCAAACGGAATAAAATAATTCGAGTTTCAACTTGAACAGAAAATTAATCAAAATTTACAAACTCACACACAAGCAAATTAGATCAAATCCAGTGAAAACGAAAAGGAAAAGAAAACCGTATAATTGCACAAAAAGTTATAGAAACAGAAAGAGAGTGAACTTACTGATATCCAGCGAGAAAACACTGTCGGTACTGAAACTATATGTAAAACGTAGAGAAAACCACCGATCTACTACCTACAGCGAGGAAATCTCTCCAGACCTACTAGGAACAGCTTAAGAACTCGTCGGAAACAAATAAAGAACCAAACAACAATCGAGAAAGCAGGAAATCAGACACCGGCGGCGACGGAGAGAAAATCGGAGAATCTAAAGCGACAGAAGAGGAAGGGAGACAGTAATAGAGAGAGAAAGCCTTGCTTTGCTCGAAATTAAAGTGAAATGAAATTGAAATGAAAAGGTAATGTTAAAATCTTTAACTTTTTTCTCTCACTTGCTACAAATCAGAGAAGAGTCTAGAGAGGCTGGGGTTAAAACTTACAGATGAAGCAGATTTCACTGGGAGAGGGAGAGAGAGAAAGGAGGGGTTGAGGGATTGGATTGCGGATGTTTAAATTTTGGGGAAGAGGCAGTGGGTGACCGGGACAGCCGGTGAGTGTACAGGAAGTAGATTCATGAAAGATGGAAATTTGGGTCTTCCTGTTTCCGGTGTTTGTAAGTCAATTTATTTCCACTCCTTTTTTTTCTTTTTCTTTTTCCTTTTTTATAATAAGAAGAGAAACCAGTTTTCCAAGTGCTGGACTGACATACAGGATGAAGTTTGGACCCTAATATAATTATTGGGCCTTAATAAGCCCACAACACAGAGGCTTGAATTTTATATGTGCAAGCGGTTGAATTTAGGATTGTATTGAAAGGAATTTTTGCAAGTGGTTGAATGATATCTCATTGTTGTTAGAGTGTGTTATCATCTATTTTGTAATGTTTTGTTTGCTTCATGTCTGTCTAGAAAGAACTTTTTATTCAGTAAATTGATATTACAAGCAATTTTCATTCTTTAGTTCAACTTAAGGTTATATTGGTTCTTTTTGTTCTCAACTTTGTGTATTTGATCATTGTGATTCCTTGTTAAAATTCTTCATATTAAGGTCATGTTCGGTATCGCAAGTTTTTTCGATAGTTTAAGCTTTTTGGGTAGATTTAGCTTTTTGGTAGTTTTATTAGAAGATTTTGTAAATTCTGAAAATTTCATGAAAAAGCTAATAAGTTGTTTGGTAAAAAGAGATTTTTGGATAGATTTGTTGGGTAAAATTATCCAAAAGGGTATACATTAGTTAATAATAAAATGAAATGATTACTTTTAAGGAGGGCAAAGTTGGGATTTAGTTTGCTTATGTTTTTTACACCTGAGTTGTATTATGCTCATGGTAATTTTTACACATGGCAGACACTTTGTACCGGAATTTGGACCCATTTGATGATGGCTTTGCCGAAGGTGAATGATACCTTGATCCGATGGTTAGGCACACATCTGGTTTATGAGTGTCCCTCTCTGCTAATGGTTTTGCCGAAGGTGGAAGGGCCTTATGAACGGTACCACGAGATATATCTTGTTTTTATTCAGTTTGAGGTAGATGGTACGTTCAAGAGGTTTGCATACTTACCTGGAGTACTTAGGTTCAGTGTTTTGGGCCTTTTGGTTTTGTTATGATGTACTCTCTTGTTATGTAGGTTTAACTATGACTTTTCTGGTCCTAGTTAAATCCTTTATTTTTCATATATGAATTTACCATTTACCCGTGTGATGCATCTCAAAATAGGGTATCACGTATCATGGTAGTGTCATCTAACATGTCGGGCATATCAATCGGCTCGATCGGGTAGGATGGTCAAGTTGATTAATGAACACTCACTGGTTTAAGGTCTTGGATGAATAAATTAGTACAACCAACACAACCTATAAAAAAGCGATCAAACAAAACAACTAGTTCCCCGACAACAACACCAATTTGACGAGGGTTGACACGTGAGTCTCATATCTCGCAAATAATTACAAGACCCAATAGTAGTATAGGGTCAAGCTCAAACATAGGGAAAAGTGTGATTATTTCAATGAAAAGTAAAACCCGTAAAACAAACACACAAATAGAAACAAAGGATCATGGTTCAAATCGACCGAGTAGTAGAATCGGCTCAATCAAGATGAGAAAGTTATGAATCGAACAATGATACAACAAAACAAAAGGGGAAAAAATGAAGAAAAAAAACTTAGATCAGACCGACAAGTACGACCGATCAACTTGATAGGTAGTAGTAAGGGAGATGAAATAGTGTTTGGTTTTATCGAATCATCTAGTATCAAGGAAATCAAGAATAACAACTATAACTCGGTATTAAAGGCACAACAATGCATATTCAATCTCAATTGGTAGAATCATATCCTAAATCATATATCATGATTTGAAGAAAATAACCTTACACAACCTTCGCATCTTACAAGTTATGACAAGTATAAATCACACAACTCTCGCATCTTACAATTAACACCTTCAAGAACTAATAGGATAAAAGCATGTTAGTACGCAACTCTTAAGAATAACAAAACCATAAGTCGGTATTAAAGGCACAAAAATGCATATTCAAATGAATATAAATCATAATCAACATCATAAATATTATATGCAAAGTCGGGATCTCCAAACCCTAAAACAAGAAAAATTATCAAGACATAATAACTGACAAATTTTCTATTTATAAATCAATTGTGAACAATATCGATCGACGGACTTGTAGGGCAAATCAAACTGACTTTCTGCAATGAGCAACAAAATTCTCGAATGAAAACTAGATAAGAAAACTAATGGCCTCAAAGCCTTATGTATAAGGCGGAAAAACTAGTCTAATCCTCTTAAAGATTGAGGTTAATCCTAGTAAACCATATTTCTAATGAAATAAAATAATAAAAGGTCTAACCCGACCTATCTTCCAACTAAAATTATCTCTAAGAGAAGATATAGCAAGGAAAATGAAAGACATATCTTCCTATTTAACGTTGACGGGGAGTTGGTCGGGTTGATCAACACTGTGCATTGACTTGACTTGGTGCAAAATTCGGTGTCCAAAAGATATGATCACATGCTTGCAAGATAGGATTAATCACGTTAGCATGGTATATCGATCGACTCAATGATGGTGAGAACTAGAGCAATATTTCACTCTCTTATCTCAATCAATACAGTCTTGACCAAAACTTCATTGATAGTAGGGATAAACTTAGTTTGTCATAGACATTCTTCTGAGGTTAACTCCATTTTAGCTATAGGAAGGACTAAAATATGTATTATATCATGAACGTGCATGTAAATCTTTAAAATGGATGTTATCGGTGGATGTCCTAAAGTCATCAATTGTCCCTATCATAAGAGTGTTTTGATGGTTAACAAAAGCACAATAAGAAGCATTCGCCACCTCCAATTATTGGATGTGCTCCTTGAGTTGGGTGATTGTCATTTGATTTCCCAACAATGATTCTATGAGTTTGTGGGTTTTCAATATCGCCCCTTGGGAAGATTTGCTAGATTTGGATAATTGGTGCCCTCTCTCGTTTCTTCGCCTAAATCATGATTTATTGATGATGAATTGTTGTGTTAACCGGTTCAACTAGCCAATAAACATGTATAACAAGTGTACTTTCTAGATGAAGGCTATATATCCCTTAAGAGAAGGGTTGTGTCACCGTAAATATATAGTATCCCGGACAAGTCGTCTCTGTGAGGACTATGTTATCCTTTCATTACTCTAAGAAGCTTTACAATAAAATGCAAGTGTTGTAAACTAAAACAAAAAGATTGCGACCAAGTAGTCGACTTAAGACACTTCAAGAGTGGTTTGAGTTAAGTGACTCCAGTCGAGTCTCCTAGGTAACTTCAATCGAGTCACCCTGACAACTTAGACCGAGTGAGTTTCCTATTGCTTTTAACTCATATCGAGTCAAAAACAGAGAAATGTAAAAGATGAAATCAAGTATGAAAAACGACTAGGGGTTGGGATTAATTCTCCCAATCCTCGCTAATATAATATTTATACATATTATAATGTCATAGAGTGAGAACTATATATTTGCTCAAGTGCTCAATGACTAAACGGTTGTATGCATGGATAGATGAATGCAAGTTTAAGCATGCTAGTCAAGCCAACATAATACCTCACATGGTGTTTGCTATTGCTAAAATTCCAGCCAACTACAATCTCAAACTAGTGATCAATACAAAGTAATTGAGCCTCAAATGGTATTTTCTATTGACTTTCATAAATCATAAGGATCTAGAGTGGACTTACACTTCATAAACTAACAATCAATTATTCCTCATATGGTGTTTGCTATTGAAATAATTGAAATACTAATCCTAGCAATATAGGCGTCTACAAAATGCATCACTAGATTATGAAATTACTTATTAGTCTCATTCATACTAGCCGACCAATTAACAACACATAGGATCATGCTTAAAACTAAACAAAGTGTATAAAGGAACAATCCAAGAAAGCTTAGCATCCAACTTTCATATTAGTTTAAGTGTTCTAATCGGTTTTTAACCTCATATATCCTAACTATCATGCTTTGATACTCACATAAATTTGGCATTATAAAGATACAAATACTACATAGCTTTGGGTTGAGATTTTTACCCCAATCCCTAGTATATATGGAACTACTCACTCATATCGAGTGAAGAAAACACAACAATCGAACAAGAAATCATGCAATCCATGGAATTGTGAGAGAGAAATGATCAAACAACTAAGAGAGAATCAAATTACCAAAGAATTAAGTAAAATAGCAATGGATCCATCTTGTATTGACACAATTCAACCACAACTCGACACAAACTCTTATAACTCGGGCAGAACTCGGACTAACTCGACCCTAAACTAAGGAGACTCGGCTCCAAAAATGAGAGAAACTAAGAGATATTTGTGGAGTAGTGAATTGGTGATTGATCCTATGCAGCTAAACCTCTTTAAATAGGCTGAGAAGTGGAGGAAATTGGCACGGATCGCCCATAAGATTGGCAAGGATTACCAACATCAACACCAAGATTTCCTTGTAACCGTCTTCACGTGGCGAGTTGGTTACAACTGCATAACACATCGATCGAGTCGACCCTGAAGTGACTCAACTCGCGTTGAAAAGTAAGTTGGTGACATTGTTGTCTTCTTGAGTTGAGTGAGTCGTTTGACTCGTTCGCCACTTGAGCAACGCTTGACATGTCTTTCTCTTTGGCTCGATGTCTTCTTCCTGGGAGAGCAAGTCTTCATGCCCGAGTCAATGAGTGAAGGGGAGCCTTCAGTAAGGTTGCACAGGTAACTCAGCCTTCTGGACTTGCATCTCCGGATGATCTTCGGCCATTCCTTCTTTTACTTTAATGTTCCAGAGCTTCTCTTTGCTTCTTCTTTCCTTGCTTCCCGCCTTGATGAGTAGAGGGTTGTTTTCTTGAGTCCTTATATGTCCATTTATGCTCCATTTGACCTATAATCACCTAAACACAAGAGCAAATGAGAGTAGACATTCTTTGATGCAAATAAGCTCTAGCAAAGAAGTAAATGCCTAAACTCATGCAATTCTACTAAAAATACATGAAAACAACTCTACAAAAGATAGCATAAAAACATGATATCATGAATCCAAGGAACCTATTACGTGTGGTTATAAGCCGAGACCCGTATGTTGTCCGTCACCTCCCATGTTGTCAATGTCGTTGCTAGTGAGGTGACCATCCCTCAAGTTAGGGTTCAATCTTTGGTTTTCACCATTTTTGAGCCATGACGGTTTTAGTATGAGTTTAAAGTGATTTTCAATCGAAGGATGAGATAAGAAATGGCTAAGAGCCCCATGGTAGGCACCAAATTGTTTTGGAAAATTTTCACTCAGTAAGATCAAGTTTCTTCGTTTCAAGACCAATTAGACAAACTAATCTCACTAGAACAAGCTTGAGAATGAAAGGATGAGTTGAGATAATCAAGAATACATGAACAAATAAAAGTTTAAATCACAATCCAAATTGAACAAGTACGGCGACCAATGTATTATTTCATAAGAAGGAAAAAATACAATAGCGTTTCTTATAGAGTAAATGATGAACTTGTGAAAATGTCGTTTTTTCAACCCTTTTTGGTCTATTTACACCCTTCAAGATAACGATCTCCATTGACCAACACTAATTGTAAATTAGCGCTTTTGTAATCGTTGTCTTCAATGCCCAGTACTTTTCGTGTCTTATCTTCGTCATCAATGGTTAATTTTGGTCATCAATGCCTAGTCATTACCAGTCAAACTTCATTATGAATGCATGATGAATGCATGATCATCAATGACTAGTATTCGTCATTAAATGCTTAAACTTCGCAATTGTCGGCATAGATGCCTTTATTGCTTCCTCTATTTTTGCAACGGTTGGTTCCTTGTCTTGCAATGTGTAAGATTGGCCTTGTAAATCAATATGTTGGCTTGCGGGGCGAGGAGGCTTACTTCAACATAATATGACCCGTTGTTTCTCTTTGATATTAGTTGGAGGTGTAGGTAATACTCCTTTGGAATAGGCAAACTCTTTGTATCCTTTCCTTTAATTTACGAATTTACGGTGGAGTGGGGTGATTGAGCCTTTATAGAGAAGGTGGTTAATTGGACCTTTACGAAGCACACAATGAACCTTTACAAAGAAAATGTTAATACTTTTTGGGAGTTGGGTGACGGGATCCTATAAAGTGGCACTACTACAAAATTTAGAATATACGTCGTTAATATATCCCGGCGCACCTCTTACAACGTATAAAATCGCTTTTAAAAAGTAAAAACGACTATATACGGCGGACTTACTTAGGGGGAAGTTGACAGCCGGATTAGAGTAATAATCCGGGTTATTAGATAACTAAAACCAAACAAATATCCCGGGCGCTATTAAGATGTTAAGTAGCCGGTGTATTTATAAACAATATAACTTTTTTTTCCTTAATAGTTGAAAGGTGGCGTTGAGACTTGAGGGTCAAAGACCGTGATATTGTGTTCTTCTTTTCAACAGGGTTCTAGGGTTTCAAATTAGCTTCACAATCAAATCGTTTCTTCTCTCCCCTTCAATCTCCTTCATGAAAGAAATTAAGGCCTAGTGAGTGCTCTGATGATGTTTTCTCCTCCAATCCTCTCCCAACCACGTCTCGTCCCTCACAACCCCGTTAGGTGTAGTATCGTGTTCTTCCTCGAAAATTCGATGATGCTTGTCATCTGCCGATGAATCGCCTTGATTTTTGGTATGTCTTATGCACCCTCAGGGTTTTCAGATTTTATATGTCTCTACGAATTCGGCATTTACATCCTCAACCTGCTCACTACCTTTCTCTCCTGAAAACGATATGATATTCACAACCTTGGGACGATTCCACCCTCCACATCCATACTTGTGGTAAATTACAACATTTGTTCTGCTGGCTTTCGGAATTCAAGTTCTATGGTCAACCCTTAGCTTTTTATGGATTGTTGTTTTTGCCTGTTCATTATTCGGGTTAGGATTTTAGGATTTTTTTGTAATTTTCTATATTGGGTGACCTTTTTAATTATCATTGTTAGGCAATTGGAGCATTGATCCTTGTATTAGAATGATATTCTTCATAAAAAATTGGGTTGTTCACTGAGGAAGTGTTGATGAGCGTTTAGTAATCAATGAATGATTACATTCATATTCAATTTTTCTCTCTGCGGGCGTGGGGTGTAAATTACTGATGCTATCTTCTTGTTGTAACATATTTTTTGATCTTGGTTTGATCGTGAGTGCTATAAAACACACATTTTGTAATAAATTCATAGCATTTTAGGACTCTGGGCATGCTTATAAAAACGTTCTTGATGTGAAATTCTTAATTTATGCTTCTTTAACTCGTCAATTTTATTTTTATTGAGTTAAAAAAAGGGAAAGACTTATTGCTTCACTAAAATTATGTGTACACATGCTCATGTGTTTCTGTTGCTAAAAAATTGTGTCACTTTGACTTTAATAACAAGTGATATTATACTGTGTAGCACTGTAGCTTCTTTTAAGCATTTAGTTCATCTATTTCTACATGTTACTTTATTTCCTTAACTTGATCATCTAAAGTCATACGTGGCTTTCAGTTTAGTCCTTTCATCATTGAGTTGCTAATTTATTAGCTTCATCATCAATAATTGAGTGATTGCATTTGCTACCTCCAATTATTTCTGAACATTTACTCAATCGAAGGAGCATGTATTGCTCGTGATACTGCTGACCTTTTGTTACAAATTTTGAGTCATTTAAAAGGTGTGCTGCCACTTACTCACCATGATACATTAAAAATCTAATGGATATTTTCCTGAAATCATTATCTCGTATATTTTGGAACTAGCAATGTAATGTATTTGTTGCTGAACAAACATGTTTGTGTGCTCTTAACTTCAAATGTATCAGCCACAGTTTTCTAGTGTTCTCTCAAATCACCAAAGAGGAAAAAGCATGGAGGGAAAACGAAATCGTAGTACTGAGGTAAGTTAAGTCTTTGCCCCAATTTTGGTTTTCCAAATGTACTAGCCAATTGTCACCAATTGATATTGTGGATGTTTCTGCAGTTTTAACAAGAGCTAAGTGATGGAAGTAGGAAACTGAATCAAATGAGTTTGGAACCCTACAAAAGACTATAGAAAAGGAGATTCTCAAAATTTGTATGTGAATTAAGATTGTTGTCATCAGGGCCCTTGGGGGACTTTTACATTGATAGGGGAAAGTAATCTCGTTGACAGTATGCAATTAATTACTCGCTTCTTGGTTGGTCATATTTTTCGGTGAATGCATCCTTTAGTTTAAAAATGTGATTGATTTATATCGTATTTCCATTTAATATGTTTAAACTCTTTCCACTCTTCCCGTGTACTCATTTGTTAGCCCACAACTAGTTCCACAACTTGTGTGTATACTCTTCAGAATATGGTATCAAAGTTTGTTTTTAACTCTTGAGGTCCTGAAAACTTAAAATTTCTGTTGGTGTTATTTCTGCTAGGATTTGGCAGTCAGTTCTATTGATACTCACCTCTTCTTTCACCTAATTCATCCACATGTAAAGTGATTATCTTGCACTAACTGAATATTCCCTTTAAGATATATATATATATATATATATATATACATATATATATATATATTCAGTTTAATAGTTATATGACATGAAATATCATGGTGAGCACCACTGTGTTGAAGTTGAATACATGGAGACCATTTCATCAAAATCACAATTGCTTTTCTAAATGAAGTTCAAATGATTTTTTCTACTCAAAATATGGTTTAAAGCTTTGCATACCATTCCTAAGCATACTCAGAATTATTGTAGCATACTAGGAATGATATGTAGTTTTCACAACAGTTATTCTTAAAAATCTCTATTATAAATTTTGTTGTTGTCAGTAGTACGTCTTACTGTGTACCTTTACTCTTTAGTGTATTTGTAGTTCAATATAAATGATTATTAGAAACTTAGAAATCACAAATTTGTCCCTAAAATCCCTTTGATTTTCTCTTACCAAATACCAAGTATTGAAATTATCATATACAAACCATAAATGTATCTTCCATTCTATCTCCTTAAACTTTTGCTCTGCCTATTCTCTACATAATCTTCTCAATGCAATTCTATAACAGCTTCTTTTGTTCCAGGTAGTGGATGGGAGTTCCAACCAACCTCCAAGGTTTATCAGACGCATAGTGATATTTCTTTATTTCAAGCTCATTGCCCGTTCTTCATGGAAAAGGTACACCCCAGTATTAAATAAGCTTTCCATGTTTGACAGAAGGAGTCTTACCTTTTATCTCGTTTTATTGCAGTGTGAATAAATGATCATGAGCGAGATCATGAACCTATAGATGCTCCTCCACCCAACTTGAGTAAACTCCACCAAGGTGTAGAAGAAGACTCCTTTGAAGATATTGCTAATAAAATGATAGGTTATTTGATTTGTGATACCGAGGATGGGCTTTTGGCTAGCATTATCGTTATGACCTTACTGTGTTTTCTAACCAACTGATGAGTCAGAAGAGATTGATTTGTTTAGAAGTCTGCAAGGTATGGAGTTGGACAATGATGCTCAAGAAAATCTAAGCATGGGCATTGCTAGGTCATGCTTTTAGTCTAGTAATAAGTTGTTAGAAACTTCTCATGTATGACAAGTTTCTAATAACTTTCGCATCATTACAAACTCTTTATGAAGAACTAGTCATGTATGACATGTTTCTAATAAGTTGCTAATAATTTCAGCCTTGCTTGACAGATTAGTTGAGTTACTTGAGTCATGTGTACTTGTGCTTCTGCTTTCCCAATAGGAACGGGTTTTTGTCTGATTCGACTATCGTGCCCTATAGGTGAACCTAATAATATTTTTTTTTTAAAAAAATAACAAACTTAATACCCCGGATATAAAGCTAAGGGGTATATTCCATTAAATATGCCGGATATATCATATGGTAAATACCCCGGAGAAATAAATGTCCGGGGTATATTACTACCAAATACCCCGGATCTTTAAAACCACACAAAATAATCAGATTTTTAAGGTAAGTAAATACGCCGGATGTGAAAATTGAACACCCGGGGTATATAGTATGAGGACAAATACATCTCCAACCTTTACGCCGGATGTGATCCGGAGTATATAGTCCGAAATATCCGGCGTATTTGACCTTTTTTGTAGTAGTGTGGATACTCAAAACCTTTACGTAGTTGGCGATTTATGTCGTTACAATTCTAAGGTGTATTATTTTTACAAAGAGAAAAATACGGACTCAACACATACCATAACTATGTCACCGGCTGAAGTTTGACAACATCGGACCACTGACCAACTATCAAAAGATGTCAGTGGACTCGTTATACACCCCTCTCAATGCCCTACCAAATATTGTTGGTCACACGTGTGTCATACTATTTATTATTTTGGTAATCAAAGGGCTAGAGCCTCGTATGATTATTGTGTCATCCGAACACGTCTTCGTGTCCTTTTAACGTACCCTTATCCCATACCTCCTCCTCCGGGACCTCGGCTTCCTCCTCCCAAATCTCACCCTCTAATACTTCCTCCCTCTCATTCCAAATGTCCTCATACTAGACTACTAGATCCACAAGGACTTCCTTATCATGATCTTAAGACTCATCAATTAAGCTCAATGATAAGAACTCGAGGCTTATCAACATGAGCCCATAATGTCTATGTACCATTCACAAAGAAGAGACAAGTAACAAAGTGGATAAAAATATAACTATAAAATTGTGTTTTATTAAACATAATTACAAAACAAAGTTATTATTCGCGCGGATTCCGTCGTTTCGTTAGTAAAAAAAATCCGTCCGGATAACATTACTCATGAATAAATAGAGTCCATTGAATCAAATAAATCAAGGATCAGATTTCTACGTAATACCGCATCATGCCACCCTCGTACATGAACTATTTTTCTCCAAAGTTCGAATATTTCCAATCTTTTTAAATGTATTCTTGAGAAAGAGAAGTAAGGAAATTGAGGCGGACTAGGGTCCCACGTGTCAAGAAACTGCCATGCGGTGGCACGTGTAGAGTGAAGCGGAGAGAAGAAGAATCAAAGAAAAGACCCCCCGACGAACTCTTCTTCTTCACCTGCTTCTCCTTCATTTTCTTCTTTATCCAAATATTCAAACAAAAAAAATACCTTAAAAAACTATGACGGAGAACCCTAAAGATTACAAATTTATTATATTTTTCTTTAAAATTTGAGAGGATTTTGCTTTCAATTGTTGAGAAAGCGAGAGCAAGAGAGAGGGAGGGAGCAACATACGAAGGGTTGACTTTTAGTCAAGATTCATCCGGGTACCTTAAGAAGTTTAAAGAGGAGAGAGAGAATCGAAAAAGGCAACAGAGGCGGCAAAAAATTAGGGATTTGTTCGTGCAATCGGCTTAGTAATCGGCAAAGTAAGTGGCCCTGACCCACTCGAACTAGTATTTTTCTTTTGTATGAATCCCCTTAAAAGAACAATTGTGTTTTGGTTTTTGAATGCTTTGAAAGCAAAAAACTTTGTTATTATTGGTGTTGTTGGGTTTTCAGTGATTTAGGGTTTGTGTAATTGATCGGAGCGTGTCGGAATTAGATTTGAAATTGGTTTTCTGTGTCACTTTGTCGATTATGTTTGTTAGGAAGTAGATTGTTCGGTTGCTATTTGATGTGCTTTCAGTTTGATCGAGTTCTATGGTTGTGTTACAAGCAAGAATTGATACTCCTATTGGGAATTCTTGATCAAAATTGGTCCTTAGTACAAGTTTGATACTTTAACACATAAATTTGTGAAACTCAGAATAGCAGTGTGGCTCTTGTTTGTCCCATTGATTCAGTTTGTTGATGAAATTCATGGTTTTGATACAGTATGTGTTGCCCTCTTCCTTGATTAGTTTAATGTAATGCAATGACTGGATTTTTAGGGATTTTAATCCCAAATTAGGGTTCAATCCTTATGAAGATTACTATTACTGAACTGATACAGTGACACTTGCTCTTACTACACTGTCTTTGGTACATAGATGCATAGTTTAGTTACCAATTTGCAGGACCATCTGCGTCATTGCATACGCAATTTTGTTATATATGCCCAGTTATAACTTCTGCCTATATTTATTGTCGGATTGCGGCGGTAACCGTATTTTTCCGTACTCGAGAGTACATCAAGATGGTTTTATAGTTATAAGTGGATTCCTTTTTTTTTTCCCCCCCTCTCTTTCATTATGATGACTCAAATGTGACTGTTCTGTAATGTTAAGATTTTTTTACTCAAGGGGGAGTTTTAACATGCCAACAAAGTCTGCGACGGTAAATCAATCAGGGGTCAACTTGCACACTTTGGCCCCGTCAACTGTTTGTTCTGAGCAGTGGTGGCGAGGTGCTGGATTTGGTCCTACCGGTTCGGGTACTGCTGCAGGAGATGCTTCTGATTCTTCATCCTCAGATCAACTGAATGCCGCAGGGGGTTCAAAAGATGATCATTCACTATCAAGCGGAGGATTGAACATTAATGATGATGATACCAGTAAAGACTCCCAAACTACGGGTGCTATTCAGCCAGGTAAACGTTAAATGGAAGTTAAAGAATTAAGTCTGTTGCATATATAGTAGTAAAACCTTAAGGCCTGTGACGCTAGCGTCTGATGTCATTAGAATGGAATAAAATTGAACACGCTAGCGTCCATGATGATACCAGTAAAGTTTGTTATCATATTTTGTCGTTAACAACAAACGGGAAGTGGAGTTTCAGATTTTTTTATCATATTTTCTCGTTATCATGCTTGTTGTATTTTATCTAAATTTTGTTCTGCATTGCCAAACTATACCACGTGTTCGTCTGCCACAGTTTTTGGAAATGGGGAATGCCTGGGACAGCCACCTCAATTTGAACTTGTTGGCCACTCGATTGTAAGCGAACTTTTATGTGAAATTTTCACTCCAGTGGATTTTTAGGGATTTTAATAACTTGCTTTTTTTAATTTGCTTGTATATTTCCTATTTCAGGCTTGTGCATCAAACCCGTATCCTGATTTATACTATGGAGGAACGATGCCTACCTATGGACCTCAACCTATGGTAATATATTTCACCAATTTGGTAATCACTTTTATTACTAACCTTGGTAAGCTAATTTGATGACGGGCTTGGTGAGTCCGTGACAGGTTCCTCCACCGTTCTATAGTATGCATCAGCCTAGGATGCCTTTGCCGCTTGAAATGGCACAAGAGCCGGTTTACGTTAACGCTAAGCAATATCATGGAATTTTAAGGCGCAGACAGTCACGCGCCAAAGCTGAGCTGGAAAAGAAACTGATCAAAGTTAGAAAGGTTAGTGGTTTTCTTTATACTATTGAAATATCTTCTATGGTTGGTTGCTAATTTGTGACTTATATTAAAGCAGAAGCTAAAGGTGTCACATGTTGTGAGCTTGTGCTTCCATAGTTGAAATAATAATTATTTTTTAGTTATTAGAAAATCACAATTTGATAATTTTATAGATACATTTTTATATTTATTTATTGCTTTTAATATATCTTATTATTACCCTATCTTATCAACTTTTAGTTTCATTCTTTTGAATATTTTATTGTGAAAATATATTTATCAGTAACAATATTATTTTGGATGATATATGTGTAAAAAGTAGTTACTTCTATTTTTTTTTAAAGCCACAATTTGATAATTTAAAGATAAAATTTTAATTCTTTATTGCTTTCATATATCTTATTGCAAGATATATATTTAGTTTTTTTTTAAAAAAATGTATCTTATGTGAACTAATTATCAATTTACATAATTCCTATAAAATTTCTATAACCATATCATTGGTATTTTTGGACGGTTTGGTTTCTGTAGCCATATCTCCATGAATCTCGCCACCAGCACGCCATGCGGAGAACAAGAGGTTCTGGAGGTCGTTTTGCTAAGAAAACCGAGGATGATGCTTCCAACCATGCCTCCGAAGGTGGCGGCAAAAGTTCAGGTACGAGGATCTCATTCCCGGCCGTTAATTTCTTCTAAGCATTTCTTTGATTTGACCTTCTTGAAATATCTCCCACAATGTTCACTAAAATGTAGGATATACTGAACAGCCGCACGGCAGTGATGGGAGTTGATCACAATGTCGCCTGTATCTCTGCTCAGTACACGTGAGCAGATTGATAGACTCGGTCTTGGCTTGTCATAGCTAAGCGGCAAATCATTCTTGGCTTGGTGCTCTTCTGTGTGTTGGTTGTCGGCTTTGTTTTTGAAGCTTGGCAGGTTTTAATGTTACTGTGTTTTGCGTTTCTTTAGCCTTTTGTACAAAAGATAGTTCTTTTAGATTCGGACTGTTGTGGTGTTTAGCATAGGATTGGGTGTTACGTTCAGGATCGAGGAACGTTAAAGTTTGTTGTGTACCGACTACCGACTAATATGCCCTGAAAATGGATGTGTTTATTTTCACCTTTTATTGCTTGTTGCTCGAGAATTTGCTCTAAATGTTAAAATCTTTTCTTGCCTCCTGAAAGCGTGAGCAATGTTCAGGTGTTGCTAGCTCGAAGAAACTATATTAAAAAATAATTGGTTTGTGAAAGACAGAGAAGTCACGTTGATGGTTCTTAACATGTGTTCTTCTTAGTTATATGTAGGAAAAGAGAGTAATTTACACAACAATCCCAAAAATTTCATCTTGCAGGAGAATATGTTCTTGCCTATTTAATTTAATTTAATTTTTTGTTAAAGCCTTTCAAAATACACTACGTTTAACACTTCAAATGAGTAGAATAAGTGAAGGGGAGAGAAGAGATGCATGTCTTAATTTGATTGGCTATCCCAAGTTGGTGGGTTGAAGTTTCTAGAACAAATTTAATTTTTTGAGACATTAAAATAATAAAATATTTATGATATAATTTTATCTATAAATAGACATTCGTTTTATATATTTATCATTTGCGAATATTTTTACACATATGTACTTATGATGTAGCATAAATTTTATAATACTAAATTAATTAATTTTTAAAATTCTAATTATAAACACAGTGTCATCATCAACTTAATCGGACTTAAAATGTGCAAGTCCATGTCGCTCTAGTGCCCCCTCCCATTTTCATGTCTTATCCTCCGGTGCCACCTCCTCTACCTGATTCAATCCCGACCACCATCAACCTGACCAGCGTCTTCCCTGACCTTAACCCTGCTTATACCGGCATTGATTCCCCGATTTTGTATGCTTCAGCGGTGGTAGGTCTTTCCACCATAAAAGCGGTGTCGCTCTTGAAAGACCATCTCATCGAGTCTAGAAGAATACAAGTGGAGGTTTCCAAAGAATAAAAGGGACTCACTTTAGTTTACATTGATGACGAAGTCATGAAGCATTGAATGAAAAGTGGAGATCTGCACTAATTGTTAAGGTCTTCAGGCATTAAGTCCCGTTCCCCTCTTTGGAACGTCGGCTATATGAGATATGGGGACGTAAGCAGCAAGTTACATAAGAAGTTTGAGGAGGTTCTTGATTAGGAAGAAATGATACGGTTCCAGAAAGCGGTGACAATTGGATTTGGCATGGTGACGAAAACACGAGCTTTTTTTATATCCCTCAACCATCATCAAAAGGCGTCTTAACCGGGTGGAAATCATTAAGAATATGTTATAATAAGACAATAAATCTAGGTATATTAATACAATGAGCCAGAGTAAACATATTTTGGGCCCATGGATTAATGGGCACGGGGCGACAGGGTGCTGGGGGCTCCGCCTCCCGCGGAGGATTCTATCTATTTATAGAATCCTATCTATTTATAAGGAATTCTATCTATTTGTAGGATTCTGTCTATTTATATATGGTTATAAATAGATAGGTGTAGGGTTGTATTCGTTATCCACCAAAGTATATTGAAAACTCTAGCTGCAAGGTTTGTGCAGCAAAACAAAACGCTTGTCTTCTCTTCTTCTCTCTATTTCTGAAGTAACTCGTTGAAAGATCACAACAGAACAAGAATGACGTTTCGATCTCTAACCTGACGGATGTCGAGAATGAGGCTAAGGAATTCTTATAAAAATGTTTGAACCATTATAATAAATGATTTAAATTAGTAGAATTTCAAATTTGAACAAATAACTACAAAATTATCACCTTTTAAATTTACAAATCGCAACTCTTGTAATATTATAGTTGTAATATATAATTTTACTTGAACCACTTATGACTTAACCAAAATTTGACCAGGCTGAATCTGGGTCATCCGATATCCGAAATAATTTGATCAAAATATTACAAAAATATCCGATTTCAATCCGAGCATTGGTTCTTTAGCCAAAATTCGACCTCTCATCTTTGCGAGAATATTACAGGATTTGCCACGGAACCAGGACTGATAAGGTGGCGGCACCATTCCTGGTAAGTGGTAGCTTCTAAGATTGTCTCGTCTCCTCCGTTTCGTGGTGCCTTCTATGACTCGTGTTTCGCCGCTTCGCCTCTGTTGAAATTTGTTTCTAGAATCTTCCTTCTTGTTAATTTCTTGAGGGCTGTCAACTGAGATTTTAATCCGGTCATCAGGTTCTTCTCCGTTTCTTGCTTTTGCTTCAGTACCCTATCTTCCACTTATTTTAATTTGCGCATGTTGAATTGTTGAAGCTTAACTGAATTGCTGTTTGTTAATGATGCCAATGTTCAATGTCTGCTTTGTTTCCTAAAAATCAAGGGCGAATTTGTATAGCTTACCCAAATACAAAAGCCCCTTGTATAAATTATTTTGACCGAAATTGCTGCACCACAATCAATTTTCGTGTTGTTTTTTTGCCTTTGCTTATAGTGTCTAGTCATCTGTAAAGGATCAGCAAGTTCATATTGAAATTTCTGACATGAAATTGCTAGAGAAATGCCTCTATTGTTAACAGATTTAGAAGCTAAGAGAATGGTCTTTATCTTCTGTAGGTTATGACAGCTGAGAAATAAGGTTAGCTATGACAGCTGAGAAATAATGTTTCTGTTAAATGAATGCGTTGACACTCCATGCCCTAAAAGTTGAAGAGTTGGCTTCATTTTACACCATAGTGATGAATTTGATCTCCTTACATTGTTGCTTTTGAAGTTTGTTTTGACCTACCATTGTGCAACTGAGGCTTTTTTGTTTTCTTGTAGGAGCCAGCTTCATTTTTCTCTTCCATTTTAATATGTATTATTATGCATACAGCCTAGTAGTGATTGTTTTGGGGTGTAGTACTGTGATGAATTTTAATCATGGATGTAATTAATCATTGATATATCAATTCTTTCTTATGTGCAGATGCAAAACAGGACTGACTTCAGTGTTTAGATCCTGCATCTTCAATTTTAGAGCAAATAGTATCGCATAACTTGCAGAATTCAGACCGGATAACCGTTCTAAAAGTTATATTCATAACATGTTTGTAAAGCATGCACCCCAATCTCCATTTCTTTGCACGGCATCGCATCATGCTCCTACGACAGCGTTGCTTGGCTCGGGAGTGGTGGACAATCAACCTTTTCATAAGGTTACTCTTGGTATTCTATTTTCTGTCTGTCCTTGTTAAATTCTCATTGATCATTTCTTAGAAAAAATCATTCTGATTGATCCCATATTGAGTCTAATCATTATTTTTTTCCAGTAACTAACATCCCGATCCCGGTGTGGTTTGGATTCAAATGATAAAAGACCGTCCAATTTAGTAGCAACTGAGTTTCTTGAATGTGATTATGGACTATTTGAAGTCGTAAATATAAGATTGAAAACTTGAAGATGGTAATTTTAGTTATTTGGCACAATAGATTTAGCCCCCGTTTGGTTGTAACTTTGGAAACGGAAACAGAATGGAAATGAATCTAGTCCATATGTATACCATGTTCATGAAGCTTTTTGGAATCATTCATTGTGTTTTATGCAAAATACACTTGCTTCCTCCCATTTTGTTTCACTATAGGGTATCAAAACTAATCAAGTTCTACTTCAATTACTTCAAACCTCAAGGAATGATTCCAAAATATTTCATGAACACGTATACGTATGGACCAGATTTATTTCCATTCCGTTTACGTTTTCGGCGTTAAAACCAAACGGACCCTTAGAAACTTCAGATGTGCATTCCGAATTTGAGGTAAAAGATTTAGAAATGAAACTGGTTTTGTGATTGATGCAGGTGGAACACATAATTGCATAACTAGATTGCTTATGGTAAGAAGAAGGCGTCTATTATTAGTCTGCGCTATGGACAAGGAATCACAAGCTAAGTACGATTTTGATCAGGAGAAGGCGATACAATCTCTGAACGAATTAGATCAACAACTCGATTCTCTACTAAAGAAACCAGTCCCTCAATCAAAGATTAAAGTTAAAGGTCTGTTTTACAATTTGATCACTCATCATGGAAATGAGAATCTGTAAAAATGGAGCCGAGTCTGATAAGATGTGTAATTTGATTACATTATGCAGCTTCAAATCCGACAAGCACATTACAAGACGAAATAAAAGGAGAAGATTCTGTTTTTTCGGGACCTTTGTTGACATACGGAGCGTTGATTCTCTTCGGCTTTACAATCTTCTACAACATAATCTTTCTGACAGTGATCAAGCCATCCATGGACATTCCAGATGAAGTTGACGAATCATTTGCTCTCATAAGAGAAGGTGCGAGTTCCGCGATTATCCAGCAGATGCTCTGAGGCAACTAGGCATGTCATATTGGTGGTGAAAATTCATACAAAGGCTTTTCAAAAGAAACAGCTATATGTCATATAGAAAGAGTTTGGCTGTAGATTGTTAATCTGAGAATTTGTGATACCATTTTCTTCTGTTTTTGGTGAATGGTTTTAAGCTATGTCATATAGAAAGAGTCCTGCTTCTGAACTTTATTTATGCTTCAGTAATTTCACTAGACTACACCTTGTACTCTGCATATTATCTATTTTAGTTTCTTAGAAAAACTCGAAAGCAAAAAACAAGTTTAATATTTAGTTTAATTTGTGATACCATTTTCTTCTGCATATTATCTGTTTTTGGTGAATGGTTTTTTCTTTCATGAACACTCACAAACGAAAAGTCTAATATTTAGTTTAATTATATAAAAGTATAATGAAATACAGTTTGTCCAATTGATAATATGGTGAGGAGGATCTCCCCACCCTAGTACATTATGGTGCACCAATACTTTTTGATTTGTTGTGATCTAATGACTTTGAGAGGTTTTCACTTAATACCGCAAAAGTCTCAACTCTATGTGTGTATCTAGGTTTCTCCTTATGACTCGCATATATCATAATTTTATTATGATATTTACATGGTTGGGATAGGTGAATAACTGTTTGGGTACCCATACCTGCATATCCCGTCAATTTCATCCATAAACTACCCACTAACTCACCTATTATTATTTGTTATCGTATCCGTATATATGGGTCTAATGCTCGGTACGGTTGAATTATTGCGTGTTTATTTTCATTATTAAGTAACAATATGTTCCGAAACACCTTAATAATATGGATTATTAATTCCTACAACATAGTGCAATGACCATTTAAGTCAAATTAATAGTCCCACTTTCCATTCATGCAAGCAAACACTCCCTTTTAAAAAAATATTTAAATAACTTCTTAGATTTTAATTCCGTTAAAACTATAACTTTTATTTAAATTAGATATAACGCGTACATTTCATATGTTCGATTATTTATAAATTAAAATACACAAACATCCAAATTTTTTGAAAAATAAAATTAATTGTTTATATTAGATCAATCCGTACAAGATATTCTCCAAACTTTTCCATAAAATAAATTACGAAAAATATATAATATAAAGTCGTAAATTATTATTTATGATATATAAATACTTTTCGAAAAAATATTTACGACAAAAAAAATAACAATAAAAATACGAAAAAAGTATATATAAAACGCGCCTTATGTTAGGGGCGTTTCTTGATCTTAGTTGTTGATTCGATTGGTTTTTTTTTGCAAACAAGGGGCCATGAATCTTGATTCAAATAATTGAGTCAAATACCAAACTACTGGAGTTGCATTGCATATAACAGAACTAGATAACAACTTTTCTGATCGGATGGAACATACTCGGTAAATCTATTAACTTCTTAGGCATGTCACATAGGATACTTTTCTAAATATTGAAAGATATGTCATAAGATATTTACAGTATTGTCATTATTTCATAATTAAAATAATTTTTTTCTAAATTATTTTACATGTCATCTTGCCACATCATGCAAATTATTGATTTTTATCCAACAATAATTTTTCTAATTATGTTTTTCTTTTAGTTTTAATTATTACGAGTTTATATTTGCCAAATTGATTTTGTGTTTGTTATTTTACCAAAATTCGTGTCCTTTTTTATATTATTTTTTAAATATATAACAAATCTGAAGTAATATCTTAATGGCTATCTAGATAATAGATAAGATCAAATATTTAATCCCTAAAAATAAAAGAGTGATTTTAATTGAGCGGACAAAAACTACTAACAGGACAAGGCGGAAGCGGATTCCGAATACGCCAAGGCTTGGGACGTATTCGAAATGTGCTTCCGCCCCAAGCTAGGGCAGAAGAAATTTCTTCTTCCGCGCCGCCCGATCTCTCCCTTTTGGCAATTTTCTTCCCGTCACGTTTTCTTCTTCGTCTCGGTGAACTGTCACCGGTTTCTTCTTCGTCTCCGGTTTCTTCTTCATCTCCGGTTCTCGTCTCCGTTTTTCTTCTTATCCCATACCATCATACACCATGGCAGATTCGGATTCTCCTCCTAGGGTTGGAAGAACACTCAAAGAATGTTTTTAGGTAAGTTTTCAACGTTTTTATCTAGTTGTGATTTCGTTGATCTTTAGGCTTGAAAATTCGTTAGTTTAGACGTTGAGAGAAAACAAACACGTCAACAACGGAGACTTTTCCAACGCAAGAATACGACACGGAAGAAGATATGTGGCAATGGTGATTGCAGGTCCATACGCTAATCAAAGGTTTGCCGGATTTTTGTAGAGCCGATAAGGCCTCACCAATGGTAGCAACGGAAGGGAGACACTGAGACACCTCAAGCGGGGGCTTGCCAATGCAGAGATCGGAGACTTTATGGAAGGACAAGAAGCTAGCTGCTATGCAAGAAGAAGTGGAAGATATGGGATTGAGTTTAAGAGGAGAATCAAAACAAAACATATACTCCAATTTGAAACTATGACCATATACTCAATCGTAGTATATGTTGCGTTTGAAATGTCTCCGTTGTCAACGTGGTTTGCTTTCTCTACACAGAGGATAAACTATCTCGGCCCTTGTTTGCACTCGATTCGAGAATTTTGATAAAAAAAGAAAAAAAACACGTAAAAAAACAAAACAAAATTTACAATCTGAAACTTCGAATTTTTACAAAATTCAACATTTAGGAAGAACTCGCATTTTAAAACAGCGATTTCCGTAATTAAAAATAAAAATGGAACTCGTTGTTCTAAACTATGGGTTATTCATGTATACCCACAATTTAAAACGATGGGTCCGCTCGGAGCATAGGATCCTATTTATTTTGGAAAATAGAATAATTTATTTCTAAATATTTTACTTGTTATCTTGCCACAATCTATTATATATTTTTATCCAACAATAATATCTTTAATTAGGTTTTATTTTTAGTTTTAATTATCACCGGATACTTTTTTTAAAAAATGTTTTTCAAATTGATTTTGTGTGTGTTAAGTTACTGAAATTCACATCTTTTTATTTTGTTTTTGTAATATATAACAAATTTGAGGTAATATCTTAATAGTTATTTAGATTGTTGATAAAATTAAATATTTAATTCTTAAAAAATAAAATAAAATAATCCTTGAGATATGTTAATCAACTTCATCCAATTAGATAACTAATTAATTTCAACCAAATCTTTCACAACACAATTTCCCCCTTTAAATAGTCGTTGATTATTGAAAATTGTTCATTCATATTGTCTTGCATTGCTCTTCTTTCCTTCTTGCTTATGTTCCGCTCTTTGCGATTGCTACACGTCTTACATAAATATTTATTATTATCGATGAATTATCCTTTAATAATACTTGCTGATATCATCTTTTTATGGTTTAACTATTTATTATAGCTTACTGAAGTTCAATTACCTTCCAAATTTCAATCTATATTTTTATACAACATATGTTTGACTCATTACTTCTTTTCATTAATCCATTATGAATGTTACCTTTCCTATAAAAGTTATTTTATTTTGATTAAGGCCACTTCCTTCCCTTCTCCACATCCCTACCAGCCGGCACGTTCATGAGAAATGCCCAAGACGTAGCATGATAAACGCCTGTCCACTTTGTCGCCAGCAGGTGTCGAACCATGGCCTTCAAGCTACTGCCTTCCTTTTCCGTTGTGTCCTCAGTGAGTTTCGAAATCAGGTCTCTACGCTCCTAGTGTTGTTACGCCTGTTGTTTCCCCAAGGTCTCGAACACAAGAGCTTCAAGCCTCCGAGTTGTTTCCCCTTACGCCCCTGGTGAGTGTCGAACCCCGGTCTCCAAACTCTAGAAAATGGTGTCGCCTGCTACCCCAATGAGTCTTGAACCCAGGACTTGTAGATTAACATTTTAATCCCTCATTTTGTGTTTGGCAGGTTTTGAACCCACGACCTCCACGCCCTTACTTAAATCTGCCTTGCCACCCGTGGAGTTCGAACCCGAGACCTCTCGTCGATTTCCCTCGTGCCGGCCTTCTTGTTGTTTGCGGGAATCGAACCGGTGACCAAGTGTGTGCAGTTTTTTCCGGAAGTTTGGTATTCAATTAATCGACTACAAGAAGGTCATTAGGTACTCTAAACCTACCTTTTTCCGTTGAAATTCTTATATACTATAGATTATGCTAAGTAGTGGATTATATTAGAGAATTGGTTCGATACTAAGGATAGAATGGAATGTTACGAGGCCGCGACGTTAAGGCCGTTTTTAGTAAGGATTTTAGAATGTGACTAAAAGAAAACGTGGATATATGTGTGAAACGGTGGATTTATGCGGACTTGATGAACGGATAACTAGTCCTATTGAACCGTATGATTAAGATATAGGTCGTTATAGAGATGTAAGAATTCTTATCCTTTAAGTTACTAAGTAGTAGAACTATTATACTTAGACGTTGTTCCGTCTTGACCAGGATTGTAAGGTTACCTACATACGGACCGAGATTAGCGATACTAGGATCTCGGATCAGATAAGGTGAGTCCCTTGGACTTACTTAGCTAACCTTGATTAACTCAAGTGTATGTTCATCGTGGTGTGTGTATTGGTTGAATAGATTTTAGATAAGATCAAATATTTGATCCCTAAAAATAAAACTTTTTTTTTTATATAGATATGTTTTTTCAACTTCATCTAATTAGATAATGAATTAATTTCTAGCATATGTTTCACAAAACACTTTTCCTCTTTATATATCCGTTGATTATTGAATACATTTCACTCATATTGTATTCGCATTGCTCTTTTTTACTTCTCGCTTATGCTTCGCATCTCGCGTTTGCTTTATGTCTTACATATTGTTTAGTATTATCGATGAATCATTCTTATAATAATACTCTCTTATCTCATCTTTTTTTCATATATTTATTTTAGTTAATTAAAGCTCAATTCCATTCCAAATTTCAATATATCCGTTTCTATATTCTACGTGTGACTCACTACTTTCTTGTTCATCCATTAATAATGTTTGTTTGCCGATATTTTTTTTTAATTTTGGTTAATTTATCACAAGTTTTATTTATGTTATTTTAGAGAATAATAATAATAATAATAATAATAATAATAATAATAATAATAATAATAATGGGTCATAAGTGGATCCTGGTTTAAGTAATTGACTTAGTATTGAATCATTGGAGTTGAATTGTATAAACCCATACGTTCTAGATAAAAACTTTTTTTTTTAATATGATGGAACATATAAGTAACTCTATTATATCTTACTAAAACAAATGACATTTATTCCGCATGTCAACTTATTAGGTATGTCACATAGGATATTTTTAAATATTTACAAATATGTTAGAATATATTTACAATATTGAGATTTTTTCCAAAATAATCAAAAAATTATAAGTATTATTTTCCCATGTTTTTAATTACGGAACACGCAGTTTTAAGCCACGAGTTCTATGTATTTTTTTACGTGTATTTTTTTTCTTTTCTAACAAAAAAACCCGAATCGAATGTAAACAATGACCGAGATAGGTTCTTCTCTCTGAGAGAAAGCAAACCACGTCAACAACGGAGACTTTTCCGACGCAATAACACGATTAGGCAACAAAGGCATAAGAAGATCTGAGAGAAAGCAAACCACATCAACGACGGAGACTTTTTCGAAACCGAACATATACTCTAGTTTGAAACTATGAACATATACTCCATCGTAGTATATGTTTTGTTCAAAATGTCTCCTTTATCGACGTGGTTTGCTTTCTGTGTAGAGAGGAGAGACTATCTCGACCCTTGTTTGCGCTCGACTCGGGTTTTTTGTTACAAGAAGAAAAAAACACGTAAAAAATAAACAGAATTCGCACTTTGAAACTGCGAGTTTCTACAAAATTCAACATCACGAAGAACTCGCAGTGGAACCAGTCGTTTGCAACTACGGTTATTCATGTATACTCGAAGTTTAAAACGATGGGACCGCTATGAGGATATGATCCTTTATATACTCAAAAATAGTTTTTTTCCTACCTAATTTGAGAAATACTTTCCATTTTTTATAATTCTAGAAAAAAATCCACAATATTGCCATTATTTATTAATAAAAATAATTTAATTTCTAAATATATTACAAATCATCTTGCTATATCATGCCACAATCTATTATATTTTTTATCCAACAATAATATTTTTAATTAGGTTTTCTTTCAGTTTTAATTATTACTGGATATTTTTTTATATTTGTCAAATTGTTTTTGTGTTTGTTAATTTATGGAAATTCACTTTCTTTTTATTTTGTTTTTTAATATATAATAAATCCAAGGTAGTATTTTAACGGTTATTTAGATGGTTGATAAGATCAAATATTTAATCCCTAAAAAAATAAAATAAGTTCTTGAGATATGTTTAATGGAATAACCGAATTTTTTTTAAAATTAATATAATTATTTATGTGTAAAATTTGTTAAGTTATTCTATGATTTTAAATCAGTTCCTTTAAATTGAAGTTGAAACGGACCAACCGGTTCGTTAAACCGTGAAAGCAAACCGAACCCTTGTTTATTCCTCTTCATCCTAAAATGAACCGTCCCATATGAATAACGGGCTTAGTAGCCTAATCTTGCCATCCTCCCCTCCTACAAGCCCAGATGGACCAAATCAGTTCATCCTGCACTATTGGGCCTGACGGATTCAAGTCTTGGCCCAGATCTTGGTGGCTCATTCACGCCTTCTTGGCCTTCCTCTGAACTTCAAACCCAGGAGAGCGGCATCGTCTCGGCTTCCTCGTCGTCTTCAATAGCGTCCCACAGTCATAGCGATCAACTTCTTCACCGACAGTTACACAAATTGAAGGTGAGAATTGAAGACAGCCGTTACAAGAAGAAGCACCAGCCGAAGTTGAAGGAGTGCGACCGGTAGGCGCTAGGCATGAGCCCTCTTGCCATCCCAAACCCTCTGCAACTCCGCTCCGATGACCATCCTCCCTCTTCCCTCTGCAACCCGTTATTGCTGACCATCGTCATCTCCCTGCTCCTCTCACGCTGCCACTGTACCTGTCCCTACCTTGTTTTAATCGACTACCGGCCGGCCTCCCAACCCCGACCACTCTATCTCCCTTCCCAGCCACGTAGACCCATCACCTTCCCGATGTCGATCTCTGCAGTAGCCTCCGGAGCTGCAACCATCTTCCTACCTCGCCTGCACGTCCTGCTGGCCTTCCTTGGAGTTCCTTTCACGGTACCATCGTTGGCAAGTCACTCCTCACCACAGTCCGACGAGCCGCCTGGATTCAGCCGGTGAGCTCCCTCCCATGGCCGGGCTAGCAACAGGAAATGAAGAAGGTGGGGAAATAGAGAAGGGTGATGTGTGCTGGTGTAGGAGAGGGGGATCGAATGTGTGATGGCGGGTTTCTCCAACAGCCGCTCCTATCCGCTTAGTGCTATTCCAGATACTCGAACTTGTGACGTGCCATCTGTCTTCACCTGATGCAACTATGCAAGAACGAGATTGTTGTCCCCATGGTTTGAAGCAGTGACCCGTTGCATAATATAGGTCTGCCCGTCTGCCGTCCCCGGAGTTCGAACCTAAGATCTGTGGGGCTGCCAGCCAGCCAACACCACTTGGTGTAACTTACCGATTGCAATCTAACCGTTATGGTTAGACCCGAACCCCCTCTTTCCGTTAAGTTAAATTTTGTTTCCGATTTTACTTAATTATTTTGGAGTTATATTTATTAATTATTAAGGGTATTGATAATTATTTATTATTTAGCGAAGTGTACGATGATAGGGAAAATTGATTTAGTGAACGTTTTAATTAAGTGTAAAACGCTGAAAGGGTTGATAGTACGGAATTAAGTAGAAAACCCGGAACGGCGGACTTGGCAGAAGTGAGAAGGTATTAATGAAACATGAATGAGAATGTAGAACCGATCGGAGGTTTAATGATGTTAGATTAGTATGTACTTCTAAGATAGTGATACTTTAAGGAATGACATAAGTTTGAGAAGGAGTTTATAAACGTAAGTGTTTTAGAAACCGGAATAGACGATTAATGATAAGCGGTACGTGAGAACTTGAAATGGACGTGTAGGTCCCCGAAATTAAGTTATTGGAGAATGTTAGAGTATTGACACTATATATCATACTTGATGATTTTAGAATGATGAGTGGAGGAGTATGAAGAGTTGAGATGCTTCTAAGTGATGAAATGTTGATTAGGATAATCGGATCTCTGACCGGCGAGATTGCGAGACGTGAAGGCCAGTACTGATAAGGTGGGTTCGTAGGACTCACTTAGCTAACTTTTTATACTGAGTGTGCACTAGGGTAGTGCGTGTTATTTTTTGAGAAATAAATTGAACGGACTAGACCACTGTACTTTAATTTTTAAGAGAGATACAAGTGTATGATAACGTGCCGTAACCGTCGATCCGGGCCGATTGTGCCGGAGGATTGCCCCGCGACCAGTCTAGTAGGTATACGGGAAGAGGTACATACACCAACCTACTAGTTTACGGGGACGGAGACAAGAGTCAGGAGACTCTTGTATTACAAGAAAAGACGGAAAATAGAATGGACAAATTCATGTAATGACAGATAATAAACCGGGACCTTGAGTTTGCATGCTGATTGATTTACCTTATAATTTTGTATATGTGTTTGTGCTCTAATGACATTTTAGTATTAAAATTGTAGCTAACGGTTTATTCCGTGTTGTTAGATATTGCAGGTTAAATCTCTATCGAGAGATCGAGAGTGAAGTGGCCAGCCGGGTTTCCGTACTAGAATCAGTTTCTTTGGTTATTTATTTAGTTAGTTATTTCTACAGTTTGAGTATTATCGTTAGACTTGCCCCGTCCTAGACATTGGTTGTTACTATGTGTAGTTGTGTCTTTATTAATCTTAGTACTTTTATTAATGATTTAACGTTTTAATATTTGTGCCTTGTTCCAAGGTCCATATTGATTGTTGTCAAACTAAGGCGGGGACCCACTGTGAGGTCCTAGCCAGTGACGCTCCGGATTCTCAGAATTCGGGGTGTTACATTTACCAACTTCATCTAATTAGATAACTAATTAATTTCAATCAAATCTTTCATGACACAATATCCCTCTTTAAATAGTCGTTGATTATTGAAGACCGTTCATTCATATTGTATTCGCATTGTTTTTATTTCCTTCTTGCTTATGCTCCGCCCTTCGTGATTGCTACATGTCTTACATATATGTTTAGGATTATCAATGAACTGTCTTTTAATAATACTCGCTTATCTCATCTTTTTATGGTTCAATTATTTATTGTAGTTAGTTGAAGCTCAATTTTATTCCAAATTTCAATCTATATTTTATATATCATATGTTTGGCTCATTACTTTTTTCGTTAATCCATTATGAATGTTACCTTATCTATAGTTGTATCATCTCGGAAAATTGTCATCCCGTTGAATGGGATTTGAGATTGGCTTATAAGGATAAGTTATTATCAATGTCAACAAGAATTATTTTTTTCCAGTAGTAGAGTGAGGATAAGTAACTCTAGCGTTAAGCGTGCTCGTGCGGGAGAAATTTCAAGATGGGTTCCCTCTTGGGAAGTTTTCCTGTTTGAGCACTTATAAGGATGGGTTGTTACCCATATTAACAAGAATTCTTCTTTTATTTTTGTTATTTTAGAGAATAAAAAAAATAATAGTAATAATATAGTTTTACCTTTAGATAAAACTCGCACCGGGTGCGAACATTGAATTAGTTATTTTGATAGTAATTGATTTTAGTTGTGCAATTGATTAGGATTTTTTTTTATAACATTGGGTCATAAAAGGATCCTGATTCAAATAATTGGGTTAAATTGAACCATTGGAGTTGGATCATATGTACCGAATGATCTAGATAACAACTTTTATGATCGGATAGACCATACTCTGTAAATATATTATATCTTACTAAAACGCATACATTTAGTCCAAATGTCAACTTCTTAGGCATGTCACATACGATAGTTTTCTAAATATTTACAATTATGTCAAAATATATATACAGTATTGCCATTATTTCTTAATAAAAATAATTTATTTTCTAAAAATTTTACATGTCAATCTTGCTAGACCATGCCACAATCTATTATCGATTTTTATCTAACAATAATATATTTGATTAGGTTTTCTTTTAATTTTTAATTAGTACGAGTTTTTTAAATATTTGCCAAATTGATTTTGTGTTTGTTATTTTACTGAAATTCACTTTCTTTGTTATTTTGTTTTTTTTAATGTATAACAACTCCGATGTAATATCTTAACTATTATCTAGATTGTAGATATGATCAAATATTTAATATCTAAAAATAAAATATATATATTTTATTTAGATATGTTTACTAACTTTAACTCCAACTAATTAGAATAAGCAAAATATTAAAAGTATTTCTCAAATTAGGTAGGGAAGAAAACTATTTCCGAATATAGGAAGGATCTTAGGCTTGGAGCGGACCCGTTGTTTTTGTAACACCCCGAGTTCCGAGAACTCGGAGCGTTACTGGCTAGGACCTCACAGTGGGTCACGACGTTAGGTTGACGTCAATAATGTCGGATCTTGCAACATGGCACACATATTTTACAAAACACTTTTCCTCTTTAAATAATCGTTGATTATTGAACACATTTCATTCATATTGTATTCGCATTGCTCGTTTTTGCTTCATGCTTATGCTTCGCATCTCGCGTTTGCTATATGTCTTACATAGTGTTTAGTATTATCGATGAATCATTCTTATAATAATACTCTCTTATCTCTTTTTTTTTTCCATATATTTATTTTAGTTAATTAAAGCTCAATTCCATTCCGAATTTCAATCTATCCGTTTATATATCCTACGTGTGGCTCACTACTTTATTTGTTCATCCATTATGAATGTTTGTTTGCCAATAATTTTTTTTAATTTTGGTTAATTTATCACAAGTTTTATTTATGTTAGTTTAGAGAATATAAATAGTAATAATAATAATAATAATAATAATAATAATAATAATATATTTTTATCTTTAGATTAAACCCACACGAGGTGCGGATACTAAACTAGTTATTTTGATAGTAATTGATCTTACTTGTTGATTCGGTTTGAATTTTTTTATAACAATGGGTCATAAGTGGATCCTGGTTTAAGTAATTGACTTAAATACCAAATCATTGGAGTTGAATTGTATATACCCGTACGATCTAGATAACAACTTTTTTGATATGATGAAACATATAAGTAAATCTATTATATCTTACTAAAACAAAGGACAATTATTCCGCATGTCAACTTCTTAGGCATGTCACAGAGGATATTTTTAAATATTTACAAATATGTTAGAATATATTTACAATATTGGGATTTTATTTCCCAAAATAATCAAAAAATTATAAGTATTTTTTCCCCATATTTTTAATTACGGAACACGCAGTTTTAAGCCACGAGTTCTATGTATTTTTTTTAACGTGTTTTTCTTTTCTTTTCTAACAAAAAAAACCCGAATCGATCGCAAACAATGGCCGAGATAGGTTCTTCTCTATGAGAGAAAGCAAACCACGTCAACAACGGAGACTTTTTCAACGCAATAACACGATTCGGCTGCAAAGGCATAAGAAGATCTGAGAGAAAGCAAACCACATCAACGAAGACTTTTTCGAAACCGAACATATACTCTAGTTTGAAACT
The DNA here is from genome assembly GCA_002319775.1 of Fagopyrum tataricum. Taxonomy (NCBI): domain Eukaryota; kingdom Viridiplantae; phylum Streptophyta; class Magnoliopsida; order Caryophyllales; family Polygonaceae; genus Fagopyrum; species Fagopyrum tataricum. The sequence goes on from CM008279.1 coordinate 58,871,762, forward strand.
ATGAACATATACTCCATCTTAGTTTATGTTGTGTTCAAAATGTCTACTCTGTCGACGTGGTTTGCTTTCTGTGTAGAGCGGAGAGACTATCTCGACCCTTGTTTGCGCTCGATTCGGGTTTTTTGTTACATGAAGAAAAAAACACGTGAAGAAAAAAACACGTAAAGAAAAAAACAGAATTCGCACTTTAAAACTGCGAGTTTCTACAAAATTCAACATTCACGAAGAACTCGCAGTGGAACCCGTCGTTTGCAACTACGGGTTATTCATGTATACTCGTAGTTTAAAACGACCGGTCCTGAGGATAGGATCCTTTATATACTCGATAATAGTTTTTTTCCCTACCTAATTAGGTACTTTCTAATAAAAATAGTTTACTTTCTAAATATTTTACAAATCACCTTGCTACATCATGCCACAATCTATTATATATTTTATCCAACAATAATATCTTTAATTAGGTTTTCATTTAGTTTTAATTATTATTGGATATTTTTTATATTTGTCTAATTGTTTTTGTGTTTGTTAATTTACCGAAATTCACTTTCTTTTTATTTTGTTTTTTAATATATAACAAATCCAAGGTAGTATCATAACGGTTATTTAGATTGTTGATAAGATTAAATATTTAATCCCTAAAAAAACATAATATCTATATATATCTATAATGTCGAGGTCTTCGGAGGTGTGATGGCTTCTCGTACACACTATACCAAAACATTTGTACTCATTTCAAAACCAAAACCTTTTGAAAAGTCAGACCTCTTTCGGGTTCTGTTTATTTATCTATCCAACCTTTATCGCAGATTACAAGTGCCATTGTTGTCAAACCTCCCTCTGATACCAACTTTGTAACACCCCAAATCCGTAGGACTCGGGGCGCTACTGGGCTAGGATCTCACAATGGATCCTGACCCTAGCATGACAACAAGTTCACTAGATCTTACAACAAGGCACAAATAGATTAAAACCAAAACATCAAACTGAAATATATACATATCAAAAGGTATACAAGGTACCGCTGAGATTAAAACCAAAACATCAAACTGAAATATATACATATCAAAAGGTATACAAGGTACCGCTGAGTACAATCAAAACGTGTATATGTACATACAAAATCCCCATAACCCTCGCATAACCCAGTGTACGGAGCCCTCAGCGGATCACTCTACGGCTCTCCTATCTTGCAAAGGATCTACAACACGGTATAAAACCGTTAGCTAACCATACACATATATATAGAAGATGCATAAGCACAAACACACTTCAAGAAAACATAAACATATAATCATGCTGTCACACATTTACCCGATTAATTATCTTTATAAGGTCCAACACTCAAATCGTATAAATATTTGTATATGAATATAGGTGACACGAGGAATATATATAATCCTCGCCTCTGAGTGCTATAGCCAGCCGGAGTGGTATAAGCGCACCATCCCGTATACCACAAGGAGTGGTAGATGCCCTTCCCGTATACCAGATTTGGCCTAACTACAGAGAACCTCCCAGACTCCACTATGGGATGAAAGGCAAGTTGTCACAGCCACTACAATGGGCGGTCACTAAACCAAAGGTCGGTAATAATCAATATCGCATGCTATAAAAGCATATAACAAACACCACTCATGCATACATCCATTATAAGGATGGTAGCTAAGTAAGTCCTACGGACTTACCTCAACCCCAAAGTAACCTCAACCACGATCAACTCCAAATTTGGAGGACAACACTACCTAATAACAAGGTATTAAGAGATATCAAATCTCCTATCAATCAAAGGGTCACACCTAGACCCAAGGGATCCATAAGGATCATATCCAACTCATAAACCTCAAGGCCATAACCGGCACCTATCGATATCATGATCATCCTCAAAACCATACCTAGCATGCTACTAAACCGCTCATACTAGGAAAGGAAAGGATCTACACTACTCTAGGTAGATCCGGGACAAGACGCACCTGCGTGACAAGAGGGACGCAGGGGCGAAGAAAGACAAACCTCAAGCGCGACGACACACTGGTGCAGGTGTAAGAGCCTTAGTCTTTTGGACTGAGTTTGCCTTAGCCGAGATTTGGCTTTAGCCGAGATTTGACCTTAGCCGCCCCCGCGGGCTTTTGTGCCGTCCTAGCGGGTTTCCGCTCCCGCGGCCCAGGGAACCGCCCCTGCGGTTTCCTGCGGCTGCAGCCGGCTTTGTTGACCTTTGACCCGTGCTTTACTCTTTCACTTCCTTAACCTTTTCTTTTGCTTTGGCCTACTGAGCAAGTGTTCCTCATTCCCTTTCTAGACCCTTACGTTCTTCTTGCTTCTTCTCCTTCTCTCCTTGATCTTGTGTGTGAGTTTCTCTTGAAGTTTGCAAGAGAGTTGGTTGTGTGGATTGTTGAGGTTGATGTTATGCTTTGTGCCGAGCTTAGAGGCCAGTTGTGGTGTGATTTTGATCTTCCTTGCAGCCTAGGACCACAAGTGTGGCAAGTCTTCTTCTTCTTCTCTTCTCCTTTCTTTGATTCCATCTTCCTTAGCTTAGGATTAGATGAATTGAAGGTGGATTAATGTTAGTATGTGTATGTATATGCATGTGTGATTTTGGAATGGAAGAGACGTGAATTGATCACGTGAAGAGTGAAAGAGGACTCGCGGGGCTACGTTCTGCACTGTCGCCGCCCCCGCGCCTGGAAGCTGCCGGCCCTGCGGAAGCTGTGTCACAGCGCCTGCTCCGTGCCTGCAGCCACTGTCACCGCGCCTGCGGGTTGCCTTGCTCCGCCCCTGCGTCTCTCTTGTCACGCAGGTGCGTCTTGTCCCGGGTCTACCTAGAGTTAGGTAGATCCTTTTCTTTCCTAGTATGAGCGGGTTAGTAGCATGCTAGGTATGTGTATGAGGATAGTATGAGGATGATCATGATATCGTTTATGCCGGTTATGGCTTTGAGGTTTATGAGTTAAGATACGATCCTTATGGATCCCTTGGGTCTAGGTGTGACCCCTGTTATGGATATGAGTTGATATATGGTTATGTCTTGTTTTAGGCAGTGTTGATCTCCAGAGTTGGAGCCGATTGGGTTTGAGACTTACGAGGTTGAGGTAAGTCCATAAGACTTACTTAGCTACCATCCATATATTGGATGTGTGCATGAGTGGTGTGTGTGTTATATGATTGATAGCATGAGTTGTGATGATTACCTACCTATGGTTTAGTGACTGCCCATTGTAGGGCCGTGACAACTTGTCCTTTCATCCCGCCGGAAGTCTGGAGGTTCTCTTCGGGCAGGCCAGTCTGGCTCAGTGGACCGGCCACCTGCACCACTCCCATAGGGTACATAGGAGGTGGGACCGGATCACCACTCCAGCTGGCACCATTCCCGAGAGGCGAGGGTTATATTCCTCGTGTCACATATATTCATATTGATATATATACGCTTGAGTGACTGGACGTTATTAAAATAATAAACCGGGTAAATGTGTGATAACATGGTGATGTGTTTACTATTCATTGGTGTGTGATTGTGCTTATGCATCTTCTTATATATGCGTATGGCTAGATAACGGTTTTATACCGTGTTGTAGATCCTTTGCAGGTTAGGAGAGTTGCAGAGTGATCCAGAGTGGGTGATCCGCTGAAGGATCCGTACACTGGGTCGTTATCGGGGTTATTGGGATCTTTTATTGTACAGTTATGTTTTATTTGTACTCAGCGGTACTTATGTATTACCTTTTGATATATATATCAGTTTGATGTTTTGTATATATTCTATATGTGCCTTGTTGTAAGATTCAGTGAACTTGTTGTCAGGCTAGGTTCAGGATCCATTGTGAGATCCTAGCCCAGTAGCTCCTCGAGTCCTACGGATTTGGGGTGTTACAGCAGGCGCGGTGACCGTGGCCGCAGGGGCGGCGGCTTCCATGCGCGGGTGCGGTGACACACTTCCGCAGGAGGGGCGGTTCATGGGCGCGGGGGCGGCGACAGTGTAGAACGACCTTCCCCGACTTCTCTTCGACTCCTTACGTGATGAACTCACGTCTTCAACATTCCATAACCACACACATACATATACATACACATTCCACTATCAGTACACATCCAAACACAACTAATCCTAAGCTAAGGAAAAGGAATTCAAGAAAGGAAAAAGAGAAGAAGAAGATGACTTACCATAGCTGTGGTCCTAGGCAGCAAGGAAGAAACAAAACCACACTCTCAGCTGGCTCCTAAGCTCGGCAACACATCACACATCATCAACCATCAAAGCCACACAAAACCTTTTCCAAACCAAGAAGAATCCAAGCACAAGATCAAGGAGAAAGAAGGAGGCAGGAAGGACGTGAGAAAGCTGAAAGTGAAGAACCCTTGCTCATCAAGCCAAGGGAAAGGCTAAGAAGGAAGGAAGGAAAGAAATCATTATCCAACCGGTCAACAAAGCCGCTTGCAGCCGCAAGAAACCGCAGGAGTGGCATCTTGAGCCACAGGGACGGAAACCCGCTGGGGCGGCGGAAGGCACCCACAGGGGCGGCTCAGCTCCTAAAGGTCAAGGCTCTTACAATTCTGGAGGGCTTAGTCTATGGTGGAGAGGTAATGAATGCTCACTCATTTTCTTTTCTAATAGACATATTTTTGCTAAATGGGAAGATTCTATAAACTCTGAAAAATTTGTTATTGCTGGTATTTATGGTAATCTAAATTCTTCTAAGAAAAAAGATACTTGGGCTCTTATTCGAAATTTAAGATCTACTTATAATGGACCATCGGTCTATTTTGATGATTTTAACCAAATCCTTTTCCATCATGAAAAAGAGGGAGGTATTCCTAGATCTTTAAGAGATTTGTTGGATTTTTAAAACACTATTGATGATTGTAGTCTTGTGGATGCAGGATGGGATGGACATAAATTCACGTGGGAGAGAGGCAAACATGCTTCAAACTTAATTAGAGAAAGGCGTGATCGGTTTTTCATTTCTGAAGATAGGAAATTATCTCATCCTCATTCCTCTGTTTTTGTCTATCCCAGATATTGTTCTGATCACATTATAATCTTGCTTAATAGCAATTATCACAATAGTTATCATGTTAAAAGTCATAGAATTCTTTTTGAAAAATGGTGGCTTAATGACCCTTCTAGTGATGATATTGTCTTGCAAACTTGGAATTATGATACTAGCAATTTTCCGACTAAACTCTCTAAGGTTTTGCATGCTTTCTCTAATTGGGACGCTTTGATCTTAACAAAAGAAAGGAAGAGATCAAAAGGGTAGAGAAATCCAAACACGTTTGGTCAAGCTTCACAAGGATGAGAAAAGCTATTGGTTCCTTAGATCTCGAGCTACTGAGTTGAGAGATGAGGATTGTAACACGGAGTATTTTCACAATAAAGCTTCCAAAAGGTTCAAAAATAATAGGATTCACAAGCTGGAAAATGGAGATGGTACGTGGGTTGTGGATGATGCTTCTATTACCAAAGTAGTTGTAAGTTTCTACTTTGATCTTTTTAAAAGTTGGGATACTAATAATAACATGGAACAAATTATTAGTGATATAGATCCTAGAGTCTCTCATCAAATGAATGATGTTCTTATCCGGTCTCCTAGTCACGAGAAAGTCACTTTGGCTCTTAAAAACAATAAGTCTTGGACTATTCCTGGCCCAGATGGCATTCATGCTGGTTTTTATAAGAGATATTGGAACACTATTGGTAAGGATGTTACTTCTTTCATACAATCTTGGTGGATTGGGGATGATAGTTTGGGTAATAATAATCATACTATCATTTCTCTTATACCCAAAATTAATTCTCCTACCAATGTTAAGGATTTCAGTCCTATTAGCCTCTGCAATGTAATCTATAAATTGATTACTAAAGTGATTGTTAATAGGCTTAAACCTATGCTCCCTCATATTATTTCTAAGGAGCAAAGTGCTTTTGTTAAAGGTAACTTGTTTCTGATAATTCTCTTATTGCTCTAGAATGTTTTCATTACATGAAAAATAAGAAGAAAGGTTTGGGTTCCATGGCTCTTAAACTTGACATGGCTAAGGCTTTTGATCGTGTTGATTGGGGTTTTTTAAATGCTATTTTGACTCAACTTGGTTTCTCCTCTGTTTGGATTAACTTAGTTATGAAATGCATCACCACTATTACTTATTCTTTCAAAATTAATGGTAACATTAATGGTTTTGTTGCCCCTACCCATGGTATTAGGCAAGGGGATCCTCTTTCTCTTTTTCTTTTCATTATTTGTGCAGATTTATTTTCTCATCTTATTGGTAAAGCTGTGATAAATAGGTCTTTAAAAGGGATTAATATTTGCAATGTTTCACCTTCGATTTCTCATTTACTCTCTGCTGATGATTCTCTTCTTTTTTCTCATGCTATTATTGAAAATTGCAATGTCATTTTAGACATTATCATCACCTATGAAAACTGCTCTGGACAGCTTATTAATCGTGCTAAGTCTAGTATTTCTTTTAGTAAAAATGTTCATGATAATGATAAATTGCTTCTAGCTTCTGTTTTGGGATTCCATATTGTCATGGGGCATACTAAAAATCTTAGTATCCCCTTTCTGGCTAGTAGATCTAAGAGTTCTCTTTTCCTTGATATCAAGGACAAAATCAGGAATAAACTTCAAAATTGGGAAGGTAAACTTCTTTCTCATGGTGTAAGGAAACTCTTATTAAATCTGTTGTTCAAAGCATTCATATTTATGTTATGAGCATCTATAAAATCCCTAAAGATATAAAAAGGCGTATTCATTGGAAATGTTGGGAAGATCTTTGTTTACCCAAAAACCTTGGAAATTTGGATTCTTGTTGCCTCTGGAAGGCTTGTTGCCCTTCAATTCATGCTTCTCTTGTAAGATCCTTAGTCTTTTGGAGCTGAGACAGCTTAGCCGCCCCTGCGAGTTCGTGGAGCCGCCCCTGCGGCTTGTGCAGTGTTCCGCCCCTGCAACTCAGGGAACCGCCCAGCGGTTTCCTGCGGCTGCAACCGGCTTTGTTGACCGGTTGAACCGTGCTTTACTTTCTCCTCCTTACCCTCTTCTTACCTTGGGAGCAAGGGTTTCTTCTTCACTTCATTCCAGCCTTCTCACGTCCTTTTTGCCTCCTTCTTTCTCCTTGATCTTGTTCTTGGTTTCCTTTGAGTTTGGAAGAGTTTTTATGTGGCTTTGTTGTTGATAATGATGTTGGGTGTTGTGGCTGAGCTTGGGAACCAGCTGAAAGAGTTGTGTTGATCCTTCCTTGTTTCCTAGAACCACAGCAGTGGTAAGTATCTCTTCTCTTATTTCTTTCTTCTCTAATTCCATTCCATCTTCCTTAGCTTAGGATTAGATGTTCTAGGTGTGTATTGATGTTAGAATGTGTATGTTTATGTATGTGTTTGAATATGGAATGAAGAAGACGTGATTTGATCATGTGAAGAGTGGAAGAGAATTCGGGAGGTTACGTTCTGCAGCGTTGCCGCCCCTGCGCCTCAGCGTCGCCGTCCCCGCGGGACCTGTCACCGCACCCGCGCCCGGAAGCCGCAGTCCCACCGCCTGCGCCCGCGTGTCTTCGCGCCTGCGCTTGCTGCCTTTCCGCCCCTGCGTCTTTCCGTTCAGCAGGTGCGTCTTGTACATGATCTACTTAGAGTAGTATCGATCCTTTCCTTTCCTAGTATGAGCGGGTTAGTAGCATGCTAGGTACGTATATGAGGATAGGATGACGATGAGTATGATTTTGATAGGTGTAGTTTATGGATTCGAGGTTTATAAGTTGGATATGATCTTTATGGATCCCTTGAGTCTAGGTGTGACCCCTTTGATTCATAGGAGATTTGATATCTCTTTATACCTTGTTACTAGGTAGTGTTGTCCTCCAGATTTGGAGTTGATCGTGGTTGAGATTACTTCGAGGTTGAGGTAAGTCCGTAGGACTTACTTAGCTACCATCCTTATATTGGATGTATGCATGAGTGGTGTGTGTTATATTCTTGATAGCATGCGATGTTGATTATTACCGACCAATGGTATAGTGATTGCCCATTGTAGGGCCGTGATAACTTGCCCTTTCATCCCACTGGGAGTCTGGGAGGTTCTCTGTAGGCAGGCCAGACCTGGTTAACGGTTCGGGCACTCTCCATTCCCATAGGGTACACGGAGAGGTGTTCCAGGCACCACTCCAGCTGGCTATTGGACCCAGAGGCGAGGATTATATATTCCTCGTGTCACATATGTTCATATACAGTTATTTATACGATTTGAGTATGGACTTTATAAAGATAACTAACCGGGTAAATGTGTGATAGCATGATGATGTGTTTATTATTCCCTGATGTGTGTTTGTGCTTGTGCATCTTCTATATAATGTGTTTGGTTAGCTAACGGTTTTATACCGTGTTGTAGATCCTTTGTAGGTTAGGAGAGTTGCAGAGTAATCCAGATGGGGTGATCCGTTGAGGGCTCCGTACACTGGGTTGCGAGGGTTATGGGAATTTTGTATGTACAAATATACGTTTTGATTGTACTCAGCGGTACCTTGTATACCTTTTGATATGTATATATTTCAGTTTGATGTTTTTGTTTTAATCTATCTGTGTCTTGTTGTAAGATCCAGTGAACTTGTTGTTAGGCTAGGGTCAGGATCCATTGTGAGATTCTAGCCTAATAGCGCCTCGTGTCCTACAGATTCGGGGTGTTACAAATTTGGTATCAGAGCCTTAGGTTGACAACAATGGCACTTACAATCTGCGATAAAGGTCGAATAGATAAATAAATAGAACCCGAAAGGGGTCTGACTTTTCAAAAGGTTTTGGGTTTTGAAATGAGTACAAATGTTTTGGGATAGTGTGTACGAGAAGCCATCACCCCTCTAAAGACCTCGACAGTATAGATATATATAGATATTATGTTGTGATTGACTTTATATATCTATACATATGGCCTATATATAGCCTTCTGAGTTAGGTTTATATCCTGTGCAGATGGTTCGGACTAGAGCCTTATCTGCAGTTGGACGAGGTAGGGGTAGACCCCCTCTAGGTAGAGGACGGGGTAGGATTCCCGCTGGTGACTCACATGCAGCAGAGGAGATTCACGAGGATGTTGATGAGAGTGTTGTTCTTGAGACTGGAAACGGTAGGGCTGAGGGATAGAGATCACAGAGAGTTCAGTCAGATGACTCGGATCGTGTCTATATGGAGGGACCAACATTTCGTGAGTATATCAGACGAGTAGAGGAGGCTGCCAGAGCAAGTAGACGAGCTCTTGATCTGCCAGCACAGGAGGGATCATCTAGGAGATCCCATGGAGTTACTCAGGTGCCAGTTGTACAAGCACATGCTGTTGAGACTGCTCGGGTTTTGGAGGAGCATAGAGGGTCTCGACCAGATACTTGGTTGAAGGCATTCCATCAGATGGGAGTACCCCCTATCTCTGGGAAGGTGGGGTTGGAGGTGGAGCTGTGGATTGGACATGTAGACTCAGCTCTGGAGTCTATTAGGTGTCCTACAAACAGACAGATAGAGTTGGTGCAGACTCTATTCAGAGACTTGGCACAACACTGGTGGAGATCAGTACGGGGTCAGGTTACTAGTTATGATCAGATGAGGACCATGATCAGAGAGCGTTTCTGCCCTGCCTCACCGAGGAGGGAGAAACTGCGGGATTTTGTTGAGGTTGGATTCGAGGATGTACCTGTCTCTAAGGCTATTATTCGCTGTTTTTACACCCCTATAAACCTTTATCAATAATGATAAAGACCTATAATTTAGTAAAACAAGGAAGGGATAGTTTTATATTTATAACCTTTAAATAATTCCCTAAACAACAACGAACCCACAGTGTATGGATCAATCACAGTAAAGGTAAGTATTCCAGGGTCGATCTCAAGGACTGGGAGGATTAATATGCAGCGATGATTAAATATAGAATAGATCTCAATTAAAGACAAAAGGTTGGAAAAGATAAGGGGAAAAAATCAAAAAGGTTTTGAAGAGGTTTTGAAGGACTCGCAATCAGTTGTCACTTATTGATTGAAAGTCAAAACAAACAAATAAAAAGGAAACAAAGATAATCAAGTTAAAGGAAAGAAAATGGATTTCAAGGGTTTAAGATCATTGTTTATACATATAGATTCAGGAAGACTCATAAAGATATATGGTAGAAAAGCCACAGGATGAACGTTTCTAGGCTGACAGTCTATTACCGGGTAAGTCTCAAGACTATCTAGTTCCAAGACAACTACCTATTACCGGGTAAGTCTCAAGGTAGAGAGGTAGGAAATTCTAAACAAACCAGACTACAAACTAAGGGAAAGGTAAACCATTACCGGGTAAGGGGTAAGTCTCAGGTATTACCCTACTTAGGAAGGAATCTAAGCACATTCAACCAATAAAGGATAAACCTTTATTACCTATGATTAGTCTCTCATGTATCTATGAAGGAATATCACCGGATAGGTCTCAATTCCAACTTAGGTTACTAGCTAGAAGGATTCTAACTAGATTCAAGTCCAAGCCAACCATTAGGATTTCTAGCAAGTCAAAGCCAAAACATAAAGCACAACATTCCATCATAATCAAAGGCATAAACAAATCTCTGTCAACCTTGGAACCACAAGGTTCTAGCCAATAACAATCATATCAAAGAAAGACAAATAAATAAATAACAAAAAGGGAGAGAAAAAACTACTCAACTTCAATGCCTGAAAACCTTCAATCTTCTCAAATCTCGTTGTATTTCCAACAAAACTCAATATAAAAGTCTGAAACTTGAATCTAAACTAATGAAGAACAATGGAGAAGGGAAGGGAAAGGAGACGGCTCCCCCCTCTAGGGTTAACTCTGGGCGACTCCCAGCACACCTTGGAATAAATCCAAGACTTCCTTTTATAATAAAAATCTAACTAAAAAGACATTGGGCCTAAAATGAAAAAGCCCGCAAATAAAATATAATTCTAAGGGAAAAAGCCCGCAAATAAAATATAATGTTAAATGAAGAAATCTCGGGCTGGATCTCGACCAAGATGATCTTTAGTCGTTCCTTTCATGTCTTTAGCTTGATTCCTAGCCCTTTCCCGTGCACGTACGCTCGTTCAAATGCATCCACTTCGAGGCTTAATCCTCAAATACGTCGTTTTAGCTCCAAAATGTGTCAAATCACCTACAAAGCCACAAATAGTGTGTGTAGACATCTATTCTTGCAAAGTAGAACTAAAGAAGCATAAATGGCACAAACTAAGGCTAAAACATGAATGCGGAAAGGGGAAATCTAACTAAATGCATGAGTAAAACAGGTCGATATATCATGTTATCAGCTATCAGGAGATTTCAGGAGGAGCTGGCTTTGTTGGGTCCAGCTGCACCTCCTGCAGATTAGCATGTTTATCTTTTCTCCCGACGACTGAGGGATGCTACCCGGACCTATATGGCGGGATTTCATTGTGAGTCTTTGATGGATTACCAGAATAGAGCCTCTGATTATGAGCGAGAGCGGACCGGACAGAGGAGATCTTCTCAGACCGGAGGGTCTGAGAAGAGATAGCGTACTGGGCAGACCAATGGTACTAGTGGAGCTGCTAGTGTTGGGCGAGGCCAGAGATGCCAAAGTTACCCCTCATCTACACCGGTTGCAGATAAGGGAATACAGTGCTTCAACTGCATTGATTATGGACATATGAGATCAGAGTGTAGGAGGCTACCGGTGACTTGCTTCACTTGTGGCAGACCCGGTCACATAGCTACCTTCTGTAGACGGGGTGGAGCTTCATCACAACAGGGTTCTTCTCCTGCCAGTGTAGCTGGGGGTGGACAGAGACCAACTCAGCAGCAGCAGACTCAGGGACAAGAGAGAGTCCCAGATCGTCCTACGACTCAGGGATCTGCTCCTGGGCCGAGTAGAGGCAGAGGTCGTGGTGGGGGTACCACGGACACCAGAGGACCACAGGGTAGAGTTTTTGAGTTGAGGAGTGCAGAGGAGCCAGCTGCACCGACTGCTATAGGTACCATTCTGATTCATGGTTTACTTGTTAGAGTTTTGTTTGATACGGGTGCTACGCATTATTTTATATCTGATGCATGTGTTGAGCGTCTGAGTCTAGATACAACTGAGGGGATAACCTTTAGTATAGGGTTACCCGATGGTAGTAGGGTCAGAGGTACCCGTGAGATACGTGATTGTCCCATTTCTGTAGGGACCCGTGTGTTACTTGTTGACTTCTTTGTCATGCCATTAGAGCATGAAGAAGTCATTTTAGGTATGGACTGGATGGATAGACATCAGGCAGTATTAAATGTAGGTAGGAGGACTGTAACCCTCTCTACCGAGTTAGGTCAGATAGAGGTTTTCCGAGGTTAGGACCTTGGAAAGTCAGGCATGGTTATCAGTGCGATACGGGCAGCGGGATTGATTGCACAGTGTTGTGAGGCCTTCTGGTGTTATGCCATGAAGGAGGGGGAGAGTCCAACGTTAGAGGATATCCCAGTGGTCAGTGAGTTTACAGATGTATTTGCTGAGTCATCCAGTTTGCCGCCTCAGAGGAGTGTGGACTTTGGCATTGATCTAGAGCCTGGTACGAGACCGATCTCGAAGGCCCCATACCGGATGGCGCCTGTCGAGATGTTGGAGCTGAAGAAGCAACTCGAGGAGTTGGCTGAGAAGGGTTTTATCCGCCCTAGTGTATCCCCATGGGGAGCCCCTGTCCTCTTCGTACGGAAGAAGGACGGATCGCTGAGATTGTGTATTGATTACAAAGAGCTGAACAAGGTGACCATCAAGAACAAGTATCCATTGCCTCGTATTGATGACTTGTTAGATCAGCTTTAGGGAGCGACAGTGTTTTCTAGGATTGACCTGCGCTCAGGGTATCACCAGCTGAGGGTGAGAGAGCAGGATGTGCACATGACAACGATCCGGACTAGATATGGACACTACGAGTTTTTAGTGATGCCATTTGGGCTTACGAATGCCCCAACAGTCTTTATGGAGTTGATGAACAACATATTCATCGACTTCCTGGATCGGTTTGTGGTAGTCTTCATAGATGATATTTTGGTATACTCTCGCAGCAGAGAGGAGCATGCAGGGCAGCTGAGGACTGTGTTACAGGTTTTACGAGATAGAGAACTTTATGCTAAGTTCTTTAAGTGTGAGTTCTGGATGTCAGAGGTAGCATTCCTGGGTCATATTGTTTCCGCCGAGGGGATCAAGTTTGATCCGGCGAAGATAGAGTCAGTAGCAGCTTGGACGACATCGACGAACGTCAAGGAAGTACATAGCTTCCTTGGCATAGCCGGTTATTACCGACGCTTTGTGGAGGGATTTTCGGTGATTGCCCGTCCACTAACGAGTCTGTTGAGGAAGACTACCAGATTTGTATGGTCTGAGCAGTGTATGCAGAGTTTTGAGGAGCTGAAGAGACGTCTGATATCCGCTCCTATCTTAGCACAACCAGAGGGTACAACTGATTTTGTGGTTTACAGTGATGCATCCAAGATAGGCTTGGGATGTGTGTTGATGCATCGGGGTAGAGTGATTGCATATGCGTCTAGACAGCTGAAGACGTATGAGGAGAACTACCCTACTCGTGATCTGGAGTTAGCAGCGGTAGTTCATGCACTGAAGATCTGGAGACATTACTTGTATGGTGCTACATGTCAGACCTTCACAGACCATAAGAGTCTGAAGTATATTTTCACGCAGCGGGAATTGAATAACCGCCAGCGTAGGTGGCTTGAGCTGATCAAGGAATTTGATCTGGAGATTTTGTATCATCCGGGGAAGGCGAACGTTGTCGCCGACGCCCTGATTAGAAAGACGCCTCGAGAGCAGGCGATTGCGAGACTGACAGTTTAGCATCCGTTACAGAGGGATCTGCTCTGGTTAGAGTTGGATGTTCAGTTTCCTGATGAGGACGCCTAGTTGAGTACTTTAGAGGTTCTTCCTGATCTGTTGGATGAGATCCAACAGAAGCAGGAAACCTGCCCGGCATTGATGAGGATCCGAGAGAGGATGTCTCAGGATGAGGCACCACAGTTCCTTCTAGGAGCAGATGGAGTATTAAGACGCCGCGGTCGCGTCTGTGTACCCGCTGATGCGGAGTTGAGACAGAGGATATTACAGGAGGCTCACTGTACGCCTTATTCAGTGCACCTAGGTACGAGTAAGATGTACTAGGACTTGAGACGTTCAAATTGGTGGGAGGGTTGAAGCCCGATATAGCCAGATTTGTGGCACATTGTGCGACCTGCCAGCAGGTTAAGATCGAGTATTGCAGACCTGGAGGTGAGCTCCATCCACTGCCTGTTCCACAGAGGAAGTGGGAGGACATCACCATGAACTTTGTGACTGGGCTGAGACCGAGCAGGAGTTTTGATGTCATCTGGGTTATAGTGGATAGAATGACGAAGACGGCACGTTTTATCCCTATCCGGGAAACGTGGCCAGTGAGCAGATTAGCTGAGGAGTACACTAGACAGATAGTGAGACTTCATGGGGTACCGAGGACGATCGTCTCAGACAGAGATGGGCGATTTACCTCGAAGTTTTGGCAGCAGATTCAGACTGCCCTGGGGACGAGTTTGCACTTCACTACTGCGTTCCATCCTCAGACAGATGGTCAGTCAGAGAGGACCATTCAGACACTAGGTGTGTATTGATGTTAAAATGTGTATGTTTATGTATGTGTTTGTGAAGACGTGATTTGATCACGTGAAGAGTGGAAGAGAAGTCGGGAGGTTACGTTCTGCAATGTTGCTGCCCCTGCGCCTCAGCGTCGCCGCCCCCGCGGGACCTGTCACCGCACCCGCGCCCGGAAGCGGCCGCCCCCGCGGCCACAGTCCAAGCGCCCGCGTGTCTTCGCGCCTGCGCTTGCTGCCTTTCCGTCCCTACGTCTTTCCGTTCCGTAGGTGCGTCTTGTACAGGATCTACTTAGAGTAGTATCGATCCTTTCCTTTCCTTTCCTAGTATGAGCGGGTTAGTGGCATGCTAGGTACGTATATGAGGATAGGCTGACGATGAGTATGATTTTGATAGGTGCCGGTTATGGCTTCGAGGTTTATAAGTTGGATATGATCTTTATGGATCCCTTGAGTCTAGGTGTGACCCCTTTGATTCATAGGAGATTTGATATCTCTTTATACCTTGTTATTAGGTAGTGATGTCCTCTAGATTTGGAGTTGATCGTGGTTGAGATTACTTCGAGGTTGAGGTAAGTCCGTAGGACTTACGTAGCTACCATCCTTATATTGGATGTATGCATGAGTAATGTGTGTTATATGCTTGATAGCATGCGATGTTGATTATTACCGACCTATGGTATAGTGATTGCCCATTGTAGGGCCGTGATAACTTGCCCTTTCATCCCGCTGGGAGTTTGGGAGGTTCTCTGTAGGCAGGTCAGACCTGGTAAACGGTTCGGGCACTCCCCATTCCCATAGGGTACACGGAGAGGTGTTCCAGGCACTACTCCAGCTGGCTATTGGACCTAGAGGCGAGGATTATATATTTCTCGTGTCACATATGTTTATATACAGTTATTTATACGATTTGAGTGTGGACTTTATAAAGATAATTAACCGGGTAAATGTGTGATAGCATGATGATGTGTTTATTATTCCCTGATGTGTGTTTGTGCTTGTGCATCTTCTATATATATGTGTTTGGTTAGCTAACGGTTTTATACCGTGTTGTAGATCCTTTGCAGGTTAGGAGAGCTGCAGAGTGATCCAGATGGGGTGATCCGCTGAGGGCTCCGTACACTGGGTTGCGAGGGTTATGGGGATTTTGTATACATTTTGATATGTATATATTTCAGTTTGATGTTTTAGTTTTAATCTATTTGTGTCTTGTTGTAAGATCCAGTGAACTTGTTGTCAGGCTAGGGTCAGGATCCATTGTGAGATCCTAGCCTAGTAGTGCCTCGAGTCCTACGGATTCGGGGTGTTACATCTCTTTCCCTTGATATTTCTTTAACTGTCTCTCATTTAATTGATAATCGAGGTCATTGGATCTATCCACTTATTTCTGATATGTTTAATGATGCAGATGCTCGTTCTATCCTCGGAATGCCCATCAGCTTACGTTGTCCAAAAGACACAAGATTTTGCCGGCCTAAAAAGAATGGTGTTTTTTCTGTTAAGAGTGCTTATCTTTTAGAACGATGTTGTCATATTAATAACTAGAGAAATCAGGTCTTGGGAACAGATGAACTTTGGAACAAAATCTGGCGTCTTAATCTTCCAAGGAAAGTACTTATTTTCTTATAGCGACTTTGTTCTGATGCTTTAAGCATGGGAGAGAAATTAGTTGTGCATAAAGTCACTCAATCCTCTTTATGCACTCGGTGTAATCTAGCTTCTGAAGATTGCCTGCATGCTATCTTTGGTTGTTCGATGGCTATGGATGCATGGTGGGGTTCTATGAGTTACCCAATTGTGAATGATGTTATTGCCAATACTGCTATTGTCACTATAAAGGGCATCTTTCTGCACTTATGGGAGAATTTTGGGCATTTTGTGGTCTCAGATTTTGTGGTTCATGCTTGGATTGCATGAACTTGTCGCAACAAAGCTCTTTTTGATGAGCAACAGCCAAATATTTCCATCATTCGGGAGAATTTCAAGCTTTGGATCAGGGATTTCTCTTCTATAAAAGAAGATATCTCAACATCAGCAAACATTAACAGCTCTATGGTCAATCTAAAGTGGACAAAACCGCCAATTGATTTTTTCAAAATCAACACAGATGCATCTTTGGGATGTTGCTGGTATGCGGGTGGTGTTGCAATTCGGGACTACCTTGGGGAGCTGATTGCAGGATTTTCATATCGCATGTGCTCTATCTCTTGTTATCTCACATGTTTTCATATCGCACACATCAACAACGGAGACTTTTTCGAAACCGAACATATACTCTAGTTTGAAACTATGAACATATACTCCATCGTAGTTTATGTTGTGTTCAGAATGTCTCCTTTGTCGACGTGGTTTGCTTTCTGTGTAGAGAGGAGAGACTATCTCGACCCTTGTTTGCGCTCGATTCGGGTTTTTTGTTACAAGAAGAAAAAAACACGTAAAAAAATAAACATAATTCGCACTTTGAAACTACGAGTTTCTACAAAATTCAACATTCACGAAGAACTCGCAGTGAAACCCGTCGTCTGCAACTACGGGTTATTCATGTATACTCGTAGTTTAAAACGACGAGACCGCTTTGAGGATAGGATCCTTTATATACTCGAAAATAGTTTTTTTCCCTACCTAATTTGAGAAATACTTTCCATTTTTTATTATTCTAGAAAAAAAATCTACAATATTGCAATTATTTCTTAACAAAATTAGTTTATTTTCTAAATATTTTACAAATCATCTTGCTACATCATGCCACAATCTATTATATATTTTATCCAATAATAATATCTTTAATTTTGTTAATTTACCGAAATTCACTTTCTTTTTATTTTATTTTTTAATATATAACAAATCCAAGGTAGTATCTTAACGGTTATTTAGATGGTTGATAAGATCAAATATTTAATCCCTAAAAAAACAAAATAAGTTCTTGAGATATGTTTGTCAACTTCATCTAATTAGATAACTAATTAATTTCAATCCTATCTTTCATGACTTAGTATCCCTCTTTAAATAGTCGTTGATTATTGAAGACCGTTCATTCATATTGTATTCGCATTGTTTTTATTTCTTTCTTGCTTATGATCCACCCTTCGTGATTGTTACGGGTCTTACATATATGTTTAGTATTATCGATGAACTGTACTTTAATAATACTCTCTTATCTCATCTTTTATGGTTCACTTATTTATTGTAGTTAATTAAAGCTCAATTTTATTTCAAATTTCAATCTATATTTTTATATATTATATGTTTGGCTCATTACTTTTTTCGTTAATCCATTATGAATGTTACCTTATCTATAGTTGTATCATCCCGGAAAAGTGTCATCCCGTTGAATGGGATTTGAGATTGGCTTATAAGGATGAGTTATTACCAATGTCAACAAGAATTGTTCTTTTTCAGTGGTAGAGTTGAGGATAAGTAACTCTAAGGTCACTAAAGCGAACACACATATAAGGAAGTACTGTAAATCAATCAGCATGCAACACACAATGTCCCAGTTTATTATCTTTCATTACGTGAACCGAGTCATTCTATTTTTCAACTTTTGCTTGTAACACAAGAGTCTCCCGACTCTTGCTCCCGTCCCCGTTTACCAGTAGGACTGGTTTTGATGCATCTTCCCCGTATACACTACTGGACTGGTCGCGGGACAATCCTACGGCACCATCGGCCCGGACCGACGGTTACGGCACGTTATCATACACTTGTGCCTCTCTTAAAACTAAAGTACAGTGATCTAGTCCGTTCATTTTATTTCACAAGAGTAACACATACTACCCTAGTGCACACTCGGTATTAAAATGTAACTAAGTGAGTCCTTCGAACTCACCTTCTCGGTATTGGTCTCAACGTCTCGCGATCTTGCCAGTCAAAGATCCGATTATCCTGTTCAATCATTTATCAACTCTTAATACTACGCGACTTATCACTCTATATAATCAGGGTATGATATCAAACATCAATACCCTGATCTTTCTCAACACTTAGGTTCAGGAACCTATACATCCATTTCCAATTCTCCTATCACTAGTATCTCCGTTCTAATAAAAATATCACTATCTCAAAAATATCTTTTTATTCTAGTATTATCAATCCGTTTAACTGCTCAACATACTCATTCCGGTTCCGTTAATATACTTCCTCAATTATACTAAATCCAACATTCCTTTTTTATTAGTTCCGCACTGTCATTCGTCTTAGTATCTTATACTTAGTTAAATATTAACCAATAATTTAATACTAAATTATCACGAATAAAAATAATTACGTAATTATTACTCAATATTAAAAATTATTGAAAAAATTAAGTTAACGGAATTTAGCTCGGTTCGGGTAGTTGCAAGGCAAATGGGTTCCGATAGCACCAATTGGCGTCGGCAGCGAGGTCGACTAATGTGAAGACTCCGGTTCGAATCCTGCATCAAGTACGAATTATAAGTTGTCCACAAGCATTCCAATGGTCGAGTGTTCGACACCCCACAACAACATACTTAACGAATTAAATTGACAGTGCAAGAGGTCAATGGTTCGATCTCTGCTGGCAGCATTGATAACATGATTTATTGACCTAGTTTAGTAGAGCATTTAGGTAGTTTTTTTCCCTTTCCGCATGCATGTTTTAGCCTTAGTTTGTGTCTTTTGTACTTGTTTAGTGTTACTTTGCAGGTATATATGTCTACACACGCTTTTGGTGTTATTGTAGGCATTTTGACGTGTTTTGGAGCTAAAACGATGCATTTGAGGACAAAGTCTCGGAGTAGATGCTTAGGAGCTGTCATATGAGCATAGGAAAGAAGAAGACGACGGAGTAGGAGCAACCGAGACAAAGTGCCCGAGGTTGAAAAGCATCTCGGCCGAGATCCATTTATCTCGGTCGAGTTGGGAGCTACTGCAGTAAAATCTCACCCCCTATCTCGCCCATGATCTCAGGTGACTGACCGAGATGCCATTGGCGCTGAAGTACAAAGTCAAAATCTCGGCCCCGACATTGACCTATCTTGGCCGAGATCTAGACCGAGATTCTTCCCTGAGCATCGGATTTTATTTTATTTCGGACCTTCAGCCCGTCCCACCTCTTTCGACGGGTCTTAGGTTATAAAAGTAGGGTTCCGAAAAGGTGCGAAGTAAAGGAAAGGATCCCACCGAAGAGAAAGAAGTTAGTTTAGGTTAGTTTACAAAGGAGAATTCTTCTCCTACCTTTCTTCTCCATTAGTTTTCACCATTGTTAAGGTTTTAGTTTTGTTAGAGGAAGATCCAATCTTTTCAGTTTTTTGGAGTTTGTTAGAGATTTACAAGTGGAAGACAATGTTGTTTTTGAGATTCAATAAAGTTGGGTACTTTCTTCATTCATTTTTCCTATTTCAATTGCATGTTTTTCTTTATTGAATTATTTTCAGGTTTTGATATGAATATCATTGGCTAGAAACCTTATGTGGTTCCAAGGTAGTTAGAGAATTGTTTATACCATGGACTATGATGGATTGAATTGTTCTTTATTTTAGGTTTTGCAAATCGCTTTAAATCTTATGAAAAGGTTGGTTTTTGCAGGTTTAGACTCAATCTAAACCACCTAACCTAAGTAGGAACTGAGTCGTAACTAAGATATTCCTATTTAGATATATAAGAGAACTTGTTCCTAGGTAATAAAGGTTTTACCTTTTATTGGATTAAATGTGTCATTATTCCTTCCTTTGAGGCAATAATTCTTGAGACGTAACTATAAAGGTTATTGTATTTCCTTGATTGAAAAAATGAGGTTTATTTGTTTATTTCTCCCTCTTCACCTTGAAAGCTATAGGTATTAGAATACGGACTTTTATGTTCTTGAAAGCTATAGGTATTAGAATGCGGACCTTTAGAGTAGATATTGTGAGATATAAATTTAAAACAAAGATTTCTCAGTTTTGTGCATCCCTGTAGATTTCTATGTTGGGCTTCGAGTCCCGCCGTTATAACGTGTGCTAGATTATATCATCCATCTACAGGTCCCAGGGTCGAGTCTCGCCATGGCCAACTCAGTGGTAGGTTTGATGGCAAGAACCTGGGAATGCCCCGATCGACATCCATGGTGAGCAGCTCGTAGCAGCGGGGAAGTGAAGGTTTCGAGACCTGCCTAGTTCTTCTAGTGGACAGGGATCCATCGTCGACAAGACTTGCCGGTGTTGGTGCAGAGGAAAAGAACACAGGGAGGTATGTGAGATTGCAATGGGAGAGCCAACAGATGGAGATGAAGGAGTAGATATGAAGACTGGAACCCATGGAAGGCAAGGTACAGAGGTTCATCGGACGTTGGTGTTTGATCGGAGAGAAGACGGAACCGTGAGGGGTAGAGGGCGGGGACTGGTTTCTTCTTGCGGTGGCCGAGGGTAGTCGGGAAGTGCAGCGGTGTGCGAACATGGGGAGACTGACTGGAGATAGATCAAAGAAGGAAGAGAGGGGAAGGATGAAAGATGGCATGGGAGGTTGAGAGAGGGAGGTCGCAGTGAACGGGCGTCGTCAATGTTCGCAATCAAGTTCGCACTCAAAGTTCGTCGGTTACGTTCCACCATGGCGACCGTTTTTGTTTCACATCGAAGGGAAGACAAAGCACGCGTCTTTTATCTGCTAGCTGGGTTGTTTGTCACGGGCCTAGTGTCAGGGCGAGGGAAATGGGGCGGAATTAAGAAAGGAAAGTAAGGTGGAGATGATTTCGGCCCAACGGTTGATCCATGAGGCTAGGACAGGAAGGAGGTGGGCCGGTCTCCCTTTGGTCCAACTGAAGGGAGGTTATAGTTGCCTTTTTTTTAACCAAACCGGTTCAAAGAAAAAAAACAAAAACAAAAAGGAAGTCGGTTTGGATTAAGCGAAATAAAAGCGTTCGGTTTGGGTTTGCCCACACGATCGGTCGGAATCCGTTTGATTTATTTTCTTCGTTATAGATTCAGTTTTCGGTTAAATAAAATAAATTAAATTAAATTAAAAAAAATTAAAATAACAAGGGAAATTATTAATATTTTCCAGTTATTACAGTCTTAAGCTAAGAGTTTACACGAATAACCCGTAGTTTAAGACGACGAGTTCCATTTTTTAATTACGGAACTCTTAGTTTTAAAGTGTGAGTTCTTAGTAAATGTTGCAGAAACCCGCAGTTTCAAACTGCGAGTTTTTTACATGTTTTCTTTTCCTTTTATACAAAAAATCGAATTGAAAACAAACAAGAGCCGAGATAGGCTTTCCTCTATGAGAGAAAGCAAACACGTCAACAACGAAGACCTTTCCAGTGCAAGAACATGATGCGGAAGAAGATATGTGGCAATGGTGATTGCAGGTCCAGACGCTGATCAAAGGTTTGCCGGATTTTTGTAGAGCCGATAAGGCCTCACCAACGGTAGCAACGGAAGGGAGACACCGAGACACCTCAAGCGGGGGCTTGCCAATACAGAGATTGGAGACTTCATGGAAGGACAAGAAGCTAGCTTCCATGCAAGAAAAAGTGGAAGATATGGGATTGAGTTTAAGAGGAGAATCAAAACAAAACATATACTCCAATTTGAAACTATGACCATATACTCAATCGTAGTATATGTTGCTTTGAAATGTCTCCGTTGTCAACGTGGTTTGCTTTCTCTACACAGAGGGGAAACTATCACGGCCCTTGTTTGCGTTCGATTCGAGTTTTTTGATAAAAAGAAAAAGAACACGTAAAAAAACAAAACAAAATTCACAATCTAAAGCTGCGAGTTTCTACAAAATTCAACATTTAGGAAGAACTTGCATTTTAAAATAGCGATTTTCGTAATTAAAAATAAAAATGGAACTCGTTGTTTTAAACTATGGGTTATTCATGTATACCCACAATTTAAAGCGATGGGTCCGCTTCGAACATAGGATACTTTCTATATTGGGAAATAGAATAATTTATTTTCTAAATATTTCACATGTCATCTTGCCACAATCTATTATATATTTTTATCCAACAATAATATCTTTAATTAGGTTTTCTTTTTAGTTTTAATTATCACTGATACTTTTTTTAAAAATATTTTTCAAATTGATTTTGTGTGTTAAGTTAATGAAATTCACATATTTTTATTTTATTTTTTAATATATAATAAATTCGAAGGTAATATCTTAATAGTTATCTAGATTGTTGATAAATTTAAATATTTAATTCCTAAAAAATAAAACAAAATAAATTCTTGAGATATGTTTACCAAATTCATCCAATCTACTATATAATACTAAAACATAAGTGATTTTGACCACTTGTCATCCTAACATCGCGCCACCTCAGATTATGCCACATCTCGTCTTTTAAACTACATCACATTGGATTTTGTCACATGGCGTCACCAAGTTGCGCCACATATATGTACATGATTCTTTTAATTTTAGTTCTCTCCAAATTAAGATAACAAAATGATGTCATCATCATCTAAATAAGGAAATTATATAATCTTATATATATTATAGGAGCAGCACTCCTTGCCACGTGTCACGCAAAAAAATATTAACTGCCACGTGTCATTCCAGCATTTAACCGCAACTCAACAAAATATTAATTAAGTTTATTCATTTAAAAAAAATTTAATAAAATATTAAAATCAAATCTTAATTAAATTCATCTCAATTAAAATCTTAATTAAATCCACTTTTAATAACTAAATATTAATTAAGTCATAGATTTAAATAAGTTAGTAAAAAAAAATTCAATGATCTTAGAAAGATCGGTATTTTTTTAGAATTAGTAAAATGTCGTCAACAAGTTAATTAAAAAGTATAACAAATATTCTAACCAAAAAAACAAATTCATTTAAATTAATTTGTAAAAAAATATAATAATATTAAAAAGATATGATGTTTTGATATTGGTGATTTCCTTTTGGCATTTAAGTTTATTTTAGCACACTACTAAACCTGATAGTTGTGACCATGGTGATAGTTAAGGCTACTACTAAGCCTGGTATCCTATGCACGCATGGTGAAGATATCATCACGGATGATGCACTGTCTTGGATCATGTCTAATGTCCTTCAAAGTGATCTTCATAATTTTTTAGGAGCAGCACTCCTTGCCACGTGTCACGCAGAAAAATATTAACTGCCACGTGTCATTCCAGCATTTAACCGCAGCTCAACAAAATATTAATTAAGTTTATTCATTTAAAAAAAATTTAACAAAATATTAAAATCAAATCTTAATTAAATTCATATCAATTAAAATCTTAATTAAATCCACTTTTAATAACTAAATATTAATTAAGTCATAGATTTAAATAAGTTAGTAAAAAAAAATTCAATGATCTTAGAAAGATCGGTATTTTTTTTAGAATTAGTAAAATGTCGTCAACAAGTTAATTAAAAAGTATAACAAATATTCTAACCAAAAAAACAAATTAATTTAAATTAATTTGTAAAAAAAATATAATAATATTAAAAAGATATGATGTTATGATATTGGTGATTTCCTTTTGGCATTTAAGTTTATTTTAGCACACTACTAAACCTGATAGTTGTGACCATGGTGATAGTTGAGGCTACTACTAAACCTGGTATCCTATGCACGCATGGTGAAGATATCATCACGGATGATGCACTGTCTTGGATCATGTCTAATGTCCTTCAAAGTGATCTTCATAATTTTTTTTGTTATCAATTTAATAGTAGAACTCTTAATTTAGTCATTTAACGTATATTAATTTGTTAGTACTTCTACTCTCTATAAACATAATATATATTAATGTTATAAAAAGAAATGCACATTATCTACAATAAAACTTATAAAATTATTTTTTGTATTACCATAATATATCACATATTTTTTTTTATATTTATTATTGTTAGTTAATAAATTTAAAAATAAATACAATATCATAGATAACAAATATTCAAAAAAAAAGAGTACACGTTCAAATGGGTATTTTTATTTTTTTATGTTAATGTTTATAGTACTTTAAAGTATATTTGATATCTCAGTATGTTTGTTAAAATATTTATAGATAAGTATAAGAATCATAGGATGATATTCCAAATAATTTAAAAAAAATCCCGTGCATGGCACGGGTAATCTTATAATATTATAGGAGTAACACTCCTTGCCACGTGTCACGCAGAGAAATGCTAACTGCCACGTGTCATTTTAGCATTTAACCACATCTCACCAAAATATCAATTAAGTTTATTCATTAAAAAATTATTTAACAAAATATTAAAATGAAATCTTAATTAAATCCATCTAAATAAAAATCTTAATTAAATCTACACTAAATTTTAGGACTTTCATCCCTTCCAATTACCTTTTTTGATTATTGATTGTGTTTCTTAAATTAATTTATATATAACAATTAATTTAACACCATATGCTACCAATGTAATATTTCTATTAACATATGAATCAGTATAATAAGGAGAGAAAAATCAAAATATGAATTATTATACAGTTGAATATTTTATTAATGTATTATATAATATTATATATAAAGTGTACAAATATTTATTGCTTATTATCTACTCTATCTAATGACAAAAAGATAGTTTATATATAATCCCTTAAAGAAATATAATAACAAATAATATTTTTATCAAAATCCCGTGCAAGGCACGGGTAATACACTAGTTTGTATGATTTAGTTTGCTTAATGATTTTTTGTAATTATAGGAGAAGTTTTACCTATTATCATATTGTCTATTTAAGATATATGTACTAATTATATTTATTGGGTAGAATATATCAATCTTATCTTTATTTTATAGATATGAATGTTACCTTTCCTTTAATTATTTTATTTTTGTTAATTTATCAAAAGTATTATTTTTGTTATTTTACAGAATAAATTAATAATAGTATTAATAATAACAACAACAATAATAATAATAATAATAAAATAAAAAAATTAACTTTTTTTTAATTTCAGATAAAACCCGCATGGACATTGAATGAGTTGTATTGATAGTAATTAATCGTGGTTTCTAAACATGACGGTGATAATTATTATTTGACAACATAACTACGTACTTCGCGTACGTGGTTGAGAACTCACTTAGCTACGCACTTGGGGTGCGTAGTAGTAGTTAAAAAAAATTTTAGTTACTTCTACTGCACTCCAAGTGCGTAGTTTAATTTTTTCAATTTTTTTTAACAGACTCCGACTACCCACCTTATATGCGTAGTTGGAAACCACTCAACTACGCATCGGGTGCGTAGTTACGGTGAAAAATAGTGATTTTCGCCGGCACGTCTAAAATTAATCTTAATTGTTGATTCGATTTGGATTATTTATAACAATGGGTCATAAACGGATTTTGATTCAAATACTGAACCATTGGAGTTGGATCGCATATACCCGAATGATTTAGATAACAACTTTTCTGATCGGCCGGAACATACTCTATAAATATAGTGCCCGTTTGGTTGGAGTGGTGGAATGGAAACAGAATGGAATCGGTTAAGGGGAAGGAATGAAAATGGAATTGATTAGATTACTTTCATGTATAAAAAGACCTCTAAACAAACATAATTTCTGATTGATTCGGAATCATTCCGTTACCGGAAATGATTCCTAGCGATACCAAACGAGCCTAGTCTATTTTAGAGCAAGAAATATAGAAAGTAGTTTATATTATTTTAAGAATCTTAAAAATGATTGTATACAATTTGACCATATAAACAAAAAATATGGCAAACAAAATTGAACTATCTTATCAAAACCAGATATATCAGACGTCGTTATTTTGAACAAATTGGTAGTCTATAAAGTAGGGATGAAAAGAAAAACAGAAAAGAAAAAATGCAAAGGAAATAGCATAGAGAGAGGGTTCGTTTCGATTTTGAACCCAGGGGTTGTTCTTTGCATCTCCTTCCTCCTCTCATCCTCTCTCTGGATCTGATACACAGGAAGAAATCAACGAAATAACCAAAAAAAACAAAGAGAGAGCTTTGATTCTATCTTCAATGGCAGATTCAAACTTCCATAAATATTTCGTTGAACCCATTCTTTTACACCGCCCTTCTGTCGTTTAAGATCTGAATTCATCGCCAAAATCTACAACCCAGATCTCCGTGAACCCCCAATTTCTTGGAATTGCTGTTTTTATATTATTTTTTTAAAGAATTCCGTTTCTTTATCGTTCAGTTCTCAAGAAGAGAAACTTATTTGAGTATCCCATCATATATTCTCATCACGTAAATCTTTGCATCTGAATTCCACTTCCTTTTCTTGGATACTCGCCCAATCTGAACAAGCGAAACACATCTTAAATTTCACTTTAATCTGCCATGGGCAATTGCTGCGCATCTCCAGGAGGGTCAAAGGCCAAGAAGAACAAAAGACCAAACCCGTTTGCTGCCGATTTCTCTGTTAATACCGGATCCGGGTCCAAGATCCACGTATTGAAGGAACCGACGGGCCGGGACATCAAGGCCCGGTACGAGCTCGGGCGAGAGCTAGGGAGAGGCGAATTTGGGATAACTTTCTTGGCAACGGATTTGGAAACGGGCCAAAAATTCGCCTGCAAATCAATATCTAAGAAGAAGCTAAGAACGGCTGTGGATATTGAAGATGTAAGAAGGGAGGTGGAGATTATGAAGCATTTGCCCGAGCACCCGAATGTCGTGACTTTGAAAGATACCTTTGAGGATGACAAAGCCGTTCATATTGTTATGGAGCTTTGCGAGGGTGGCGAGCTGTTCGATCGGATAGTTGCCAGGGGTCATTACACTGAGAGAGCTGCTGCGTTTGTCACCAAGACAATCGTTGAGGTTGTTCAGGTAATCTCACCTTTCAATTTCGTGGATACTTTTTTCTTGTGATTTTCTTGATTTTTTTTTTCCCCCTGAATTCAATCAAGATCAGGTTCAGCTGTTTTACTTTATCTTAATCTCAATCTCAATGAGTGGCTCTTGACAGTTTTATTGTTGCTGATCAATATGTTTTCTTATAGAAATTGAACTTATTTCTTCTCTTATATTCGCTCACTCGTTTACCTGTTTTCCCCTTCACTGATGAAGACATGTTGATCTGTTCATGAAATTGTTAGGGTTTATTGTGTCATGCATTCATAAGGCAACATATCAGAGAAGGGAATGTTTTTCAACCTTACTCTTGTGTGTTACTGACTATTCTTATGCATATCATATGGCAGATGTGTCACATGCAAGGAGTGATGCATCGTGATCTTAAGCCAGAAAACTTTCTATTTGCCAACAAGAAAGAAAATTCTGTACTGAAGACAATTGATTTTGGACTGTCTGTGTTTTTCAAGCAAGGTAATGTTGCTGTTGCGTGCTTACCTTTTTCCCATATTATTGCATTCCTCAGTATGATTATGCATTTGGAGTTGATTGTATTTTTTATATGTATATTAGGGCGCGTTTGATATCCATATCTAGATATCACATATGGGTATTGACATAAAAATTCATTCCCAGTGTTTGGTACATAAGTATATGGATATCAATTTGATATACTGATATCAGTTTTATATTAGGGCGTGTTTGTCTTTCACATGATGTCATGCTAACTGTGTCTTTTTTCCACAGGTGAAAAATTTACTGAAATAGTAGGGAGTCCTTACTATATGGCTCCTGAGGTTCTAAGAAGAAGCTATGGACCAGAGGTAGATGTTTGGAGTGCCGGGGTTATCTTGTACATCTTGCTATGCGGTGTTCCTCCATTCTGGGCAGGTTTCGTCTTACTAAAATTGGCTCCTTTGTCATGGTTTTGTATTTATTGCCTTTAATGAGTTTCAGATGAAATTAGTGTTACTAGGATATGAGATGAATCAAGTTGTTGCACTGTTTGATGTATGCTTGCTTATTTGCAGCTTGTATAAACGTGAAATATGGATCAACTATTAAACTAAAAATTTCTGTTCAGAAAACAGATATGGCTGCAATTAGCTTGGAAAAACAGGGTTCAGTATATTCAAAGGGTTAAAAAAAATTTAATGAGGAAACTGGAGTATTTAATCTAAAATCCTGAAACAGACCCTTGCAGATTCTTGGCAAACAATTTTTATTTTTTTTAATGCACACATAGTTGTGGTTAGTTTATTGCCCTTCTCGGATTTTCTATTAATTAGTGCATTGTTCTTTACATCAGAAACTGAACAAGGGGTTGCTCAGGCAATTATTCGGTCAGTCATTGATTTTAAGAGGGATCCTTGGCCAAAAGTTTCAGATAATGCGAAGGATCTAGTGAAGAGAATGCTCAATCCGGATCCAAAGAAGAGGCTTACAGCCCAAGAAGTACTTGGTAATTTTTCATTGTTATTTTAATCAAAAGTCTGTACCATGACTATTCTCTAATTTACTTATGTTGGGACTGGCAGATCACCCTTGGTTGCAGAATGTCAAGAAAGCTCCTAATGTGTCTTTAGGAGAAACTGTTAAAGCAAGACTAAAACAGTTTTCAGTGATGAACAAACTCAAGAAAAAGGCACTTAGAGTAATAATAATTATAATATACTTAGGTACTCTTTTCTTTAAATGATGATATTGCTTTCTTATTTACCGAGCTTTGTTTGTAGGTTATTGCTGAGCATTTGTCAGTAGAAGAAGTAGCTGGTATAAAAGAAGCTTTTGAAAGCATGGACACTTCAAAGAGAGGTAGAATCAACTTGGAACAACTCAAGGTGGGGTTAACTAAGCTTGGACAACACGTCGCTGATGCGGATCTCCAAGTTTTGGTGGAAGCCGTAAGTATCATTCATTGTACACATTATATTATGATTACTTGCTTTCTTGCAATGGCATGTTTGTATGATAGAAGTAAAAACTAAGAAGTATTGAATTGATAATAATAGGGAGTTCCGATTGCATTGACCAAGCTATTTAGAATATTAGGAACCAGGAAAATGTGAGGATTGTATGTGGCCATGATTTCTTATGATTTTATTTTTCCTACCAAACATAAGTTTGTTTTTGTACAGGCTGATGTTGATGGTGATGGGACTCTAAATTATGGAGAGTTTGTTGCTGTGTCGGTGCACCTAAAGAAAATGGCGAATGATGAACACCTTCATAGGGCGTTTTCTTTCTTTGACAAGGACAAAAGCGGCTTCATTGAGATTGATGAGTTGAGGGATGCTCTCAATGACAATGTTGATTGTAGCAGTGAGGAAGTTGTAAGTGCTATAATGCAAGATGTGGACACTGACAAGGTTGGTGTTACAACTTGGATAATTATTTGTTGGATTTTAAAGGCTTAATGAAGGTTCATTATGAACTTTTTTTTTTGTTTTATATCTGTGAAGGATGGCAAAATAAGTTACGAAGAGTTTGCATCAATGATGAAGGCGGGTACTGACTGGAGAAAGGTGTCTAGACAATACTCGCGAGAACGGTTCAACAGTCTAAGCTTGAAATTGATAAGGGACGGATCACTGCAAATGTCAAATGAGAGTAGATGATGTGCCAATGATTTCTAGCTTTTCCATAGCCTAGATAAGTTGTACAACTTTGATGGGTTTTACAGGGCTCTCCACACGGAAATCGAAAACTTGAAGGGGCAGAGCAGAGGTCATCAATTGTTTGAAGGGCTCTACTAAGATGTTAGCCCTTTCGTTATTTCCTCGTGTTTGGTACAAGTAGTTGTTGTTAGTCCTAGGAAGGAGCTTGGTTGCTATGAGGATAGTGCATCTAGTGTTTGGTAGATTGCTATGATTAGAGACTTACATGGTTGTGAATCTTGTGATTGATCTACTGCCATTCTCGTTTGTAAATAGCATCTTTGTTTTACATCGTTTCTCCATCAGAGTTATCTAATCTATCATCCTTTCAATGATTTGATTTTTATATTTTCAGTTTTTCTTCCAATATATCACATTACCACATCATCACTCTACAATATGTTGTGTTTAACACATAAAGTTAATAGATCATAGTGTGTAGTATGTTTTGTGATCAAACATGTCTTTGTTTAACACATGTCAAGTTAATGGATCATAGCGTAGTATGTTTTGTGATCAAGCATGTCTTTAAACAAAGATGTCGCTTTGCAAATTAATCACAAGATTTACAACCATGAAGTCTCACTAATCTTACCAATCTACCGAACACTAGAAGCACTATCCTCACAACAACCAAGCTCTTGCCTAGGACTGTCAACACCTACTTGTACCAAACACGAGGAAATAACGAAAGGGCTAACATCTTAGTAGAGCCCTTCAAACAGTGGATGACCTCTCCTCTGCCCCTTCAAGTTTTCGATTTCCGTGTGGAGAGCCTTGTAAAACCCATCAAAGTTGTACAACTTATCTAGGCTATGGAAAAGCTAGAAATCATTGGCGCATCTTCTACCCTCATTTGACATTTGCAGTGATCCGTCCCTTATCAATTTCAAGCTTAGACTATTGAACCGTTCTCGCGAGTATTGTCTAGACACCTTTCTCCAGTCAGTACCCGCCTTCATCATTGATGCAAACTCTTCGTAGCTTATTTTTCCATCCTTCACGGATATAAAAGAAAAAAAAAGTTCATAATGAACCTTCATTAAGCCTTTAAAATCCAACAAATAATTATCCAAGTTGTAACACCAACCTTGTCAGTGTCCACATCTTGCATTATAGCACTTACGACTTCCTTAATGCTACAATCAACATTGTCATTGAGAGCATCCCTCAACTCATCAATCTCAATGAAGCCGCTTTTGTCCTTGTCAAAGAAAGAAAACGCCCTATGAAGGTGTTCATCATTCGCCATTTTCTTTAGGTGCACCGACACAGAAAAAAACTCTCCATAAATTAGAGTCCCATCACCATCAACATCAGCTTGTACAAAACCAAACTTGTGTTTGGTAGGAGAAATAAAATCATGAGAAATCATGGCCACATTGTAAGAGTCTTAGTCTTTCGGACCGAGTTTTGGCTTTAGCCGAGATTGGCTTTGGCCGAGCTTTAGCCTAGCCGCACCCGCGGGCTTGCGTGTCGCCCCTGCGGGTTCCCGCCCTCACGGCTCAGGGAACCGCCCCTGCGGTTTCCTGCGGCTGCAGCCGTTTTTGTTGACTCCTTGACCCGTACTTTACCCTTTCTTCTTCTTATTCTTTCCCTTGGCTGATCAAGGGCTTCTTCTTCACTTCTCTTCCTCAGTTGCTCACGTCCTTCTTGCTTCTCCTTCTCCTTCTTGATCTTGTGTTTGGTTTTCCCTTGAGTTTGAAAGAGAGTTGTTGTGGTGGATGTTGATGTTGATGCTAGTGATTGATATGCTGAGCTTGGAAGCCAACTGCTGTGAGTGTTGATCTTCCATGCAGCCTAGGACCACAGGTGTGGTGAGTGATCTTCTCTTTCTCTTCTTCCTTCCTTTGTTTCCTTCTTCCTTAGCTTAGGATTAGATGATTGAGTGTAGTTTGATGTTGGTTTGTGTATGGGTATGCTTGTATGTGACTTTGGATGAGAGAAGACGTGGTTTGATCACGTGAAGAGCCAATCGCGGGGTTTCGTTCTGCATCGTTGCCGCCCCCGCGCCTGGAAGCCGCCGCCCCTGCGGAATCTGTGCCGCAACGCCCGCGCCGTGCCTGCGTTGCCAGCGGCCTTTGTCACCGCCCCTGCGGCTGAGCCTTGCCTCCCCTTCGGGATTGCCTGTTCCGCCCATGCGTCCTTCCGTCACGCAGGTGCGTCTTGTCCCGGATCTACCTAGAGTTAGGTAGATCCTTTCCTTTCCTAGTATGAGCGGTTTAGTGGCATGCTAGGTATGTGTTTGAGGATAGTGATTGATATGCTGAGCTTGGAAGCCAACTGCTGTGAGTGTTGATCTTCCATGCAGCCTAGGACCACAGGTGTGGTGAGTGATCTTCTCTTTCTCTTCTTCCTTCCTTTGTTTCCTTCTTCCTTAGCTTAGGATTAGATGATTGAGTGTAGTTTAATGTTGGTTTGTGTATGGGTATGCTTGTATGTGACTTTGGATGAGAGAAGACGTGGTTTGATCACGTGAAGAGCCAATCGCGGGGTTTCGTTCTGCATCGTTGCCACCCCCGCGCCTGGAAGCCGCCGCCCCTGCGGAATCTGTGCCGCAACGCACGCGCCGTGCCTGCGTTGCCAACGGCCTTTGTCACCGCCCCTGCGGCTGAGCCTTGCCTCCCCTACGGGATTGCCTGTTCCGCCCATGCGTCCTTCCGTCACGCAGGTGCGTCTTGTCCCGGATCTACCTAGCGTTAGGTAGATCCTTTCCTTTCCTAGTATGAGCGGTTTAGTGGCATGCTAGGTATGTGTTTGAGGATAGAATGATGTTGAGTACGTTTCGGTTATGCCGGTTATGGCTTTGAGGTTTATGAGTTAGAATTCGATCCTTATGGATCCCTTGAGTCTAGGTGTGACCCCTGTGATGGATATGAGTTGATGTATGTTGTTATGCCTTGTTTAGGCAGTGTTGATCTCCAGAGTTGGAGCCGTTTGAGTTGAGACTTCTGAGATTGAGGTAAGTCCATAGGACTTACTTAGCTGCTATCCATATATTGGATGTGTGCATGAGTGGTGTGTGCTATATGATTGATAGCCCGAGTTATGTTGATTACCTACCTATGGTTTAGTGACTGCCCATTGTAGGGCCGTGACAACTTGTCCTTTCATTCCGCTGGGAGTCTGGAAGTTCTCTTCGGGCAGGCCAGTCTAGCTCAGTGGGCCGGCCACCTGCACCACTCCCATAGGGTACACGGGAGGTGGGACCGGATCTCCACTCTAGCTGGCACCATTCCCGAGAGGCGAGGGTTATATTCCTCGTGTCACATACGTTCATATTGATATATATATATATATATATATATATATATATATATATATATATATATATATATATATATATATATATATATATATATATATATATATATATATATGCTTGAATGACTGGACGTTATAAAGATAATAAACCGGGTAAATATGTGATAGTATGGTGATGTGTTTATGATTCATTGGTGTGTGATTGTGCTTATGCATCTTCTTATATATGCGTATGGTTAGCTAACGGTTTTATATCGTGTTGTAGATCCTTTGCAGGTTTGGAGAGCTGCAGAGTGATCCAGAGGGGTGATCTGTTGAGGGCTCCGTACACTGGGTCGTCCTCGTGGGATGGGATCTTTTGATCATGTATATGGTTATGTTTTGTTGTACTCAGCAGTACTTGTATAAATCTTTTGATACTTTTATAACAGTTTGATGTTTTGTATTTAATCTATTGGTGTCTTGTTGTAAGATTCAGTGAACTAGTTGTCAGACTAGAGTCAGGATCCATTGTGAGATCCTAGCCCAGTAGAACCTCGAGTCCTACGGATTTGGGGTGTTACAAAGTTGGTATCAAAGCCCAGGTTGACAACAATGGCACTAGTAATCTACGATAAAGGTCGAATAGATAAATAAACTAAACCCGAAAGGGGTTTGACTTTTCAAAAGGTTTTGGTTTTGAAATGAGTACGAAATGTTTTGGGATATCGTGTACGTGAGACATCGCCCCTCTGAAGATCTAGACAGTATATATATAGATATTCTATTGTGATTGATTTGATATATACATACAACATATATATAGCCTTCTGAGTTAGGTACGTCCTCTGCAGATGGTTCAAACTAGAGCCTTACCTGCAGCTGGACGAGGTAGAGGTAGACCCGCTCTAGGTAGAGGACGGGGTAGGACTTCCGCTGTTGATCCAAGTGCAGCAGAAGAGGTTCACGAAGACGTTGCTGAGAGTGTCATCCTGAGACTGGGAACGGCGTAGCTGGGAGACAGGGTCCACAGCGAGTCCAGTCAAATGACTCGGATTATGTCTCCATGGGAGGACTTGAGTTTCGCGAGTATATCCGGTGAGTGGAGGAGGCTGCTAGAGCGGGTAGACCTATCCCAGATCTGCCAGCACATGAGGGACCATCTGAGAGGTCCCACGGGGTTACTCAGGTGCCAGCTACACCGGCACCTGTTGCTGAGATTGCTCGAGCTACAGAGGAGCATAAAGGGCCTAGACCAGACACATGGTTGAAGGCATTTCACCAGATGGGTGTACCCCCTTTCTCTGGGAAGGTGGGACTCGAGGTTGAGCTGTGGATTGGACATGTGGACTCAGCTCTAGAGTCCATTAGGTGTCTAGACAGGCAGATAGAGTTGGTGCAGACTCTGTTCAGAGATTTGGCACAGCACTGGTGGAGGTCTG
This sequence comes from Fagopyrum tataricum, assembly GCA_002319775.1. NCBI lineage: Eukaryota > Viridiplantae > Streptophyta > Magnoliopsida > Caryophyllales > Polygonaceae > Fagopyrum > Fagopyrum tataricum. The sequence continues at coordinate 58,906,477 of CM008279.1, forward strand.
TACGAGTACAGGTTGACAGTTATGATCAGATGCGGACCATGATCAGAGAGCGTTTCTGTCATGCCTCACTGAGGAGGGAGAAACTGCGGGATTTCGTGGAGGCTGGGTTTGAGGATGTACCAGTCTCCGAGGTTATTAGGAGGTTTCAGGAGGAGCTGGCATTGCTGGGACCAGCTGCACCTTCTGCAGATCAGCACGTATATCTGTTTTCCTGACGACTGAGGGATGCCACCCGGGCCTATATGGCAGGATTTCATTGTGAGTCATTGATGGACTATCAGGATAGAGACGCCGACTATGAGCGAGAGCGGGCTAGTCAGAGGAGAGCTTCTCAGACCGGATGGTCTGAGAACAGACAGCGTACTGGGCAGACCAGTGGTACTGGAGGAGCTGCTGGTTCCGGACGAGGCCAGAGCCGCCAAATCAGCCCTCATCTGCACCGGCTACAGATAGGGTACGACAGTGTTTCAACTGTGCTGAGTATGGACATATCAAACCAGAGTGTACGAGGCAGATTGTGACTTGCTTCACTTGTGGTGGACGAGGCCACAGAGTTGTTTTCTGTAGACAGGGTGGAGTTGCATCTCAGCATGGTTCTTCCCCTTCCAGTGCAGCGAGAGGTGGGCCGAGGCCACCTCAGCAGCAACAGATACAAGGACAATAGAGGGTCCTAGATCGCCCTACGACTCAGGGATTTGCTCCTGGGCCGAGTAGAGGCAGAGGTCGTGGTGGGGGTACCACTGATACCAGAGGCCCACAGGGTCGTGTTTTTGAGCTGAGGAGTGCAGAGGAGCCAGCTGCACCGACTGCTACATGTACCATTCTGATTCATGGTTTGCCTGTTAGAGTTTTATTTGACACTGGTGCTACGCATTCTTTTATTTATGATGCCTGTGTAGAGCGTCTTAGTTTAGATACAGTTGAGGGGATGCCCTTTATTATAGGGTTACCCGATGGTGGTAGGGTCAGAGGTACCCGTGAGATTCATGATTGTCCCATTTCTGTAGGGACCCGTGTGTTACTAGTTGACTTCTTTGTCATGCCATTAGAGCATGAAGAAGTCATACTAGGTATGGATTGGATGGATATACATTCTGCCGTATTAGATGTAGGTAGGAGGACTGTTACCCTCTCTACCGTGTTAGGACAGATAGAGGTTTTCCGAGGTTGGGACCTTGGAAAATCTGGTATGGTTATCAGTGCGATACGAGCAGCTAGACTGATTGCACAGGGTTGTGAGGCCTTCTGGTGTTATGTCATGAAAGAGGGGGAGAGTCCAGCATTAGAGGATACCCCAGTGGTCTGTGAATTTGCAGACGTGTTTGTTGAGCCGTCCAGTTTGCCGCCTCAGAGGAGTGTGGACTTTGGTATCGAGTTAGAGCCTGGTACGAGACCGATCTCGAAGGCCCCATATCGGATGGCGCCTGTTGAGATGTTAGAGCTGAAGAAGCAACTCGAGGAGTTGGCTGAGAAGGGCTTCATTCGCCCTAGCGTATCCCCATGGGGAGCACCTGTCCTCTTCGTACGGAAGAAGGACGGATCGTTGAGACTGTGTATAAATTACATGGAGCTGAACAAGGTGACCATCAAGAACAAGTATCCATTGCCGCGTATTGATGATTTGCTAGACCAGTTGCAGGGCGCCACAGTGTTTTCCAGGATTGACCTGCGCTCAAGATATCACCAGCTGAGGGTGAGAGAGCAGGATGTGCACAAGACAACATTCAGGACCAGATATGGACACTACGAGTTTGTAGTGATGCCATTTGGACTTACGAATGCCCCAACAGTTTTTATGGAGTTGATGAACAACATCTTCATCGACTTCCTAGATCAGTTTGTGGTGGTTTTCATTTATGATATTCTGGTATATTCTCGTAGCAGAGAGGAGCATGCAGGACATCTGAGGACTGTATTGCAGGTTTTGCGGGATAGAGAACTTTAGGCTAAGTTCTCTAAGTGTGAGTTCTGGATGCCAGAGGTAGCATTCCTGGGTCATGTGGTTTCAGCTGAAGGGATCAAGGTGGATCCAACGAAGATAGAGGTTGTAGCAACTTGGACTACACCGACGAACGTCAAGGAAGTACGTAGCTTCCTTCGCCTAGCCGGTTATTACAGACGCTTCGTGGAGGGATTTTCTGTGATTGCCCGTCCACTGACGAGTTTGCTGAGGAAGACTACCAGATTTGTGTGGTCTGATCAGTGTATGCGGAGTTTTGAGGAGTTGAAGAGACGTTTGACTTCTGCTCCTGTTTTGGCACAACCAGAGGGTACATAGGATTTTGTGGTATACAGTGATGCATCCAAGCTAGGCTTGGGATGTGTGTTGATGCAGCGAGGCAGAGTGATTGCTTATGCGTCTCGACAGTTGAAGACGTATGAGGAGAACTACCCGACTCATGATCTGGAGTTGGCAGCGGTAGTTCATGCCTTGAAGATCTGAAGTACATTTTTACGCAGTGGGAATTGAATAACCGCCAGCATAGGTGGCTCGAGCTGATTAAGGATTTTGATCTGGAGATTTTGTACCATCCAAGGAAGGCGAACGTTGTCGCCGACGCCCTGAGCAGGAAGACGCCTCGAGAGCAGGCGATTGCGAGGCTGACAGTTCAGCATCAGTTACAAAGAGACTTGATCTGGTTAGAGTAGGACATCCAGTTTCCTGATGAGGATGCCCAACTGCGTACATTAGAGGTTCTTCCTGATCTGTTGGGTGAGATCCAACAGAAACAGGAGACATGCCCGACACTGCTGAGGATACGAGATAGGATGTCTCGGGATGAGGCACCACAATTCCTGCTAGGAGCAGATGGAGTTTTGAGACGCCGCGGTCGCGTCTGTGTACCTACTGATACAGAGCTGAGACAAAGGATTTTACAGGAGGCTCACTGTACACCTTACTTTGTACATCCAGGTACGAGTAAGATGTATCAGGATTTAAGACGTCTATATTGGTGGGGAGGGTTGAAGCCCGATGTGGCTAGATTTGTGGCACATTGTGCGACCTGCCAGCAGGTCAAGATAGAGCATTGCAGACCTGGAAGTGAGCTCCATCCACTTCCTGTTCCACAGAGGAAGTGGGAGGACGTCACCATGGATTTTGTGACCGGGCTGAGGCTGAACCGGAGTTTTGATGCCATTTGGGTTATAGTGGACAAATTGACGAAGACGGCACGTTTCATTCCTATCAGGGATACGTGGCCGGTGAGCAGATTAGCTGAGGAGTACACTAGGCAGATAGTGAGACTTCATGGTGTACCGAGGACGATCGTCTTAGACCGAGATGGACGATTTACCTCGAGGTTCTGGCAGCAGATTCAGACTGCCCTGGGGACGAGTTTACATTTCACTACTGCGTTTCATCCTCAGACAGATGGTCAGTCAGAGAGGACCATTCAGACCTTGGAGGATATGCTGCGAGCTTGTGTGTTAGATTGGGGACAAGTGTGGATGGATCATCTCCCACTTGTTGAGTTCTCATACAACAACAGTTGGCATGCATCTATTGGGATGGCCCCATATGAGGCACTGTATGGACAGAGATGCCGTACTCCGTTATGTTGGGATGAGCAGTGCAGTGTTAGTGGTTTGACACCTGATCAGGTTCAGGATGATGTCGCTCGAGTAGCACTGATTCGAGAGCGGATGTTTACTGCGTAGAGCCGTCAGAAGTCTTATGCTGATAGGAGGCGTAGACCTCTAGAGTTCAGAGTTGGAGCCCATGTGTGGCTGAGAGTGTCCCCGACACGAGGTGTTAGGCGTTTTGGCATCAGGGGGAAGTTGAGCCCCAATATGTCGGACCGTTCGAGATTTTGGATCGGGTTGGGAGCGCAACTTACATATTAGCCTTGCCTCCGAGATTAGAGGGTGTTCACCCTGTATTTCATGTGTCTCAGCTGAGGGAGTACATACCATATCTGAGGCACATCGTGAGTTATGATGATTTAGTGGTTGAGCCGGACCACACCTTTGTTGAGCACCCTATTGCAGTCCTAGAACGAGGTATGAGACGCCTGCGTTCGAAGGACATTCCTATGTTGAGGATACAGTGGTCGAGACGAGGACCTGATGAGGCTACATGGGAGACTGAGGATAGTATCCAGAGGAACTATCCAGAGTTCTATGCTGAGTTAGATGTACCAGTAGGATCACCGAGTAGATCTTAGTACTCCATTGGTGAGTATTGTGTGCTTATATGCTTATATGCTATGATGTGTTTATTTTCGTGCTAGCTATGATGTGATTATGATCTTATTAGATCTTGTGTGCTAGTACGATTGTTTATACCTGGAGATGGTTCTTTCCTCCATGCTATTTTGGTAGACATAGTAGGTGGAGATGTTTTTCCTCCATGCCCGTGGTTATGTTAATTAGGTTTTGGCTATAGGTGTTTTTACTCTATGCCCTGGATAGTATAGTGATCTTACAGCTGGAGATGATGAGTTCATCCATGCCCGTGCTTGAGGTTATAGAGTGATATAGGTTGATACCTTGAGCGGAGAGGTGATTCCTCCGGTAGAGAGAGTTGTACCTCGGCTTCTGAGTCCGAGTGGTTTCTGGGTTTGTACAAGTTTCGGGACGAAACTTGTTTTTAGGGGGGAGAGATGTAAGAGCCTTAGTCTTTCGGACCGAGTTTTGGCTTTAGCCGAGATTGGCTTTGGCCGAGCTTTAGCCTAGCCGCACCCGCGAGCTTGCGTGCCGCCCCTGCGGGTTCCCGCCCTCGCGGCTCAGGGAAAAGCCCCTGCGGTTTCCTGCGGCTGCAACCGTTTTTGTTGACTCTTTGACCCGTACTTTACCCTTTCTTCTTCTTATTCTTTCCCTTGGCTGATCAAGGGCTTCTTGTTCACTTCTCCTTCTCCTTCTTGATCTTGTGCTTGGTTTTCCCTTGAGTTTGAAAGAGAGTTGTTGTGGTGGATGTTGATGTTGATGCTAGTGATTGGTATGCTGAGCTTGGAAGCCAGCTGCTGTGAGTGTTGATCTTCCCTGCAACCTAGGACCACAGGTGTGGTGAGTGATCTTCTCTTTCTCTTCTTCCTTCCTTTGTTTCCTTCTTCTTTAGCTTAGGATTGGATGATTGAGTGTAGTTTGATGTTGGGTTGTGTATGGGTATGTTTGTATGTGACTTTGGATGAGAGAAGACGTGGTTTGATCATGTGAAGAGCCGAAGAGGAATCGCGGGGTTTCGTTCTGCATCGTTGCCGCCCCCGCGCCTGGAAGCCGCCGCCCTGCGGAATCTGTGCCGCAGCGCCCGCGCCGTGCCTGCGTTGCCAGCAGCCTTTGTCACCGCCCCTGCGGGATTGCCTGTTCCTCCCCTGCGTCCTTCCGTCACGCAGGTGCGTCTTGTCCCGGATCTACCTAGAGTTAGGTAGATCCTTTCATTTCCTAGTATGAGCGGTTTAGTGGCATGCTAGGTATGTGTTTGAGGATAGAATGATGTTGAGTACGTTTCGGTTATGCCGGTTATGGCTTTGAGGTTTATGAGTTAGAATTTGATCTTTATGGATCCCTTGTGTAACGTCCGGGAATTTTATTCCGGACTTAGAGCGTTTTGTGGATCTTTCCCGAGTATTTATTTTTGTTTTGAATACGTTCACGTATATCCGTATTTTTATTTTCGTAAAAACGTCGGAAAAGTTTCCCGAGTCAAAATAATTCTGGGTCCGGTTTATTCCAATAGAGTGTATCCCCTCTTCGGGTTACTTTCTCCTATTTTAAATTATTTATTTATTTATTTATTTATTTATTTATTTATTTATTTATTTCTTTCTTTCTTTCTTTTTCCTTTTCTTTCTTTCTTTTTCTTTTTTTTCTTTTCGTTTCTTGGGAGCTGCTTCCTCCCGCCCGCCTAGCTGCTTCCTCCCGCCCGCCTAGCGCCTAGCCTCTGCAGGAGCTGTGTTCTCTTGGAGCTGCTTCCCGCCCGTAGCTCAGCCGCCCGCCTAGCCTAGCCTCTGCAGGAGCAACCGACTCCTCGTCCCCCTGCACGAGCTTTGCAGCTTACTCCCGCTCTACTTCGCCACTCACCACGCCTCCCTCTCCCTCTACTCTATTTCCCTTCTTCTGCAGCTCTTCTCTCCTGCTCAACTCCGGACCACCACCTCTCCTCTCCCTCGCCCAACCACCTCTCTGTCTCTTCACCTCGCTCAGTGGAGCACCACCATCACTCCACCGTTTCTTCTTGCCTCTCGATTCAGTCAACACCGCCGGGAGTAGCACCACCGCCCTCTCCTCCGGACTGGAGCTCTCCTCGACTCTACCGTCAAAGCCAGAGAAGCCCCGGCCCTCGCCTCGCCGTGCCCTACCTGCACGAGCCCAGCCGGAGCCGTCGACGCCCTGCCACCTCCCCTGCGTCTCAGCCTTCTCTGCACCTCGGTCGAACAGCGTCTCGGCCTCCTCAGCTCTGCCTTGCCCTCGCCGGAGCTAGAGGCCGGCCGCCACCCGTCTGCAACCGCCAGGGGAGCCGCCTTCCTCCCGGCCGGAGCCCCTGTCGCGCCCGCGTCCTCCCTGCCGCCGCCGCGGCTTGAACAACCCTTCTTTTGGCTTATTTCCATTCGGGCACCCCCTTATTTGGTATAATTACAGTTCGGCCCCCTCAGTTTTGTGTTAAATGCGGTTTGTACCCAGGGTTTTGGTTATTACAGTTTTGACCCAGATTTCTGGATTGTTGCATTTATACCCTCTGTTGGGTTTTTTGTTGGAAATTGCCCCAAGGTTTTAATTACGGTTGATGACCCATATGTTTGGAAAATGTATAATTGCCCCGGAAAATGTGTTAGCGGGTTTTTAACCTTGGATTTTATAAACGAGTTTTACCTTAGGTTTTGATATACTATATTCTATGATCAAATTTAGCGTATGAGCTAAATTTGTGTAGTTTTGATGCTAGGTTCCGAAGCCCGATAAAGGCCAACGAATCCATATCGACATCCATAGATCGTCTTCCATCCTTTGACGTCACGTGAGTACCCTCTCCCTCGAGCTAATAATCTTATCTCGATCTAGTTATGTTTAGTAGTATCATGTTAGGTTGGATCTAGCATAACTTAGGGTGAATGCCATGTAGTGGCTTTTGAGACCTTAGGAGAGTGTGATGAGCGTGTTAGACCTCGTAGGCTTTTACGTCATTCTTGATTGTGATTATGATAGGTTATAGGATGCGGTCCTAGAATGTGAGTCAAATGATCTTGCGTAGATCATTTGTGTAGAAGTCCTAGACTTCTTGAGTTGAGCGGGTTTTTATGATATCTTGTTGTGAGCAAGTTGTATACTTCTTCCCAAGGGAAGCGAGAGCGTTGTGTGAGTTAGCGTTTGGGACGAGGTAAGTCTCCGGACTTACTTAGCTCGTATTTTATGTATTAGCATTGATGTGTGTTTGGTGGTGTGTGTTTATGTTCTTGTTATAAACAATTAAACCGGTAAAATAGGACCACCGACCTTATATGTATGTTGGCCCAAGTGTATGATAACGGGCGGTGACATCACTGCCTAGCCTTGACTGGGGCTAGGAGGATCTTGGCGAATATCCCGGAGGGTATACGGGCGGGTGTATCCGTGCCACTCCTTGCCGGTAAGTAGAGACCGAGGCGAGACCACGGTGGTCTCGTGTCACAACCGAAGTTGAATTAGAACGGGATATGACTTAATAATAAAAAGAAAATAAACCGGACTTGTGTGATTCATGTGTTTGTGCCTTCACCGCTTTTCTAATGCCTAGAATATGAGCTAACGGTTTAAAACCGTTGTGTAGATGACTTGCAGGTTAGGGATGTCGCCGAGTGAGGTGGAGGAGTGGACAGCCGGGGTCTCCGTACATTATAGGACGGGGATGTTTTTGGGTTATGTTTTCGTATTGTGGTTTATGTTGTACGGTTTAAGTTTCGTTTTAGAGTTGTGTTGTTTTGAGGACTCGGCTGAGTTTCCAAGTTGTAGTTTCTTACTTCTCGGTTTCCGCATACATTAAAAACGTTTTGAGTTTTTGCCTTTATTTGTGCCTTGTTGGAAGGTCCGGTGAAATTGTTGACAATCTAAGGGTCGGGACCCATTGTGAGACGTCGCCCGTAGCACCTCGATTCTCGCGGATTTGGGGTGTTACACCTTGGGTCTAGGTGTGACCCCTGTGATGGATATGAGTTGATGTATGTTGTTATGCCTTGTTTAGGCAGTGTTGATCTCCAGAGTTGGAGCCGTTTGAGTTGAGACTTCAGAGATTGAGGTAAGTCCATAGGACTTACTTAGCTGTTATCCATATATTGGATGTGTGCATGAGTGGTGTGTGCTATATGATGATAGCCCGAGTTATGTTGATTACCTACCTATGGTTTAGTGACTGCCCATTGTAGGGCCGTGACAAATTTTCCTTTCATTCCGCTGGGAGTCTGAAAGTTCTCTTCGGGCAGGCCAGTCTAGCTCAGTGGGCCGGCCACCTGCACCACTCCCATAGGGTACACGGGAGGTGGGACCGGATCTCCACTCTAGCTGGCACCATTCCCGAGAGGCGAGGGTTATATTCCTCGTGTCACATACGTTCATATTGATATATATATATATACGCTTGAATGACTGGACGTTATAAAGATAACAAATCGGGTAAATGTGTGATAGTATGGTGATGTGTTTATGATTCATTGGTGTGTGATTGTGCTTATGCATCTTCTTATATATGTGTATGGTTAGCTAACGGTTTTATACCGTGTTGTAGATCCTTTGCAGGTTAGGAGAGCTGCAGAGTGATCCAGAGGGGTGATCTGTTGAGGGCTCCGTACACTGGGTCATCCTCGTGGGATGGGATCTTTTGATCATGTATATGGTTATGTTTTGTTGTACTCAGCAGTACTTGTATAAATCTTTGATACTTTTATAACAGTTTGATGTTTTGTATTTAATCTATTGGTGCCTTGCTGTAAGATTCAGTGAACTTGTTGTTAGGCTAGGGTCAGGATCCATTGTGAGATCCTAGCCCAGTAGCACCTCGAGTCCTACGGATTTGGGGTGTTACACACATATAGACAATCCTTATTTCATACGTGTTTTTCCTCACATTTTCTTGTTTCCCAATATTCTGAATAGCTTGGTCAATGCAATTAGAAGTCCCTATTATTTTCAACTCAATACTTCTCAGTTCTTCTATCATACAAGCATGCTATTGAAAGAAAACAAGTAATCATAATATAATGTGTACAATGGATGATACTTACGACTTCCACCAAAACTTGAAGATCCGCATCAGCGACATGTTGCTCAAGCTTAGCCAACCCCACCTTGAGTTGTTCCAAGTTGATTCTACATCTATGTGAAGTGTCGATGCTTTCAAAAACTTCTTTTATACCAGATACTTCTTCCACTAACAAATGCTCATCAATAACCTACAAATGAAGCTCGGTAAATAAGAAAGAAGTATCATCATTAAAAAGAAAAGAGTGAATATGTCAGTAGTCAAGACCACAACTAGTTAGTTATCATTACCCTAAGTGCCTTTTTCTTGAGTTTGTACATCACTGAAAATTGTTTTAAGTACTACTTTAAAATTTTCTAATTGAATGACCACAAGCGAAGATTGCACTTGGACTTTTCCGGATTTCTAAGTTTTTTTTATTGGTTTTCCTATACTCACTGAACCGCTAAATTGAGAGCTACGTGAGTTGAAAGCGCGGTATTTGTTTGTCTATGCCAAAGGTTATTTTTTATGGTCACCTACAACTATCATATATCAATGTTCATGAGATATATTTATGCAATAATATTTTAATTCATTATAGGAGGATTCTTGTTTCCTTTGATCACCTCCATCATACTTGTCTAAAATCATTATTGCTTTCGCATGTTACTCTTGCTACCTTATTGCTTTGTTTTCACTTAAAATAATTAATTATTAGTATCATCCAAATCAAACGCAATCCTTGTGAATTCGATACCCTATTATACTACATCTGATCTTGTATCCTTGCGGGGGAGGTTGTTGTTACTTTTCGGTAAAACTTCCACAATCAGGATGCTCTTAACGACGATGTTGATTGTAGTGAGGAAATTATTTGAACCTTATAATGCATTGATTTATAATTATTGTATGTGAATTCTTGAACGGAAATGAGTTGGAATTGTTTTGCTTTAGTGACCTTACTCATACCCCTTTGTCGGCATATGTTGAGAAACAATGTTTTCTTTGGTTATTGACATAGTTCATTTTTCTTTGAGAGTGTGTTGATTCTAGTGGACCTTCTAAGATACACCTTGTTTGGGGAGTAACGTTTTACCTTTACCTCTAGGATTCCTGATTGTATAGTTTAACCGGTTTTTGTTACCTTTTTGGATTTTATTAGAGAGCGTGATTTTTTGGGTCTTCTTCTTGTTTGCTATCTTCTTAATGGGTTTGGCTTCTACCCTTTGCAACCGCAAAAGTGTCTCTCGGTTGGGTCAAACATGGTATTTATACACAAAGTTGTGATAAAGGCTATCTTTGACTACGACATACATACTCTTTTCTTTTTTTTAATTATGATGATACTTCTTTCTTATTTACCGAGCTTCATTCCTAGGTTATTGCTAAGCATTTGTTAGTGGAAGAAGTATCTGGTATAAAAGAAATTTTTGAAAGTATGGACACTTCACAGAGATGTAAAATCAACATGGAACAACTCAAGGTGGGGTTGGCTAAGCTTGGGCAACATGTCGTTGATGCGGATCTTCAAGTTTTGGTGGAAGTCGTAAGTATCATCTGTTGTACACATTATATTATGATTACTTGTTTTCTTGCAATGGCATGCTTGTATGATAGAAGAACAAAGAAGTATTGAGTTGAAAATCATAGGAACTTATAATTACATTGACTAAGCTATTCAGAATATTAGGTAACAAGAAAATGTGAGGAAAAGCACAAGTATGAAATAAGGATTGTCTATATGTGGCCATGATTTCTCATGATTTTATTTTTCCTATCAAACATAAGTTTATTTTTGTACACGCTGATGTTGATGGTGATGAGACTCTAAATTATGGAGAGTTTGTTGCCGTGTCGGTGCACTTAAAGAAAATGGAAAATGATGAACACCTTCATAGGACGTTTCCTTTCTTTGACAAGAACAAAAGCGGCTCCATCGAGATTGATGAGTTGAGGGATGCTCTCAATGACACTATTGATTGTAGCAGTTAGGAAGTTGTAAGTGTTATGATGCAAGATGTGGACATTGACAAGGTTGGTGTTACAACTTGGATAATTATTTGTTGGATTTTAAAGGCCTAATGAAGGTTCATTATGAACATTTTTGGTTTTATATCCGTGAAAGATGGCAAAATAAGTTACGAAGAGTTTGAATCAACGATGAAGGTAGGTACCGACTGGAGAAAGGTGTCTAGATAATACTCCGAAGAACGGTTCAATAGTTTAAGCTTGAAATTGATAAAGGACGTGTCATTGGAAATGTCAAATGAAGGTAGATGATGTGCCAATGATTTCTAGCTTTTCTATAGCCTATAAGTTGTACAACTTTGATGGTTTTTACAAGACTCTCCAAACAGAAATCGAAAACTTGAATGGGCACAATGGAGATCGTCCATTGTTTGAAGGGCTCTACTAAGATGTTAGCCGTAAATAACGAAAGGGATAACATCTTAGTAGATCTTTCAAACAATGGATGATCCTTGTAAAACCCGTCAAAGTTGTATAACTAATTTAGGCTATGGAAAAGCTAGAAATCATTGGCACATCATCTACCCTTCTTTGACATTTGCAGTGACCCGTCCCTTATCAATTTCAAGCTTAGACTGTTGAACCGTTCTTGCGAGTATTGTCTAGACACCTTTCTCCAGTCAGTTACCGCCTTCATCATTGATGCAAACTCTTCGTATCTTATTTTGTCGTCCTTCACGGATATAAAACAAAAAAAAGTTCATAATGAACCTTCACTAAGCCTATAAAATCCAACAAATAATTATCCAAGTTGTGGCACCAACCTTGTCAGTGTCCACATCTTGCATTATAGCACTTACAACTTCCTCACTTCTACAATCAACATTGTCATTGAGAGCATCCCTCATCTCATCAATCTCAATGAAACCGCTTTTGTCCTTGTCAAAGAAAGAAAACGCCCTATGAAGGTGTTCATCATTCTCCATTTTCTTTAGGTGCACAGACACGGAAACAAACTCTCCATAATTTAGAGCCCCATCACCATCAACATCACCCTGTACAAAAACAAACTTATGTTTGGTAGGAAAAAGAAAATCATGAGAAATCATGGCCACATATAGACAATCCTTATATCATACTTGTGTTTTTCCTCACATTTTCTTGTTACCTAATATTCTGAATAGTTTGGTCAATGCAATTAGAAGTCCCTATTATTCTCAACTCAATACTTCTTAGTTCTTATATCATACAAGCATGCCATTGCAAAAAAAAAACGAATAATCATAATATAATGTGTAAAATGGATGATACTTACGACTTCCACCAAAACTTGAAGATTCGCATCAGCAAAGTGTTGCCCAAGCTTAGCCAACCCTACCTTGAATTGTTCCAAGTTGATTCTACATCTTTGTGAAGTGTCCATGCTTTCAAAAGCTTCTTTTATACTAGATACTTCTTCCACTAACAAATGCTCGGCAATAACCTACAAATGAAGCTCGGTAAATAAGAAAGAAGTATCATCATTAAAAAGAAAAGAGTACGTATGTAGTAGTCAAGACCACAACTAGTTAGTTATCATTACCCTAAGTGCCTGTTTCTTGAGTTTGTTCATCATTGAAAACTGTTTAAATATTGCTTTAACAATTTCTAATTTAAGGATCACAGGCGAAGGTTGCACTTGGTCGTTTCCGGATTTCTAAGTTTTTTTTTATGGGTTTTCCTATATACTCGCCGAACCGCTAAATTGAGAGATACATGAGTTGAAAAGCGCGGTATTTGTTTGTCTATGCCAAATGTTATTTTTGATGGTCACCTACAACTATCATATATCAACATTCATGAGTTATATATATGCAATAATATTTTAATTCATTATCGTGGGATTCTTGTTTCCTTTGATCACCTCCATACATCATACTTATCTAAAATCATTATTGCTTTCGCATGTTACTGTTGCTACCATATTGCTTTGCTTTCACTTAAAATAATTAATTATTAGTATTATCCAAATCAAACACAGTCCTTGTGAATTCGATACCCGATTATACTACATCCGATCTTGAATCCTCGCGGGGGAGGTTGTTGTTACTTTTCGGTAAAACTTCCACGATCAGGATGCTCTTACCGACGATGTTGCTAAATCAACTACTCCTTCAGAAGGGCTGATTGTAATGAGGAAATGAGTTGCACCCTATGATGCATTAATTTATACTTTTTGTATGTGAATTCTTGAACGGAAATGAGTTGGAATTGTTTTGCTTTAGTGACCTTACTCATACCTATTTGTCGGCATATGTTGAAGAACAATGTTTACTTTGGGTATTGAAATAGTTCAGTTTTTTGTGAGAGTGTATTGATTCTAGTGGACCTTCTAAGATAAACCTTGTTTGGGAGTAACGTTTTACCTTTACCTCGAGGATTCCTCATTGTATAGTTTAACCGGTTTTTGTTACCTTTTGGATTTTATTCGAGAGAGTGGTCGTTTGGGTCTTCTTCTCGCTATCTTCTTAATGGGTTTGGCTTCTACCATTTGTAACCGCAAAAGCGTCTCTCGGTTGGATCGAACAAGGTTTTTATACACAAAGTTGTGATAAAGGCTATCTTTGACTACTAACATACGTACTCTTTTCTTTTTAATGATGACACTTCTTTCTTATTTACCGAGCTTCATTTGTAGGTTATTGTTGAGCATTTGTTAGTGGAAGAAGTATCTGGTATAAAAAGAAGTTTTTTGAAAGAATGGACACTTCACATAAATGTAGAATCAACTTGGAACAACTCAAGGTGGGGTTAGTTAATCTTGGGCAACACGTCGTTGATGCGGATCGGATCTTCAAGTTTTGGTGGAAGTCGTAAGTATCATCCATTGTACACATTATATTATGATTACTTGTTTTCTTGCAATGGCATGCTTGTATGATAGAAGAACTAAGAAGTATTGAGTTGAAAATAAGTAGGGTCTTCTAATTGCATTGGTCAAGCTATTCAGAATATTGGTAAACAAGAAAATGTGAGGAAAAACACAAGTATGAAATAAGGATTATCTACATGTGGCCATGATTTCTCATGATTTTATTTTTCCTACCAAACATAAGTTTGCTTTGTACAAGCTGATGTTGATGGTGATGAGACTCTAAATTATGGAGAGGTTGTTGGTGTGTATGTGCACTTAAAGAAAATGGCGAATGATGAACACCTTCATAGGGCGTTTTCTTTCTTTGATAAGGACAAAAGCGGCTTCATTGAGATTGATGAGTTGAGGGATGCACTCAATGACAATGTTGATTCTAGCAGTATGGAAGTTGTGAGTGATATTATGCAAGATGTGGACACTAACAAGGTTGGTGTTACAACTTGATAATTATTTATTGGATTTTAAAGGCTTAATGAAGGTATATTATGAACTTTTTTGGTTTTATATCCGTGAAGGATGGAAAATAAGCTATGAAGAATTCGAATCAATGATGAAGGCAGGTACCGACTGGAGAAAGGTGTCTAGATAATACTCGGGAGAACGGTTCAATAGTTTAAGCTTGAAATTGATAAGGGACAGGTTATTGCAAATGTAGCCGTGCAATTGGATTAGCCTTATACTATGTAATTTCAGGGTTGTTTGGATCAGGCTCTTCTCCTGCTCACCATCAAAGGTCCGTTGAGGAGCCTATGGAGCCTCTTCCGCCACCTGTCCAGGTTGGTGATATCTCTAATGAGGAGCTGAAAAAAGTTGCAGGCGAGAGGCCTGTGTAGACTGTGATTGCTTCCTTCAAAGTCTCCCATAGATGCAAAATCTTTTGTTGAAACTTTTGAGGGAAGGTGAGAGTATCGGAGAGAGTTTTGGGACCCAATTAGTCGTTTCATAGTCTCTCTCCTTTTCTACTAAAAAATAAATAAATCGGAAATAATAAGATGGAATTTTAAGTAAACAAAAAATAAATTCTACCAAAAAAAACTTATTAAAAGTAACGACTCCACTTGAGGGTAGATGATGTGCCAATGATTTCTAACTTTTCCATAGCCTAGATAAGTTGTACATCTTTGATGGGTTTTACGGGACTCTCCACACGGAAATCGAAAACTTGAAGGGGCAGAGTAGAGATCATCCATTGTTTGAAGGGCTCTATTAAGATGTTAGCCGTAAATAACGGAAATCGGTACTTATAAAATATTTGTTAGTTTAGTGAGTAACTTATTGATATAAAAATTATATATATATAGGGTCAGGATCCGGTAGGAACAACCCTTAGAGTAGGGAAGAGGAACTCCTAAGATCCATATATTGGATTAAAATTTGTACGCTCATGATGGAAGGTGCATAATAAGCTTCCCAAGGTGAAAATCACATGATTGTTCACTTTTCATTATTCATTCATTAAATCAGATACAAATTAGAAAAAATAGATTTTTTATTTTTGGGATATCCCAAAAATAAACGTTAAAGCAATTGATCGTTAATATATTTGGTCGTTAATATATTTGGTCGTTAATATATTTTTTTAGAGAAATTTGATCGTTAATATATTTTATAAGAAATTTGATCATTAATATATTTGGTCGTTAATATATTTTATATAGAAATTTGATCGTTAATAAATTTTATAAGAAATTTGGTCGTTAAAATTTGTTTTGTTCGTGAAATTATTTTAATATTTGGTCGTTATTATATTTTATATAGAAATTTTGGTCGTTAAAACTTCTTTTATATAATTAATATAGTCATCATTAAAATTTTGTGGGTCGTTAAATTTGGTCGTTAAATTTTAATCGTTAAATTTGGTCGTTAAATTTTATCCTAGTTAAATTATTTAGAATTGTTCGTTAAATTTGGTCGTTAAAATTTTTAATATGGAAAGAATGCTAGTTAAATTTGTTAGAATTGGTCGTTAAATTTTGTTTTGGTTGTTGATGCGCTCTTCGTCGGTTGAACGCGAGGATCCACCGGTGATCGTTCCTTCCGTCCACTTCTTTTTGATTGTTTTATGTTTTTTTATATGTCAAGCAAGGATCGTCCAGCCTCTCACCTTGAATCTCCTTGGCTCGAGATCTTCTCCCTCGGAATCTCACTTTGGGATTGGATCTCCTTTGTCCTCCTAGCCTCTCACCGTAAGGACACCACTCAGTCTCTCACCTCGTGGGTTTCGAAACTTCGGCCTCTCACCTTAGTTTCTAGGGTTGTTTTGTTCAAAGTAAAACACAACTTGATTGAAGAATCACTCTTATATTTCGTCTCCTAGAAAAGGGTGTGGGAGAGGCCTTATATAGGCTGAAAAAATCAACACCTAAACTCCCACAATTAAAGGGTTACAAGTTCAAAAGTTGTGGCAACTAAACAAAGGAAAAACAAAGGGCTTTCACCACATAAAAGCAGGCACACAAAGAGCCTAAAAATCATAACATGGCCGGCCATTTGGAAGCTCCAAGAGGCAAAATGTGGCTGCCAAAAACCCAACATAAAAGTATGGTAATCACCCTCTTGAATGGTTAGTTTAATGCAAGTGAACATTTTATTTCACTTGTATAAACAACCCACTTTCTTCCATAATATCATAAAAATATCATGAAATAAAGTCAAACATGACCACTTATTACATACAAAATAAAATACAACTATAAGGTCCATTAAGACGAGCCGGAACCGGAAGCTTCAATCGCCTCAAGCATGTTCACCATTTTGTGTTCAAGGTCGGACCAACATGTCGGAGCTCCAAAAGGATGGTAGATCAACGTGGTTTGTCCTAGCATGCGATCTCTAGCTCGAGTGAGAGGTGGTGATGACCTAGGAACCGGCACATCACTCTCGTTGCTTAAGTCCGGCGGGCTCACGTCATCCGCTCGTGGTTTGAGCTTAGATTGCCGAAGGGATGGAAAGCGGTCCTTCCTCAAATGGACCCACATAAGGTCTCCTTCTGTGAAGAGCATTTCCCGGCGTCCCTTGTTGGCTTGCCGGAGATACTGCTCGGTACGCTTTTCTAATTGAACCCGGACACGCTCATGCAAACCTTTCACAAATTCAGCTCTAGATTGCCCATCCAAATCAACGGGTTGCGGGACCAGTTGAGGAATCAAATCTAGAGGAGTGAGAGGGTTCTTGCCATAAACAACTTCGAAAGGAGACTTCTTGGTCGCGGAATGAATAGCCCGATTATATGCAAATTCCACAAAGGGCAAACAATACTCCCACCGGCACAAGTTAGTGTCCAACATAGTACGAAGTAAAACGCCAAGAGTCCGGTTTACTACCTCGGTTTGACCGTCCGTTTGAGGGTGACAAGAAGTTGAAAATAGTAGCTTGGTCCCCATCTTGGCCCAAAGTGTCTTCCAAAAATAACTAAGGAATTTAGAATCTCGATCTGACACTATTGGCCTAGGTATTCCATGTAGCTTAACAATATGCTCAAAGAAAAGATTAGCTACATTAGATGCATCATCAGTTTTACTACAAGCAATAAAATGCGCCATCTTAGAAAACCTATCAACAACCACAAAAATGGAATCATGTCCCCTCCTAGAACGGGGTAATCCTAGAACAAAATCCATAGAAATGTCTTCCCAAGGTGAGCTAGCAATAGGCAAAGACAAATATAGTCCATGTGGGTTAACCTTAGACTTAGCCTTATGACAAGGAACACAACTAGCACAACATTTTTCTACATCATTTCTCATCTTAGGCCAATAAAAGTGTTCCCGCAAGATACCTAAAGTCTTAGTAACCCCAAAATGTCCCATCAATGCACCTCCATGGGCCTTTAAAACGATCAAAGCTCTCAAGGAACAAATAGGCAAACATAACTTAGAAGCTCTAAACAAATATACATCATGAATATAGTAACTACTAGCATGTGAGTCACTACTAGAGTGCAAACAGTGAGCAAAGATATCCCGGAAGTCAACATCAAAAGCATATAAATCACGAATTAAACCAAATCCCAAAAAGCATCTAGAGAAGAGAGAAGTGTGTACCTACGAGACAACGCATCAGCTACGATGTTGTCTTTTCCCTTCTTGTAGCGCACAACAAATGAAAAAGCCTCAATATACTCCATCCAACGTGCATGGCGTTTGTTCAACTTGGCTTGTCCTCTCAAATACTTCAAGGACTCGTGATCCGAATGTATAACAAACTCACGGGGTAAAAGATAGTGTTCCCAAACCTGAAGGACCCGAACCAAGGCATACAACTCCTTGTCGTATGTAGGGTAGTTCAAGGCAGCTCCTCCTAGTTTCTCACTAAAATAGGCCACGAGGCGGCCCTCCTGCATCAACACTCCTCCAATCCCGATTCCTGAAGCGTCACACTCTATCTCGAAGGTCTTCGAGAAATCAGGAAGCACAAGTACGGAAGCATGGGTCAGCCGCTCTCTAAGTAACACAAAGGACTCCTCCTGAGCGGATCCCCACTCAAAACGCACGCCCTTCTTGATCAACTCGGTGAGGGGGGCTGCAATGGTGCTGAAATCCCGAACGAACCTCCTCTAGAACCCTGCAAGTCCAAGGAAACTCCATATGTGAGGTACCGTTGTCGGGCGGGGCCAATCTGTTATTGCCTTTGTCTTCTCCTCGTCCACCCTCAAGCCTTCTTTTCCTACCACAAAACCCAAAAAGACCACAGATTCCGAGCAAAAATGGCATTTCTTAAAGTTTACAAACAAACGTTGTTCTTTAAGCACAAGAAATACACTTCTTAAATGTTCAACATGCTCGTCTAAGGTCTTGCTATAAACTAGTATATCATCAAAGTACACCACAACAAATTTACCTAAGTAATCACGTAGGACATGGTTCATTAGGCGCATAAAAGTACTAGGTGCATTTGTCAATCCAAAAGGCATTACAAGCCACTCATATAATCCATACTTAGTTTTAAAAGCAGTTTTCCATTCATTCCCTTTATGCATCCTAATCTGATGATAACCACTCCTAAGATCTATTTTAGAAAAAATAGTAGCACCATGAAGTTCATCTAGCATATCATCAAGACGAGGGATAGGATGTCGGTACCTTACAGTTATTTGGTTGATGGCACGGCAGTCGACGCACATCCTCCAACTCCCATCTTTCTTGGGTACCAACAACACCGGAACTGCACATGGACTCAAGCTCTCCCGAATATACCCCTTGCTCAAAAGGTCCTCCACCTGAGCTTGTAACTCCTTTGTTTCCACCGGGTTTGCTCGATATGCTGGACGATTAGGAATGGATGATCCGGGTATGAAGTCAATCTGATGCTCTATGCCTCGAATAAGGGGTAGCCCCGGAGGCATCTCTTCGGGCATAATCTCCTTAAACTCCTCAAGTAGTCCTGTAATAGAAGGAGGCAAAGACAAATCATTAGTTTCCATAGTAGGTAAAGACAAACCATTAGTTACACAAACAAGAAGGAAGCAAACATCCCCCCCTTTGTAGGGCTCGACGGGCGTCGTGTAACCGTGCGGTGAGTAGGGCCTTGGGCTTGGGTGTTATGTCAAGAGCCATCTTGGTCTTTTCCTTTGTTCGTGCAGCCTCTCTTTTTTCCAACTTCTTCCTTTCTCTAACCATGTGATCCTCCATGATCTCGGATGGTGTAAGAGGCATAAGCTTAACTTTCTTTCCTGTCATGGCGAAGAAGTATATGTTGGTGTATCCATCATGGAAGACCCTTCGGTCAAACTGCCATGGTCGCCCAAGCAAGAGGTGGCAAGCCGAAACTGGAAGCACGTCACAAACAACGTCATCTTGGTAGGGTCCGATGGCAAAACGAACCAAATATTGCTCCTTGACTTGAAGGGGAGTGTTGGTGTTGAGCCATTGGAGTGAGTATGGTTGGGAGTGTGCCTTTGTTTTGAGTCCTAGATGTGCAACTACCTCCTGACTAACAATGTTACAACAAGACCCACTATCAATAATAACGGTAAATAATTTACCCGAAATTAAGCAACGAGTGTTAAAGAGATTCTCCCTTTGTGAGACGTTGGGAACGAGTTCACTCGCTTGGAGGGCTTTCTTTGTGACGAGGCAATGGTCTCCACTTGGACCTTGGATTACTATCTCGTATTCATTGATCTTTTGAACCTTAGTTGCTAGAAGGCAGAAATCTCCCACAGGGGCATGGGCTTCAACTTCATCTCCTTCTATGATTGGGGCTACTGTTTCATAGTCCTCTTCCAGTTCATGGACCTCGGTAACCTCTTCCCCAAATGCGTTCAATAATACCTTGCGGGGGTTGGGGCATTCTCGGGCATAGTGACCATGCCCATAACACTTGTAGCATTTCACCTCTCTAGTCCGGCTGGTTTCTGGTTTAGGAGTGAAACTACGAAGAGGGGCGCTAGGGTTAGGGGCGGACGTGGCCTTGGGAGCTACTGTTGGGGATGAACCGGTTGTGTGGGTAGGACGATTATTTCGTGTGGGCTCGTTTGATTCGTGACTTGTCCATCTTTTTTATGACCCGGTTGTCTTATGTTTTTGGATTATATTATAGGCGTGATTGGCATGGTGAAGGGCATCGGTAAGGCTGGTGTGCCTGAGTTGTTCAACTATTTCTGACACATCGGGGTTAAGCCCGGACAAGAATTTGGCTAGGACATAGTTTTCGGGTTGTCGAGTTCCCGATCTTTGTAGGAGAGTCCTCAACTCCTTGTGATAATAGTCCGGAGTTCGGTTACCTTGACGTAACTTTTCAAGCTTAAGCAACAATTGTTGCTTGTAATCTGAAGGTATGAACCGAGCACGCATCCTTCTACGGAGTTCAAACCAAGTGTTGATGTGTGGTTCTTGATGGGCCTCCACATATTCTAATTCTTCCTGCCACCAAGTTAGTGAAAAATCAACAAAGTGAATAGTAGTAGTTTCAATCTTTTCAAACTCGTTAAACTCATAGTATCGGAAGACTAGTTCGGCCTTAGTCTCCCAATCAATGTAGGTCTCAGCATATGCGGTTCCGGTAAAGTTTGGAACGTCCACCTTTGATCCATGGTAACGCCTCCTATTGCGGTGACCATGGTTTTCTTCATTG
The DNA here is from genome assembly GCA_002319775.1 of Fagopyrum tataricum. NCBI lineage: Eukaryota > Viridiplantae > Streptophyta > Magnoliopsida > Caryophyllales > Polygonaceae > Fagopyrum > Fagopyrum tataricum. Next base: position 58,927,584 of record CM008279.1, read on the forward strand.
TCCGAGTCATCGTATTGAGGGCTAAAGTCCCTGTTTCTGTCCGGGTTTCTGTCTTGGTTTCTGCTTGCATGGCTATTCACACTCCGTCTTCGACCTCGACGGGGCTGATCTTGGTTGCTACCTCCAGGTGGAGGGGGAGGTAATCTTCTTAAAAGCTCGGCTAGTTGGGCTTCAAGGTTATCAAGACGTTGGTCTCGGTTTACCCCATTATCATTGATGGTTGTCATCCTGTTTTGGATCACCAATCAAGCAAGAGAAACAAACAAAAACAAGTGTCCAAAGTTTGGTTCCACAACAAGCAAGTGGGTGCTCAAAACCAAAACAAAACACAAAAGTATAAACTCAAAGGCAAAACCGAAGATGTAAAAATGCAGTTTTCGATACCGAAACGGTCTCAAACGGCCAAAATTGCCCTTAGGTCACGGCAAAGCCGTGAGTTGGACTCAGAAGCCCGTTTCCCTTCTCGGAAAGGTTTGGCAATTGAAATTCTGAGTTCGGACGCCCGTTTGCCGCAAAAACCGCAAAACCGGCCGATTTGCAACTTGGCTAGTTCCTGCACCTTTGTAACAAGTCCTTGACAACTGAGATTCACCTATCACACAAAACAACTCAGGGGAAAAAGGTTAGAGGAAAACGTTCTCTCTCTCTCACCTCTCTCAAGTATATTTCACCTCACACTCACTCAAGTGTTTGGTTCACACAACTCCCCTTTTCCTTTGCAAGGCAAAGCCCTCCCTCACCTTTTCCAATGCACTAGGCAATGCTCTCAACTCAAAATTTTCACTTAGTAACAACAAATCTGCAAGAGCCAAAGATAGTCCACTAGGCAAACAAGTGTTCTATGATGCAATATATCCTCAACAAGTAAACCTCAGAAAACATACACCAAAATAGCAACAAATACGAGCCTTCTGGCGAGTATTTGCTTAGTCCCTAACAAGTAGTTAGTCAAGGCAATAATAAGCGTTTTTCCCCAAAACGTGCGGGTTGTGTTTGGGGTTGGCCAAAACACTCTAAGACAAGATGATAACACACACAAGGGCAAAGATTGATAACACTTCAAACAACTTCTTTCTTCAACACTTCAAACAACTTCTTTCTTCAATCAACACTTCAAAAAACTTCTTTTTTTTTCTTTTTTTTGCTCGACTTTTACTGAAATATATATGTTCTGTTTTTTTTTATATAACAAGGAATAACCAAAACTAGAACTTCTTTGTCTTGTTTTTTTTTTGTAAAGGCCAACAACAAGATCTCTCTAAGGACTCACAAGAGTGAAGATTAAAGCACAAAATTTCTGGGAAAACTACTCAAAATTGCAGAAACTAAAAACAAGTTTAGGTAAGCAATTCGTACCCCGAAAGCTTGAGGAACTTGCACCGTTGGACTCTGATACCACTTGATGCACTCTTCATCGGTTGAACGCGAGGATCCACCGGTGATCGTTCCTTCCGTCCACTTCTTTTTTATTGCTTTATGTTTTTTTGATATGCCAAGCAAGGATCGTCCAGCCTCTCACCTTGGATCTCCTTGGCTCGAGATCTTCTCCCTCGGAATCTCACTTTGGGATTGGATCTCCTTTGTCCTCCTAGCCTTTCACCGTAAGGACACCACTCAGCCTCTCACCTCGTGGGTTTCAAAACTTCGGCCTCTCACCTAGTTTCTAGGGTTGTTTTGTTCAAAGTAAAAACACAACTTGATTGAAGAATCACTCTTATATTTTGTCTCCTAGAAAAGGGTGTGGGAGAGGCCTTATATAGGCTGAAAAACTCAGCACCTAAACTCCCACAATTAAAGGGTTACAAGTTCAAAAGTTGTGGCAATTAAAAAAAAGGAAAAACAAAGGGCTTTCACCACATAAAAGCAGGCACACAAAGGGCCTAAAAACCATAACATGGCCGGCCATTTGGAAGCTCCAAGAGGCAAAATGTGGCTGTCAAAAACCCAACATAAAAGTGTGGTAATCACCCTCTTGAATGGTTAGTTTAATGCAAGTGAACATTTTATTTCACTTGTATTAAACAACCCACTTTATTCCATAATATCATAAAAATATCATGAAATAAAGTCAAACATGACCACTTATTACATACAAAATAAAATACAACTATAAGGTCCATTAAGACGAGCCGGAACCGGAAGCTTCAATCGCCTCAAGCATGTTCACCATTTTGTGTTCAAGGTCGGACCAACATGTCGGAGCTCCAAAAGGATGGTAGATCAACGTGGTTTGTCCTAGCATGCGAGCTCTAGCTCGAGTGAGAGGTGGTGATGACCTAGGTGCCGGCACATCACTCTCGTTGCTTAAGTCCGGCGGGCTCACATCAGTTGTTAAATTGTTTTAGGGGCAATATTAGTCATTAAAATATAATATTATTTTCGTGAACAATTAGTATATCAGTTGTTGAACATTGATTTACCGTATAAATTAATTAAACACTTAACGTTATCATAATTCTATTAGAGACAATATAATATTCTCATTAATTATTACCATAAACAATTTTAAATCTTGGACGTTCATCTATATTAATCCATCGGCTATTATAAGTCCATATTTTCTACTCTAAGAGAGGTTCCTACATGATCCTATATATATATGTGTGTGTATGTGCGCGCGCGTGCGTGTTAAATTTAGAACATGAAATTATCCAATCATGTTATAATTAAAAGTGGAAAGATTTTTTTAAAAAATAACTGATAAAATATCTTAAAATATGTAAAAGATTGTAGTAAGATATAAAATTATTGTTAATTGTACAAATTTAACATATATAGTATAATATTGATGTTTGAAAAGTAAGTATGGTAAGTGTATATATATTTTGTCTTATAGGATAGTTATTTAAATATGAGAGATGTCTACTATATATATTTTTTGAAAAATCAAAATTACGTAAAATTGACATGTGGCATTGAATAGATAGGAAGCAACACGTGGCACATATCCTAATATTTATTAGATGAATACATTTTTTTAATTTATAAAACACTTTTGATGTATCGTGGTTTAAATTAATTAACCGGGAAAAAGTTTGAAATTACTTTTACATGTTATTATCAAATTACTTATATTTTTGATAAACAATTAAAAAAAAAACTTTAATCTAGACAATATCACATATACTAATTCTTGTACTATATTAAGGGTGTAAAAATAAGTTAATACCCGTTACCTATTATATAGATGGTAAAATGGTATAAACATTTTTAAAAGAAAAAAAAAAGAATTTTAAAATAGGGAACTTTGAAAATATTCAATTCAAAAAGTTATCTTAGGTAATTATAAATGCAATTCTTAAAGAAAAGAAAAAAAGAAGAGGTAGTCTTTGTATTGTAATAAAATAGTACATTTGGTAATTTAATGAGCATTTACTTTCTTTCTTTCTTTTTTTTTTGAAAATGGAAAGCGGTCGAGGAGATAGTTCAACCTAAAATATCCTTGTGGATGAGAACACGAAGTTCGGGGTCTTCAGAAAAATTGGTGTTGGGGGTCGAGTTTCCCATATGGGTCAATCGGTCAGCAACACAGTTTATTTCTCTGAAAATATGTCTAATACGGACCTCGTCAAAGAAACGAAGATTCAGTCTGGAGTCGGATATAATCATCTCGGCCTCCCATGGACAGCTCCACAAACCTTGGAGTGCCTTGATTACACACAAGTTATCACCTTCGATTTCGATCTTTTTAATCTGTAGTCTAATCGCCTCTTGTGACCCGGTTTTGAGGGCAAAGGCTTCAGCTTTTATAACCAGATTAAAATAATTTTTGTTTGCGTCGAGGCTAACAACATCACCATTGTGATTCCGGATTACATATTCAATAGATGTTATACCGGAATCGAGTTTTGAACCATCAAAGTTAAGTTTAAAGAAGCCGGGTTTTGGTTTATCCCATTTAATGCTGTGTTTTTTCCTTATGTTTGAGTTATAATTCTTTGGTTGTTGTTTTATGTTGTAATCGTCTTCATCAATAATGTTTGTTTTCCAGTTATGAATTTGGTTTTTAATGAAAGTAATTACTAATTACTATATTATTCGAGCCCATAGGTTCATTATTAAAGATAATTTTGTTCCTGAAGAACCAGATATTCCACCATACAGTTGCGAGACATGCGAATTTGTTTGTTCCTATTTTGTTTTTAATACCTTGTAGGATGAAATGAGCTTTTTTGTTTTAGAGGTTATTTTTGTTAAGTTCGGTGAGAAAGAATTTTCAAAAAGAATTTGAAAAATGAAATTATATAATCCTCTTATAAGTGAAAGCAGAAAGATTTTAAAAAAAATATTTGATAAGGATATCTTATAATATGTAGAAGATTGTGGTAAGATAAAAAAATGGTAATAATACATGTATTGTCTATATTAATGATTTTTATAAATTAATTAGTTAGTAAAATTGTAAAATGAAGATGCATGAGAAATTGACATGTGACACAAAGATACCAAGAAGATGATACCTAGAAAAAAAATTGGTTTAGCTTTAATAGTAGTATATAGATTAGAGATTTCCAATTCAGATGTAATCTCTATAAATTCGACATTCGATTTACTACAACTAACCCATCAATCCTCGCATGTAGGTTTTAGGACCATCAAATTTTTGACACCATTGGCCAAGAAGTACCAATAATGTTTTTATTCTTTCTAATTTTTGGTTATTCTAAATCTCTTTCTTTTGGTTATTCTTTTTTTTTTGTTAAAGGGGGAGGATCGGTGCCTCCGCGCATCTAAACGCGCTTTTATTCATAAAAGAAAAGGGCTAAGTAGTAATCACTCGGGGGATAGCCCGACCCCTTACATCGCTTTGTAAATGATCAACTAGACAACTACACCCTCGGGAGGGTCAAACAATACACTTAGTCCAACAGGAAAATTAAAAGCAAGACAAGCAAGAAAACCCGCGACATTGTTCGCTTCACGGGAAGCATGACGGTACTGGATAGCCCAGTCCCTTCTTAAAAAGTCTTGGCACTTTCGGATCCAACTAGCGAGAGGGTGACAACGAGGTAACGTTTTACCTAGAAGTGTGATTACCAAATGTAAATCTGATTCTAGAGACACTCTCCGGTACCCACACTCCCAAGCCAATTTCAAACCGTGATAAATGCCCCAAAATTCCGCCATTGGTACTGTACACATACCAAGGTTTATAAGGAAACCTCGTTGCCATTCTCCCACATTATTCTAAGTATCTTTTATGCTGATTTTTATCTCCCTTTCCGTCTTTGCTTTGCCCGTTAGGTTGGTTGATTCAAAGAGTGCAGTTCATAAATTTTGGGTTCTAATTGTCTATGCCAAAATGTGTGACCCGATTGGAATCTAGAAAAATCAGGTGAATTGCACAACTAAACATGCCCTTAGTATCTTGTACTTGTCATGCTGTCGTATTTGGCTTTTCCACATAAATTGAATTTTGTTATCGTCTTGGTGTGGGCACATTGTTAAGGTTTCATACACATAGTAACCTAAATAAGCAAGAAGGTAACCATATACAACGAAATTTATCAATGCTACAAGAGATTAACTTAACAAATTTATCAATGCTACAAGAGATCCCAATTGCAAATTTAACAGCTATAAATTAACTACAAATTTCAAAGCAATTTTTACACAGATTATCATGTCATGAAGATTAACTTAACAATTATCAACAAGAAACCATTAACTAGCTGCAGAAACTAAACTCGAATACTTGAAATCTAGTTTCCGCCAAAAATCCTGTCAACTAATTCAAACCAAAACTCAGCAAGGTGGAACTGACCAGACTTGGATTGAAGCGGAGAATAACAGCAAATACATCATCAACATAGGTAAGTCTGAGGCAACACCGAGAGAAAATAAAAGAGGATATAAAGATACAAGTATGTGGGGACTTACCAAGCTGTCGTCGAAGTCGTTTGTGGCGGCAGGGCAAAACTAGAGGTTCGAGTGAGAGGTAAGAATCAAATGGATGGAGAGGGAGTAGCTAGAGAGATGAGGGAAGTGTAGAGAGGGCAAGGGAATGATATCATATGCTCAGCCCTTGGTAAAAACTAGGGTTGATGCAATCCAACTAGTAAAAACTATAGATTTGGAGACTGGACCAGCACCTGGGTTTACAGTAGGGTTGTTAAAATAAACCCGTCTCCTTTTTGGTAAATTTACACCTATAAACTACTCAATAAGCTAAAGTTTGTTCAATTAACTTTCTATTTTAGCTATTCAATAAGCTTTAACAAACAGTAAGTTTCAGCTTTAACTTCAACTCCGTTACATGCTCCCAAACTAATCCTCTATAAGTTACACATTTTGAATCTCTATAAAATCTTATTCGGTGGTAGGAACTAGGAGAAGTAAAATAGAAAATATTCAAGTCCCAAATTTACCAACCTCATAGTTCTCACATCCTTGCTACATGTTAGCTTGTTTCTTTGATGTTTGATAACAGAGACTTAATTGTTCTACTTGTAAGTAATCAGCACCCTAAAACTCTATGCAAGTAGCAACTTGATGATTAAAACTGACAAAGAAAATCAGGATAGCAATCATAGATACAACTGTGCAGAAGATTAATTTCATCAAAAGATGATGAGATGTGCACAAATTAGAGTTCCAAATGTTATCATACACGGCATTCAGAAAAAATAAGAACAAAATTAACAATGAAATTGCAAGGCTGTAAATCAAACTCTCAAAGAAGGCAAGAAGACAAGTCTTGGCTTGATTACCAGTTTACCACTATAGGCAGCCCCTTGAGAATAAGTGGTTTTGTGCTTACTTATTCATCAAAAGATGATGCAATGTGCACAAATTAGAGTTCAAAACACAAAGCAGGACATGTGCCAAAGGCAAAATCAACAATAAGTACTTTAAATTCTGTCTTGATTACCACGCTATCAGCCAGTCCATTCAAGATTCGGTGGATTTGATAATGAAATTCTGGCGACTTATGGGGTTCATTACAACAGGAGGTCCAGCGGTACGAGGCCAGGCCTGGAACTTCTTGTCGGTCTCTTCCCACCATTCACGGTTGGAGACTGTTGAAGGAGTAGTACCTGGATGCATTAACTTGTGAGCTCTCATGGCCAAAATCAACAATAAATGGAAGAACTGCTCTGTACAATCATTTGTTTACCTCCAAACAACTTCTTATCCGAAATGGTGGTATCCACGACATAAGCCAAAGCAAATGTTGCAACCGTAGAACCAAGAATGTATTTGGTTGTCATATTTTATCTAGCAAAATTGCAGAATCAAATAAATGATAAGTAGAATTGTGAACAAATCAACAGTTTTTTAGAAAATTATGAAGAGCACAGTCAAGGAAATCACAAGTAGAAGTGATAACCAAATTGAATCAAAAGCATTGGGGATATTCAATTGAAAAATGTATGGAACTTTTGTATTGAAGTGATTTCAATTCAAATCTCCATAGCTCAAATGACAATATCCAATTGTGGATTAATATCTGATGCGATGTTCGCAATCCAGATCTCGTGAATTCCCAACGAAGAACGGTCAAACACGGTGATAATGATAATAATAAAAAAAATTGCCAGGATCGATTGTAGAGCGAGAATCGGGATAAAATCAATATTAAGCTGAAACGATCAATCGGAGAGGTAATCAAAGGTATATACTGATGCAATAACTAGCCCTAAATCACGAACCATCACTAATCTAAAAAATGTTGAGAAAACTGATAACAAACAGGTATCATCTGAAATCAATGAAAAGAGGGCGAAACTGACTTACAACGAGAGGTGGGCGAGTGCCTAGACTGCGAGTGATTTGCTATGGAGAGACGATGAGCTGGTGTTCGTTGTTACTAGGGTACTCCGGCTCTGCGGGGGCGTTCTGGGATTTGGGCGAAAATGACGTTGAATTGAATCTTAAAGCTAAGGGTACGAGGACCGTAAAATTTTGAACATAATCAAAAAAAAGTAAAAAAAATATAAGGAAAATAATTTTAATTGTTCTTTTGAATATATTTTATTTTTTAATATTGTTTGTATGTATAATTTTAAAAAACTTGAAACAAATCAGTGCAGGGCACGGAAAATACACTAGTTTTTTTTATACAAGGTAAGCAGAATAGATGGGTCAGATTATAGACACCGACCGCCCTAAAGCATACTTACGGATGAGTACAATCACATCGTATCGGAGATCTCTTCTTGATCTTCAGTTGCAGAAAGTTCGTGTCTTGCGAGCTTATCCGCTACCGTGTTGATTTCCCTGAATGTGTGTGTGGTGTTTGCTTGAGAGAAGTCTGAGATGTTGGCGGAGATGTCTGAAATGATCATGTATGTCTCCCAAGGAGTTTTTCAAGTGTGGTTGATCGAATTGATCAGCATCAGGTTGTCCCTCTCAATCTCAATAGCCGAAATCCCTAATTGTTTGGCCTTGTGTAGGTCTTCCCGCAGAACGAAAGCTTTTGCCTCAAGAATAGAATCCGCATTACATCTTCCTTTTTTGCGAGTCAAATGGTGGTCATGGTTATCACGAATGATGAAGCCAAAGGCAAATTGGTTGGTGTTGTTTGATGATGCGTCAAAGTTAAGCTTAACAAAGTTTACTTTTGGTTTTTGCCAACTGATATTCTTGGTCTTCCTTCTTGGTTTTCTATATTGTTGGCATTTGGTCGACTGTTTAATGTTGGCTTCCCGATCATCAATTTGTTTTAGTGCAATTTGTTTTAGATTCTATGTTAGTCTTTTATTGTTGAAGATTGTTTGATTTCTGTCCAACCAAATATTTCACCAAATCATTGTCAATTGTCTAAGCTCTTGAGGTGAGATTTTGTCCTTCAATACTAGGAGTGTATCATATGTAGAATGATTATCTATATCAATATCCTTAAGGATGGTTGATATTTTGGTACTATCCATGGTCTGGTGAGTATATTGACACTAAAAAAAAAGGTGTTTGGCACTTTATGTATATAAATTACAATATACGCAATGCATAGCTACCGAAATTTTTTGTTTATCAAGGTTTTCTCTTGTTGAGAGGCCATTTAGAGCCATTTTTCACAAGAAATTTTGAATTTTTAGCATGATGCTCATGTTTCATATCCAAGTTTTGTCTTCCGATACCCCAACTTTTCGCCTTTGAATCATGTTTATTGTAGACTTAGTGGATATCAACCGTCATCATTTGTTGACCAGTAGATTTTATCCCTGATATCATTTGTTGGCATGTTATACGTCTTTATTTTATTAATGATGTTGGTTGGAAGAATGCCTTCAAGTTGATCAAGATGTTGTTCGTTCCACTTTTTTCCAAAATAAAGGATCCTACCTTTTCCATTGGTTTAATTAAGGTTCGATCAAACACTATAGAGGCTAATGGTTCCTCTAGTAACCATCTTCTTCCCAGAACTTTACAATATTTCCATCCCCGACCCGCCATCGTAGACCTTTATTAAACTTTTCTTTTAGTTTGATCAACTTTATTTTTTTTTATCGTCAAGATGTATTTTTTCCACAATCGTAGTTCCATAGGTTTTGCCCCCAAAGGTATTTTTCTTCTATAATTTTGACTCATATATTATCAAGATCTGCCGTAATTTTCCATAGGAGTTTCATTTGTAGTGTCTTGTTCATGTCCTCAGTCTTCCTTATACCTGTGCCGCCTAGGGCTTTTGGTTTGAAGATTTTGTCCAAACTAATTAGTGGGTGATAGTTTGGTCCTTTGTTCCAAAAGAAATTTCTATTTACTTTGTCTAGTTTATTGTGAATGTTTGTAGGTAGTATAAATGCATGCATAAGGTAACTCGGTTGGCTTCGAGGTTTTCTTTAATTAAGGTTGTCCGTCCCTCTTGAGAGAGAGACGATGCTTCCCATGAGGTAAGTTGTTGTCTTGATTTTTGGATGACTGAGTTAAAGATTTCTTTGTCGACCCTTCCATTTATAATGGAGCACCCTAAGTATTGTTCTAGGTTTGTTGATGAGAGATTCAAAGATGAGCTTGAATTCTCCTTTTGTTCGTAAAATCTACGTTACTAGAAGTTTGAAATACGAATTTATGGTTGTTAATTATTTGTCCAGAAGTCTCGCATTAATCATTTAAAACCGACAAAATTTTGTTGCTTGCTTCCATTGTTGCATTAGTTATTATAAAAACTAACCCTTGTTCAATACCTTTTTATATTAAGTTATTTAGTATTATAAATAATAATATAATACTTGTTATATATATATATAATAGTTTTTAAATATAACTTTAAATTTAAAATTCAATTAAATCATGTATAACGCGGATAATATACTAAGTATTATAAATAATATTCTAACATGGATATTAAATTATTTACTTATTTAGTACCAATTTTAATTTTTAACGGCCTATATGGATCCTGGAATAACAACTGACCCGACCCGAGATTTCGTGAGGAAGGACTTTCGGGCCGACCCGGCCACAAAAGAAGTCGAATAATTCAATATCATCTTCGCCTTAATCCCGAACGCCCGCAGAGCCGGAGTACCCTAATAACAAGAAACATCACCAGCTCATTGTCTCTCCAAAGCAAATCACTCGCAGTCGAGGCACTCGCCCACCTCTCATTGTAAGTCAGTTTCACTCTCTTTTCATTATTGATCTCAGATGATTCCTATTTGCTATCAGTTTCCTCAAGATTAGTGATGGTTCGTGATTTAGGGCTAGTTATTGCATCAGTATATACCTTTGATTACCTCTCCGATTGATCGTTTCAGCTTAATATTGATTTTATCCCGATTCTCGCTCTACAATCGATCCTGGCAATTTTTTATTTATTATCATTATCACCGTGTTTGACCGTTCTTCGTTGGGAATTCACGAGATCTGGATTGCGAACATCGCATCAGATATTAATCCACAATTGGATATTGTCATTTGAGCTATGGAGATTTGAATTGAAATCACTTCAATACAAAAGTTCCATACATTTTTCAATTGAATATCCCCAATGCTTTTGATTCAATTTGGTTATCACTTCTACTTGTGATTTCCTTGACTGTGCTCTTCATAATTTTCTAAAAAACTGTTGATTTGTTCACAATTCTACTTATCATTTATTTGATTCTGCAATTTTGCTAGATAAAATATGACAACCAAATACATTCTTGGTTCTACGGTTGCAACATTTGCTTTGGCTTATGTCGTGGATACCACCATTTCGGATAAGAAGTTGTTTGGAGGTAAACAAATGATTGTACAGAACAGTTCTTCCATTTATTGTTGACTTTGGCCATGAGAGCTCACAAGTTAATGCATCCAGGTACTACTCCTTCAACAGTCTCCAACCGTGAATGGTGGGAAGAGACAGACAAGAAGTTCCAGGCCTGGCCTCGTACCGCTGGACCTCCTGTTGTAATGAACCCCATAAGTCGCCAGAATTTCATCATAAAATCCACCGATTCTTGAATGGACTGGCTGATAGCGTGGTAATCAAGACAAAATTTAAAGTACTTATTGTTGATTTTGCCTTTGGCACATGTCTTGCTTTATTTTATTGTGTTTTGAACTCTAATTTGTGCACATTACATCATCTTTTGATGAAATAAGTAAGCACAAAACCTCTTATTCTCAAAGGGCTGCCTATAGTGGTAAACTGGTATACAAGCCAAAACTTTTCTTCATGCCCTTCTTTGAGAGTTAATTTTACAGCCTTGCAATTTCATTGTTAATTTTGTTCGTATTTTTTCTGAATGCTGTGTATGATAACATTTGGAACTCTAATTTGTGCACATCTCATCATCTTTTGATGAAATTAATCTTCTGCACAGTGGTATCTATGATTTCTATCCTGATTTTCTTTGTCATTTTTAATTATCAAGTTGCTACTTGCATAGAGTTTTAGGTTGCTGATTACTTACAAGTAGAACAATTAAGTCTCTGTTTTAAAACATAAAAAAAAACAAGCTAACATGTAGCAAGGATGTGAGAACTATGAGAGTCTCTGTTTTAAAACATCAAAGAAACAAGCTGACATGTAGCAAGGATGTGAGAACTATGAGGTTAGTAAATTTGGGACTTGAATATTTTTCTATTTTACTTCTCCTAATTCCTACCACCGAATAATATTTTATAGAGATCAAAATGTAATTTATAGAGGGTTAGTTTGGGAACATGTAACGGAATTGAAGTTATTGTTTGTTAAAGCTTATTGAGTAGCTGAAATAGAAAATTAATTGAACAAACTTTAGCTTATTGAGTAGTAGTTTATAGGTGTAAATTTACGAAAAAGGAGACAGGTTTATTTTAACAACCCTACTGTAAACCCAGGTTCTGGTCCAGTCTCCAAATCTATAATTTTTACTAGTTGGATTGCATCAACCCTAGTTTTTACCTAGGGTTGAGCATATGATATCATACTCTTGCCCTCGCTACACTTCCCTCATCTCTCTAGCTACTCCCTCTCCATCTATTTGATTCTTTAGTTTTGCCCTGCTGCCACAAACGACAACGACGGCAGCTTGGTAAGTCCCCACATACTTGAATCTTTACAACCTTTTTTATATTCTCTCTGTGTTGCCTCAAATGTATCTATGTTGATTGATGTATTTGCTGTTATTCTCCGCTTCAATCCAAGTCTGGTCAGTTCACCTTGTTGAGTTTTGGTTTGAATTAGTTGACAGGATTTTTGGCGGAAACTAGATTTCATTATTCAAGTTTAGTTTCTGCTGCTAGTTAATGTTTTCTTGTTGCAGGTTGTTAAGTTAATCTTCATGACTTGATAATCTGTGTAAAAATTGTTTTGAAACTTGTAGTTAATTTATAGCTGTTAAATTTGGTTGCGTCCCAATGCTAATGCTTATACTATCGTCGTGTTTTTGATGAACCTCATGTCGAGGGTTTTAGTTTACTTGTTCAAGGATTTGCACAGTGCTAGCCTATCACTGTTATATTCTCTGTTATTTTTTTTAAAAAAATTTCAATAGCATAAAGAAGAGACTATATTAAGAAAACTTGTGTGCATCTCTGTATATGACTTCCTTCTATGTGTATGAAACCTTAACATTGTGTTCACACCAAGACGATCACAAAATTCAACTTAGGTGGAAAAGCCAAATACGCCACCAGGACAAGTACCCAATACTCACTCGATTTTTTAGATTTTAATTGGGTCACATACAAACATGCACATTTAATTTAAGATTTATAAAATGTATATGAATTTTAAAATATATTTGAAAGGAAAATCTTTGAAATGGAGAATCCTGATAGAATTTTGGAAAATTTCCCCTCCTGTCCTTTTTGCTTGGTTCTTCTATTGTCTATCGATTTCGTTGAACCAGGAGAAGGAAAAAATCGAGAGAGTCTAGAGCGGAAGAATAATCTCTTTTTTTTCTCCGGCGGAAACAACTTCCTTCTCCGACTAGGTTTTCAATGGTTTTTGGTGAAATTTCTCTCTTCCTCTTCCTTGTATTGGAGGGTCTCATTTGTTCCCTTTCCTATTCCTTCTTCACCCTTCCTTGTTCTTTGTGGTATAGATCTTGTTATTCCCAATATCTCACAGATTTGCAGCAAATTTATCCCGATACGGATTTCCCTGTTTTATATCTAATTTAGGTGTAAATTCTAATCCTCATATGAAATTGAAACCTAGCTTTGTTTAATTAAGAGATAATCGATTGAGTTTTCAGTAATTCATTTTAAATTTAGTTTAGAGTGTGGAAATGGGATTGTAATTTTGTGGACTTCTTGGACATGCTACACAGATGAATCGAAGAAATCATGTAAAAATCAAAGCAATCATGCAAGGAAAACCGTTGAGGGCATTATTTTCCTTTTCATGTTTGAAATTCCTATTAATCTAATAATATAATAAAATGTATGGAACCACAAGTCTACATCATTGTTAGTGTAGTACACGATTCATCACATCAAGTTTGAATTTCAAACCTTGAATTGAGCATTGTTCACTATTCATTAATGTGCAAATTAGTATAGTAAAGAAAACAAGTAACAAGGGATGAGCATGGATCAGTAGAATTAAGTAGAATTAAGAGGGGTGATACATGTAACAAGTATCTAAACGGTAAAGGTAAAGCAAAATAAACAATTAAGGAAAATCTAGGTTAGAAGACTAATCCTCCCGAACCAATGCTAGTAAGCTAAGTAAAATGGATGATCAAATTATATGAATAAACGAAGCAAAGCATGATTCATAATCTAGATATTACTCGAGTAGTGTTTGTTAGCCAAACACCAACTATCAAAAATGATGACATATCAAGTGATACAAAGCATTACAAGGTATGATAGAATCAAGACAAGTAATCAAAAGCATTATAAGACATGATACATCCCAGATGGAAACATGTAGCTAAGCATATAAGGTATTGAATGACATCCATGGGAAACATACTTTCCGAGTATACTCGCTTGACCAAACTCTAGGTCTCCAATGAAATCATACAAAGCATGACAACTAAACAAACCACCTCTTGAGGTAGCGTGAAACACTTCATGCATGCATGGTGTGTGTCATCACATCATAAGACTTAAGCATGGTAGACATTGTCACAATACCATCCAAGTTAAGTCTAGGCACAAATGAAAGCAATAAAGTATATACATGGCTACAAAGAGGGTCTCATATGTTGCAAACATGCTCTCAAATGGATAAACACATAGCTAGAGCTTTCTTACCCACTCGAAAGGCATCTGGTCAAACAATTCATGATGATCTAACATGAAAGCACAAACCATCTACACATAAATCGTACTCATTCATAGAAGATGATCGACCATAGCAAGACACACACTCAAACAAAGTGGTGACCAATTGTTTGTGAGAAATGCCTAAACATGCACATCTAAAACACTCTACATTGTAGGATATCAATAATAAGTTTGAAAGAATATCCTCAAGGTTTTAAAATATTCATGTTTGTTACTCATTTACACACATAAATCCTTTCAAAAGATAGATCTACACAATACAAAGCAAGCATAGCATGTTTTAGGTATTTTAAGCACCAAACATAGAAAAGATATACTCTAACATGCTTCAAACGAAATCAAACTTAACCAAACTTATCATAAATAGATATATCTTGACAAAATAACAAATTTTAAAGCAAGAAGGGAGTGATTTGGAGTAACCAATCAAAAGTTATAGCAAAATCAAGACCAAAGAACACCACACTTGTTCTCGTGGGTTCCTCCAAAAGCCTCTCTTTTTGTGGCTACCAAAAACCCTATATCTAGAAGAATGAGGCTTCACTTCTTATTGGGTGATCTAAACAATAGTCAAAGTTTGTATTTATAGAGTTTTGGAGGTGATCCAAACCTAGAAATCATCCATTGGCCAACATGAAGTGTGATGTCATCCAAGTAGTGGTCTAGTAGTGGGTCAACTCCGTCCAACACATGGGGGGAGGCAAACCGTGCCATTTGACACTGCCAAGTTGAGCTTTGGAAGCCCTAACTCGGCTGAGTGAGTCCTAACTCGGTCTAACACTCCAGGCTAGGGGTCTTGACTAGGTGTTGATTCTTGAAGTTTGACAATTTTTTAAGGTCTTCATTGAGGATTCAACTCTCTGTGTAAACTACAAAGTTGTATACCTTTAAAATACCTTTCCTACGAGTATTTGTGGGTCTTCTAATTCATTTTGAGGCCTCATGTAACTTCATTTTGATAAAAATGTGCAAAAGTGGCCTCTTAAGTTTTCTTGTTTTCATAAGTTCTCATTGTCGGGTTCTTGTTTCTTCTTGAGAGTTTCCAAAATGCTCATGGAGGTGAGGTGGATTGGAATGATGATGGTGATGATGAACCCTTTTTTCTTTGGTCTAGGAATCTTGCATATTTGATCCTTTTTATTTCTTTTCCGAGCCAAAACACCTAAAATCACAAAAAGAGGAAAGTAGATATATATCTCTTTTGCAGCATTAAGCATAAAGTGACGTAAAGATGTCAATGTCCATGCAAAAAAGACAAAACAAAATAAAAGGACATCTAAAAGCCTCTAAAAACGTAGCATGAAAACATGTTATTCGTGGTGTCGATTCATTCTTTGCGCCGAGCTCGAATCTCGACTTCAAGGCTTTTTAGGGCTTCTAGGGGCATGTCATGTTGGTTCTTCGATCTGTAGTCATGTCTGATGTTTCTATATTGCGCTTGACTTTGGGGAAGATTGAACACTCGTATTTCAACCGAAATGTGCCGAAAATGGCCTCGAATGCCTGAAACATGAAATAAACCAAGGTATACGCCGAAATATGGAAATGGAAGCATTCTATATCAAAACTAAGAATATGCAAGCTATATGGATATGAAAATGCATGATTCTAACAATTATAACGCGGGACAATTGGAGGACATCAAGAAGTCGACCATTTACTTATCCACACTTTTGTAGAGAGGTGTCACCTTGAGAATAGCAATTTCCATCTTTCATGGGCGCGAGATGACGATTACTTTCACGACATCAATATATTGACGGGGTTGTGTATTGTGAGCACTTGGCACTCCGTTAACCCCAAAAGGCCGTACTTCATGTTGAGCTCCACATATTGATTTCCGAGGTAAAGGCCCACATTCATTAGATTGTTCTTCAAATCGAGCCTTTGAGGAAGATTTGGACAACTCTCATCGCACACAAACCTATCATCATGATACATACATTTCTTTTTTTATTCATATCAGATTAATATTCGTTATGTGGGTCGTTGACGAACTGTTTAGTGAGTCGTTGACCTACTGTTTTGTGGGTCATTGACCTATACTATTTGAGTAGTTAATTACGTGGATTACGATAATTTATTTTAAAGATTTTATGTTTAATATTTTGCATTTAATATTTTTTTGATATTTATATTTTTACTGATTTTAAGTTTAGTATTTCTCTGAGTTATAACTTTTTAAAACGAATTTTTCTGTTTTTTTAAACGATTGCACATTACTTTTTATTCTTGGAACTATTAGATTTTTTTGGAGTATTTCGATTTTTTTAATGATTTTAAGTTTAGTATTTCGGTAAGTTGTACTTTATTTAACGACTTTTCTTTTTTTTAAAGGTTATTTTAGGAACGTTTTTTCCTTAATTTTTTTGAACGATTATAAGCACAATCTGTTTACGTTAAATATTTTCAGGAATTTTGTTATCCCACATCGATTATCAAGTAAGACTAATAAATTGAGAACTTGTATAAATAGAGGGTTTGAATATTAAATAAATCATACATTTTTATAATCATAAATATTTATTTTCGGAGATTTTGCTATCTCACATTTATTTGTTTAAAAAATATAATTGATAATAAAAACTCCAAAAAATAATTTCAAAAATCTAGTCTGAATGGTTCCATTAAAATAAAGATCAGAAGAGAACAAAGTCATTAGAGACAAACAGATAAATCGGAGAAAAAGACATATAAAGGCGGACAACAACACGAAGATCAAAGATGAAGCGGATAGTTAGCGAGCTAAGCACTATCAATTTTATATAAATCTATATTATAAAGTGAAAAATGCGGACAACAACACGAAGATTAAAGATGAAGCGGGTAATTAGCGAGTTAATCACTGTCATATTTTTATAAATCTAGTAAATAAAGTGAAAAAGGGGGAAAATAACAACAAGTACGAAACATAAAGTCACCTAGTTGTTTTGACCGACGTTTTCAAAAAATCAAAAAGCCCTCTTCAGTCATGTACTAAAAGATCAAATAAAAAAGATCCCAAATTCTCAAAGGAAAGATCATATACAAAAGCATGAAGAGATAGAGAAAGTAGGAGGATAAATTGAATTTAGGTATTAAAAGAAATCAGTATAAAAACAACAAATATGGGCGGATCGCCGACCCAGGATGTGATAATAAATGTTCCGTTCAATCTAACAGTTTAAACTTTTAGGCGAGTCAAAAGAATCGCGACAACAATATTAGCCTCTAAATTTTTTTTACTTTTGTTTTGTATTGATCGATCTCGAAATATTATAAATATATGTCCATCATATCTTTACTTCAACCACTTTCATTCTCATAATCTATCTCACGTTGGTTGAAAATTTTGCATAAATTTCAAATCCCTTCATTCCTATAAACAAACAGATCCGTATCGAGCATTAAAATATTGGATACACCCAACATAAATTATACTATGTAATAGACCTAATATCAATAATAGGTTGTTCAAATATCAATTCGTGGGAATTTGAAACGAAAAGATCTTGTTGGACTAGATCATTACACTAAAATTTTAAATGGCCTAATTTTGGGCTAACGAATATTTAATGTTTAACGAAATATAAGAGAGAACGGAATTCAACACATTTTTATAGTGTCTTACACTTAAGACGATTTTATTGAGGAGTTTCATTAACCCATGAAACAAATTATTTGGATAAATGGATAATGACACGATACATTGAGTACTAAAATCCCCTACAAAAATTTGTGCCGGGGACGAGAAATCTATTCTAGATTCGGGGTGATGCTCACATACTCAAACGAAAAGAACCTCGTGTCACTCACTGAATCTACAAAGTGTGACAATCAAATTTTGAAGGTATATCACATAAAAAAATAGTCTAACCGATTCGAGATTGAACCCAAATATCAGTTCAATAAAAACCTTATGGTCCGGGACCCGATGAATAGACAACATGACTCATCTATTCAATATACATATATTAAAGTAGAAGATCGTTCACACCCGTGTCATTCTCTTTTCACATGCATTTGTATTTTATAATTATGTTAAATTAACAAATAAATAAAATATCGTTGATATAGACAATAAATATATTGTTTCCATTTTTATCCTTACCACAATTTTCAACATATTTTTATGATATTCTTATAATTTTTTTTTACTTTTATTTATAAGGATGATTAAATAATTTCTTATTCTAATTCCAGCATGTAAATATATCATTCTTATAATAATTGGGGAATAATTGCTATATTATTATTATAATATAATTGATACTTTCAAAGATAATATTTAAAACCATGTAAGATAAATATTTTTTTATTTATAAATTTATAAAAATTGTTTATCTAATAAAATTTAAAATTATACTAGTTCCTCCAACCGTAACTACGTTAGTGTTTACTTATTTTAGGTGACCTTTATCAAATAACTTTAACTTGGAACATACTATATTTACTTGGAAAATTTTCCGAAATTAGGGTTTGTTAATTTTACTTGATTATTGAGGGAAGCAAAAACCCTGTGAAGTGTGTTAGCGTAAGCCCTATCATCAAAGCCACAATAGAACGCCTCCTCCTCACCGTCGTCCGTCGCGCCAACCACCAGCCCCCGACCGTTTTCTCACTCCACCACATCTACCGTCTTTTCAATGGATTCTCTGTTATGGTTTCGAGAGACGACTGTTGAAGTCGATGACAAATCGCACGGCCAAAAGCTGGTTCCATGGCTAAGCTGGGATGAATGGGAACTCGTCAGAACATCCCTCTTTTCTAATTCGCCGGATTCTATTGCTTTTGCTCTTGATAGAGTAAGGAACCCTAACCTACCTCTCTTATCTCACCTTCTTCTGCTGCGATTCGATTCTTTTGAACTAGAAAAACAAAACGCATAGTTGTTCATTATGCAAATTGCTGTTTGATGTTGTTGGAATAGATAGCTGCTTGGAGAAGCCGCGGATGTTTGCCGGTTACAGTCGAAGTTACGGCCTCGATAATCAAAATTCAGCAGAAAGACCCCGTTTTCAGGTACTGTTCTAGTATTTTCTTTGTGTAAAGAAATTTATTAATCTGTCAGATCTTTTATCACTGCCGTGCTGCAATTCTTGCTCCTTAAGTAATTATTGTCATCATTCTTTTTTGAAGGGCGGACTCAAGCAGTGATGCTTCGGACGATGAGGAAATACTTGCTATGCTTTATAGCATGGCAGTTATGAGGTACCTTTAAATTACCGGCTCTGGTATAAGCTAATAATGTATATTATGATCATGAAACAAGCGTTTCCAATAGTCTGTTTCACGAGAAAATTCGAAAACTCGATAGACAGATTGAAACCTGCTGTTGATTTGCTGAATTCTGTTTCACGTAATCAATTGTGTGAAACAAGTGAAAATATATGGTTAGGAGTTGGGACTGCCGAGCTATGTCAAATGGAAGTGTTTAATGTAGCTGACATAGTTTAAGGTAACAATACACAATTACCCGTTCCTGAGTTTCCCAAACAGAAAACTCTGTTCTTGGGAGTTTCCGAGTAACATAGCTGCTGAGATGAAGGGTGTATAGGAGGAACAAATTCAAAGTGGATTTAAAAAGAATGAACTTTTGATTATGGGGCTGTCAATCTTTTTCAAGTTTGCTGTCAGCGCTGAGATTTTGTGATGTATTTTATTGGTTTTTTTCATGCTGTACATATTAGTGCCAGGATTTTGTGGTCAGTTTCCGACATATTTGCTAAATTTTTGTGCATGCCTGAATGTGGATTTAATGCTTTTGATTTGTTTGAATGAAGGCTGGTGAATGGACTTATAGAAAAGACACGGCGCAGGACTGAAGTTTCAATTTCCGAGGCAGCAGCAAAGATTGATATGCCGCGTATGCTGATTGATGTCCGTCATGGTAAGGAACACCAATCCTTTTCTTATGGTTCGACAAGTCATTCTTGTCTCTCAGCTAATCAACTAGTTGTTATAAAACAGCAACATAAGTAGACCTTTCTTTTTTTATCAATTTCATGCCTGAATATCCCATTAGTTAGACATGGCATGGCAGCATTATATACTTTGTTTCCTTTATTCCTGTCTCCGTTGACTATATGCATTCTGCAGAGGCTTCTCATCGTGAACTTCCTTCACTTCACCTGCTCCGTCAAGCCTCTACCGAGGTATGCTTCCAATTCAAGAATTTTCCACATTCAAATAGCTCAAAACTTTTACTATATCTGCCAAACACTAGAAAAGACGTATCAGTTTCCCTTTCCACTTTGGGAGAAGTCCTGATCAAATAAAGCAGGGACTGATAGTTGCGTTATAAGTTCTTTTTCTTAGTTCCTTTTCAGCTTGTGGATGTCTATTGTTGTCTTAACTAGAGATTTTGTCCCAGGCCCTTAATTGGTTGAAATCCTTCTATTGGGATTCTCAAAAGGAGGCGATTCCATTTCGAGGGGGTGAGAATAGAAGTGTTAGGGAGGAAATTAGCTCTAAATTGCATCAGTTGGCTCTTGATTTGAAAAAGAAGCAGAGCCTAAGACTGCATTCCTCTGATGTCAAAGAAAAACGTAAGTGAAATCTCTTTTATCCTTTTCAAGGCTTAGAAAGTTTTAGCACAATGAACTTATTATATTTTACAAAGTAATATGATTGTATTGCCTGTGGTCTGTAAATTGTAGAATGATCTTTTCACCTTGCTTTATGAGTATTCCAATATCATTGGAGCATATCTTGACAATTTCTTTTTTTCTTTTTTCTTTTTTCTTGATGGAAGACAACTGAATAGTCTGACCAATTTTCCACGTAACTTCCACATTCCTACCCGCAGATTTCATGGGATCATGCACTAATAAAAGCTTTTGGTGGTATTTGAACTTTGAAGTCATTGACCTGGTGGATTAGTCTAAATTGAATATGCTTCAATCATTTTGTTTGTTCTTGAAGACATCCATTTGCGGTTGTTAATGTTCCATAATATTACTAGACTGATTTCATATTTGCATCTGTATAGGCAACACTACCTTGATGTGATTTCTCAGTTATGGTCATTGTTTATTTAATCCATTTAGAAACTGTCAACCATTGTTGTGATACGAATGTATGTGATGTTAATAGGCTTCCTAAATAACTGTCCATAACTCCATAAATGGTGTTTGTGTCTCTACATGTTTAATCATTGTCTGATATAGGTGGCAAAAAGTTAAACCAGCTTTGTGGGCGCAATAAGTTATTCTCCCAAATTTCTAGCAAAGCCCAGCCTTCACAATGTATTCGTAAGTCCAAGGGCCTTTTTTTTAATTCCTTATTGAGTTGATAATCAAGAGGCATTCAATTAATATTTCTGTTTAGCCATGGCATCGCTTCTCTCTGTTTTCTTACAGAAAAGGCCTCCAATCTATACTCATAATGTTCATTTTCATTACTTATCCAAATAAATTGTAAAAAATACTCCAGGACATAGGTGCAATAGTAAATTTAGTGCTGTCAGCTCAAAACTTAGTATAATTACTAATTTAGAATAACCAAGCAAAGGAACATAGACATATAGCACAAAAAGTCACGCTTTGCATCTTGTTATGGATTTTTGGATATAAAATGTCACGTTGCTTCATACTGCATGATTGAGGAGTGTTTATTTTGTTACATGTATCATTTCCTTTTCATATATGGAGCACCTTTCTTGAATGTGATTAGGTTAAATTTTGCTCAATTTACAATGTTCAGGTTCAAGAAAGCAAGTTACCAGAACACTGAAAAGTCTTGTAAATTTGTATGCTTTCTTCTCTTCGGAGGTGACCTCTTTATTGTTAGAGTTTCTGTTGGAGGTACCAGAACCGTTGAACATGGTGGAGTTCCCAGCTAAGTTTCAAGATGCCCTGAGTTTAGATGTTGCTCAGACTGCGTTTGACAAATGGAAGCCTGTGATAACTAAATTCTCCAAAAAAGAGCCAGAATTATTACTAAGCCTTCTTAATGCAGTGGTAGATATGATCGAGGGTCGACGAGCCATGAGAGATGATATTGGTAATTTCATAGCCATTAGTTTATAATGTTTATTGTTTACTATTATAGAGATTGTTTTCCCATCATGCTAAAATTCTAGTAAAAATATGTTGATTTTGTCAACCCTACTTGTGCATGTGAATCATAGGCCAGAAGCACTTCAGCCTGTCTGTGTATGATGCTGAGACTTGCCAAGTCGGAGTCCTTTCTTCTCTATTTTCATGGTTGGTTGAAACTCTGAAAGCATTGAGGTCCCTTTATTGCGATGATGTTGAGAGCAAGAGCAAAATTGAAAAGAATGCTTCGGTACTTCCCAAATCAATCTTGTTGGAGCTCCTTCATAGATGTCTTCTCATCTCAGAGCCTGGAAACAATGCACTTTTTTCCTCAGCCTTGCTTCTTGCCGAACTTGTTGGAAACAGCCATTTGAAGCAGAAACCTAACAAGCTCTTGCTTCTTTGCTCACTACCTTATTCGGATTTTCCCAAAGATCACGATAGCTCTGCTGTTGATGCCGAAAAACTAGTTTACCGAGAGAAAGATTTCCAGCAAGCATCTGAGAAGGTGGAATTGCTCAAGCGTAGGAGACTGAATTCTAGTTCTACTCAAGCCACAAATTCGAGTGCGGGGAGCACGAGCAAGTGGACTGTTGTGGGATCATGGAAACCATGCCCAATAGGGATGTTGCCTCGTGCTCTAGGCACATCAGGCTGTCTGCCTGTTCTCGACCGCAAAAATGAACAAAAGGAAACTGTAGCTTCTATGTCCAGAAAGGAAGAAAAGGAATCTTTGAGTTCCATAGACAATGAGAGATTGAGAGAAGCCTCTAATTTAGGCAACAATGAGAACCAAGAAGCAGGAAATGGTAGTGGCAAGAGAAAAACCAGCTCTGAAGTTGATGAAGTGAGCAATCCTCTTCCTAAAAGGTTTCAGGGGGCTGCTGCTCATAATCATGACAAGAATGCTGGTAATGTTGACGACAATAAGGAGGATACCTGGATGGACTGGTCCAAAGGCCGACTGCTCATTAATGGAGTTTTAAAAAAGGTTGAAGAAGAAGAGCTAAAGAGGATTGAGTCTCAAATTCGAATCTTAGTACGCATTCCTGGCCACCTAAATACTGATCGAAAGTTGGTCACACAAAATCCCTAGTAAGTGGAATGATGCATAATGCCTGACTAATTTTTTACTTGGTTTTTCTTCAGTTAGTTAACTAAAATTTATAGGATAGGTCGGTCATGTTTTGTAAATAAAAAAATAAAATTACTTGTTCATTGAAATTTAAAATTGTACTGTGGGTTGGTATGATATCAGTAGAGTTTCTAACAGCTTGTTTCTACTTTCTAGTGTTGTAGAAGCTAATAATCTATTTGTCCGGTGTTAATGGGAGAGTAGTTTAAGACCTACATGTCAAGCCCACGATTAAAGCCGTAAAATTGTTTTTTTAATTATCGATGTAAATTAATATTTGATGTCTTTACTTTGTAGAATCAAGAGATGGTAAATAAATAAAATTTGTAAATCTAATGCTGAATTTTGACCAATGATAAAACACATTTTACATTATTTCACGAATTTTTTGAATGAAAGTAATTTAAATTGCTGATAATATTTGATTATTATAAGCTCAAAAGTTGTAATATTACTATTCACTAAAATTTAAAAACAAACTGCACGTTGTGCGGATTAAGTTTCGTTAACAAAACTGAAATCGTTTTTTTCTTTTAGAAGCAAAGCCTTGGAGTCTGTTAAGGATTAAGTTTCTTTTCCTAAACTGAAATCGGATTTTTGGAACCAACTGTTTTTGGATTGCAGTAATTTGAAATATTGGTTTGTATGATGTTGCAGGTAGGTGGTCTCCTGAGCAGGAGTTGTATGAAATGGGATCCCTCTGTCTCATCTCTGAAATTGGAGAAATCTGCGGCGCCCTTCGTTCTCCCTCTTCATTTGGTAAGTTCTATCTTCCCCTTCGTCCTAAGTATACCTCGTTCTTCCGTGTGTGTGCTCTGATGTTTCAACTTGTGTACGCTCATCTGCCTTTCCCTCAGTTTCAACGTGTGCTGAATTTTCGACGTGTTTAGTCCAGGTACTACTCCTTCAACAGTTTCCAATCGTGAATGGTGGGAAGAGACCGACAAGAACTTCCAGAATTTCATCATCAAATCCACCAATTCTTGAAGGGTCTGGCTGATAGCGTGGTAATTAAGAGAGAATTTAAAGTACTTATTGTTAATTTTAGCCTTTGGCACATGTCTTGCTTTATTTTATTATGTTTTGAACTCTAATTTGTGCACATTGCATCATCTTTTGATGGAATAAGTGAGCACAAAACCACTTATCCTCAAGGAGCTGCTTATAGTTGTAAACTAGTAATCAAGCCAAAACTTTTCTTCTTGCCTTCTTTGTGAGTTTGAGTTACAGCCTTGCAATTTCATTGTTGATTTTGTTCTTATTTTTCTGAATGCCGTGTATGATAACATTTGGAACTCTAATTTTTGCACATCTCATCATCTTTTGATGGAATTTATCTTTTGCATAGTTGTATCTATGATTGCTATCCCTGATTTTCTTCGTCAGTTTTAATTATCAAATTGCTACCTGCATAGAGTTTTAGGGTGCTGATTACTTACAAGTAGAACAATTAAGTCTTTGTTTTAAAACATCAAAGAAACAAGCTAACATGTAGCAAGGATGTGAGAACTATGAGGTTGGTAATATGGGACCAGTGTTCTAGAAAGTCTTAGGCGCTAGGCGCTGGGGTCCCCTGGAGCCTAGGCCCGCCTGATTGAATTTTTTTTTAAAAATTTCTAAATTTATTAAATGTAAAAAATAACTTGGTACAAACAAACAAACAAGAATTAGAAACTATAATCTTTTGTTAATGAGTTAATTAGTCAACTAGTGTATTATCCGTGCATTGCATGAGATTATATATAAAAATATCATTTGTTATTATATTTTTTAAGGGATTATATATAAACTATTTTTTTGGTAGATAATAAGCAATAAACATTTGTACACTTTACCTATAATATTATATAATACATTAATAAAATATCTAACCGGATAATAATTTATATTTTGATTTTTCTCCCCCTTATTATACTGATTCATATATTAATAGAAATAGTACATTGATAGCATATGATGTTAAATTAATTGTTATATATAAATTAATTTAAGAAATAACACAATATCAGGTAACAAAAAAGGTGATTGGAAGGGATTGAAACCGTAACATTTAATTGTTAAAAGTGGATTTAATTAATTCTTTTTTTTTGTACTGCTAAAATTTGTTATGGATGTGATTCTAATCTGTTATACATATCTCAGGTAAAAAAAGGTGATTAGAAAGGGATGAATTTTATTAAGATTTGATTTTAATATTTCGTTAAATAATTTTGTAATGAATAAACTTAATTAATATTTTGGTGGGCTGTGGTTAAATGCTAAAATGACACGTGGCATTGAGTATTTTTCTGCGTGACACGTGACAAGGAATGCTACTCCTATAATATATATATAAGATAGTCATTGCAATCTTCAATAGTGATTGTAATCTTCTTCTTCACCTTGTAGGTTCAGAGGATAGTCGTTTGTGCTGTGGTTGTGGGAAGGTCAGAACACTCAGAACTCAAAAGGTGTTAAGCAGGGAAGTAGGCACGTAGGGTATATATATTTGAAGGGAAAAACTGAAGAAGGAATTCTTTTTTAATTCTAATAGGAAAGTGCATTCAAAATATAAAATTTATAGTAATAATTAATTTATAATGCCTATTTTAATATATGAATTATTTTTTCATATAATTTATTTTCTTAAAATATTATATTATTATGATTTATTTTTGTCAATCGGAATAATCTACTTGAATTAAAAGATATAGTTCTGCACTTCTGCAATAGAACATAAACCACTGAATGTTTTTTACAAAAACACAATCAGGTTCAGCCAGGCACACCTAGTTGCGTCTGGGTGGCGCCTAATCACAAGGGCTGAGCCTGAGCGTCCTCATGCGCTGGACCCTCGGGCTTGCCTAGGCGCGCCTCTTAGAACACTGTTTGGGAAACTTATTGCCTCAGACATGAGATTCATCAAAAGACTTGATAATCATGTTAACCAAATTTCACAGCTATAAATTAATTGCAAGTTTCAAAGCAATGTTGACTGGATGTATATGCTTTTGTTCTCTGCTTCAGTTCAGGTCTCGTCAGTCCACCTTGTTGAGTTTTGGTTTGAATTAGTTGACATGATTTTTGGTGGAAACTAGATTTTAGTATTTTTTTCGATTTATTTACAGATTTGTCAAGGTATATTTATAATTGTCATTTTTTCTTGTATAATATAATTTCTACTAGAATTAATAAACAGTCAGAATGCCACATCACGTCCTCTACCATGCAACGTATGATTTTTTCAACCTATTAACAGATTAGCCACAATATATATACAATTTTGTCATTTAATCATTTTTATGTATTTAGGTTGTTACGAGTTTGTTATTCTAATATCTACAAATATAGTTTTTCTTTTTAAATAAATCTTTCAACCTAATTTTCTGAAATTTATAAATAAAGAGTTTTTCTTTTAAACAAAAATTTCAATCAAATCTTCTAAATAAAAAGATAAAATTTTCAATTCACAAAGATGCACAAAGAGAGAAGAATGGGGTAGGAAGAGAGGAATGGGGTAGGAGGACTTTTTTTAAAAAACTAAATACAAACTAAGTTCATATTAATTTACCATAAAATTTTGAATTCAAATATAATTAATTAAATAGACATAAGGAAAAAATGGCAAATTAAACCCTATAAATTATTCAAACCTGTTTTACACAAAATCATAGAGGCTTCAAACAATAACCATATTTACGCACATCTATTCTTCATCCTCAATTTCTCCCACTTCGCTCGCCGCCGCTACCGATAGGAGAGAAATCCGCCGCCGATGGGAGGGAAAGCCGCCACTGACGAGAGGAAAAGCCACCGTAGTCTACCCAAGAATCCCTAGATCGGAAAAGCCGTATCATTAATCGGATATGAGAAGAACTATAGCCACCCTAATAGCCGGATCTGAGAAGAACCCTAGCTTCACCGTGAGGGCTTGTGTTCTTCGTCGGATCTGATGGTTGCAGACTCTAGCCTTTGTCTTGTCTTCTTTGCTTCACTAGATCTGCGAAGAACCCTAACCCGAGTCGAAACCACCACCACTTATGCAACCACCTTCGGAGAGCCTAGATCTAGCCGGAGGAAGCTCGTCGGATCCGCCAACTATTAGAAAAATGAAGCGGTTTTCGTCCGGAGAAAATCGGACGCTTGGACAACAGATTTGGATGGCGGTGGCATGAAATATGGGCCATAATGTTGTAATTTGTGTAATGTTGTAGTTCCATCTCTCCATTCGTCTCGTATTTGAAGTTTTGTGTAATTCGATTGGTTTGTGTAATTCGACTGCCTTGTGTAATTCGACTGGCTCGATTCGACATTCCTTGTGTAATTCGATTGGCTTGTGGAATTAAATTCGATAGAGCTTGTGTAGATAAAATCGATAGGGCTTGTGTACATAAAATCATTAGGGCTTGTGTAAATAAAATCGATAGGGCTTGTGTAAATAAATCGATATAGTTTACATCGGCTTGTGTAAATAAAATCGACGACTTGTGTAAATATATAGGTTTTGTGTAAATCTAGACGACTTGTGTAAATCGAAATAGGTCTTGGCTTATCACAAATTTTTGTAAAATCAAACGTTGTGATTGTATAACACTAGTTTGTGTAAGTAGACATTAAATATAAATAAAAAAAAACAATAGATTATCGAGTTTATCTAGCTGGTACAAGGATGGAAGAGAATCTGTCATTCAAAGTTCGAAACCCGTTAGCTTTTCTTTTTGAAAATTAAAATTATCACCGTTATGTTCTTTGTTAATTCTTCATTTTCTCAAGGTGGGCTGTTGCAGTTGAGTGATTTGAAGCCTTCATTTCCTGCATTGTTTGGACATTGGATTTTCTAGTTCCTTAGTAACTTCAGTATTATGTGGGGCATTGAACCCCTTGAAGTCCTTTTTTGAAAGAATGTGCTTGGTCCCAGCAAAATCACCAATCGTTAGTGTAATAATCAATTTTTTTTATAATTAGTTTTAATTAACTTTTTATTTATTTTCAAAAACCGAAACGATTCCCGAAAAATTTTAAACCGAGCCTTAACTCAGCTCGTCCTAACTCCCCTTCACCATAACTCACCTCGTCCTAACTCCCCCTCGCCATAACTCACCTCGTCCTAACTCCCTTATATTCTAATTTTCGGCCAAACCTTTTCCACACTCCCCGCGTAGAGACGCCGAGCACAACCGAGAGAACTCGAACACGTGACCTGGTGCACCTTGTCGAGATCAGCCGGTGTCATTTCACGCCACCTGGTGCCATCCGATGCCGTCAAGCCTTGAAACTAGATTCAATTCCATATTGGTTGTCGTTGTGTCGAGTGTGTCTTTTAAAACTTATTTTTATCTTTTATAAAAGATTTGCCTTTTTAATATTTGTGTCTTGTTGCAAGATTCGTCGTATTGACGTCAACCTAAAAACGAGACTCACTTTAAGGTCCTAGCCAGTAACGCTCCGAGTTCCCAGAATTCCGGGTGTTACAATTAGGCGGAAGTTGTTACCTCTAAAAAGAGATTTTTCTCAAAATATTTTTTTACTAACTCTCTAATTAAGTAAATAAATCTTTTATTTTTACTAAAACTAGGTTTTTCAATAAAATAATTGCGTATATATATATATACCCTTAACTGTGGTGAATTCATCAATATCTTACAATCCTATAAGTAAGAATCCTTTTGTTATTCTAGATAAACATTCAACTCCTTCTAAAAAAATATTGTTTCCAACACCAGCATACATAAATTTCAAATTTTTTTTAATCAATATCCGTGCAAGACACGAGTTATAAACTAATTTTAATATATATATATCGTTTGTCCCTCTTTCCACTACGTTTTTTTTTTTTTTTTTTTTTTCTTCCTAATTTGGCTTATAAGTTTCATATTTACCTTATTTCATATTAATTAATTTTTTAAAACAATTTTGCAAAAAATCCCAAAAAAAATGTGGATGGAGACCAACATTGTTTGTTGTCTTATCAATATAAACAATAAATTTTTTCCCTGGAATAATGGAAAGGACACAAGGAGTTGAATGAATCGTATTTTAGAGAATATTTATCCTTTACACATCTTGTAAATCAGAATTTGATGTTCGAAAGCGTTAGAAAACTCAATAATTGTTGTAGGGTGCTTCAATTTATCCAATCTATTAATACCACGATTAATTTTTCAAAGACGAGTGTAATTTGGATTTTCTTGAAGGAGCAAAGATCCAATGTATTATAATCTTGGTCTATAATGAATTTCTGCCTGTTTTTTGTGCTCCAAACAAACATTACAAACGATCACATATAACGAATTCAATCAAAATCTTCATATATTTTTTTTAAAAAATAAATTTAGGATGGTGTCCCGTAGAGGCTTTTTTTAGTTCGGATGGTGCCCTTGTGTTTTAATATTTTTTGGAAAATGTCCAATTTCGTTTAAATTGTAGAGGGATGTCAACTAAAATAATTTTTTTAAATGAGAAAAAAAACTTTAAAAAAAATAAAATAAAAGAGGCTAAGCATTTTGCACAAAAAAATTTTTTAAAATTTTTTTTTAATTTGACATACTTTACAATTTAAATGGAATTGAGCATTTTCCGAAAAATATTAAAATACAAGGGTACCATCCGAACTAAAAAATCTCTGGGCAAAATCCGGAATACCCCAAACCACAGGGGTACCATCCGGAATTTCCCTTTTTTTGGACCATCAACTTAGTGTATATAGAGTTGTCAAAAGTTGACCCGACCCGATGAACCCGAACTAGTCCCGAAAATTTTGAAAAAGAGAATTCCCGGAACCGACCCGCTTGAAACCGATTTAACCCGAAGTAATTTATGACCCGAAGTAACCCGACTCGAATGACCCAATTGACCTGGTAGCCCGAAGTAACCCGACCCGAATGACCCGATAGACCAATGTAACCCGACCTTAAATGACTCGATAACCCCGTAACTTTTAACGCATACAAATAGGATATTTTAGGTTACATTGATAATTTTGAGTTGAATTGATAATTTTTTTTACTTGATTTATTAAGACAATATATAAATAGATAAAATATAACCTAGAAATAGGGTAATTTAAAAAATAAGTTAATCATACACCGACTATTTTAATGCATACATCGATTATACAAATTTAACCTAAATAACACATCACTAATTAACATAAAATCATTATGATCA
Organism: Fagopyrum tataricum; assembly: GCA_002319775.1. NCBI lineage: Eukaryota > Viridiplantae > Streptophyta > Magnoliopsida > Caryophyllales > Polygonaceae > Fagopyrum > Fagopyrum tataricum. The sequence continues at coordinate 58,958,538 of CM008279.1, forward strand.
AACATAAGGGATGACTCGGATATCTAGATCCGGTTAAAGTCATTTTCAAGCAAATGGATCGGGCTAAAATCATTATGATCAAACATATCGCTCAAACGGATTACATAATCATACTGTAACACCCCGAGTTCTGAGAACCCGAAATGCTACTGGTTAGGACCTCATAGTGGGTCCCGACCTTAGCTGAACAATAACTTAACTAGAATCTTACAACAAGGCACATAAAGGAACCGGTAAAACTGGAAAACATTTTTATTAATGCATGAATTTCAAGAAGGAAAAAAATATCAGCCGACCTAGAACTAGTATCCAACACAAGAAAAAGGAAAATAGATTCAACAACCCGGAAGGACTCAAAGACGAAAAGACAAGATATGAAAACTCCGGCTGACCGCACTCTCCGGCTCCCTCAAGGCGGCTAACCTGCAAGGTCTACAACATCGGTATTCACCGTTAGCTAACAATAATTATATAAGCATATCTACGTAGCACAAACACACATCAAGGCTATTAAACACATCATGCAAAGCACACAAACCAATTCTTATCTTTTCATTAGGTGATTCATTTTTATTAATTCAACTTCCGTTGTGGCACGAGGATCCCATCGACCCTCGCCTTTGTCCCCGTATACCGAGCGGAATGGTTCTAATGCATATCTACCGTATACCGTACGGTCTGGTCGCAGAGAGCCTTCCCAGTCATCTTACAGTGCTGGGCAGTGATGCCACGACCCGTTATCAAACACTTGGGTCTCATTAAATTATAACGTCGTCTAATGTTTAGTCATTAAAGCAGTAAACACACATCACCACATAGCATAGGTTCATATAACATTATCAACTAAGCAAGTCCATAAGACTTACCTGGTTAGTACGTCTACCAGCCATCACCAACTAATGTCCGCTCGTGCAATTACTAACCACTACCTGATCAAGAAAGATCGACTTAGAATCAACATTCTAAGTCTTACATACATTTTAGAAGGCTTCCATACCAATGAGAAAACTCTCAGATTCGAAAGAACAAGAAAACCTAACTTTAGCGGAAATTACCAAAACGCCCCTCACTTTTCGGAAATTTCGAAAAGTGTCCAAACTAGTTCCAAGTCCTCTCTATAACCCGACAACACTTTATAATCTTCAAAACTCCATATCAAGTTTGAGGGTTTGCTCAAACTTACATATTACGTCCAAACTCACTTTTCGAAACTACACAAGTACCCTATTTTGGCCTATCGAAAGTACCTCTTACTAAACTCCAAAAATTCCAAATAAAATTATACATACTAGGTCATACCTAATCTAGACTAGAACAAACAAGATCCATAAACAACATTCCAACAATTCTACACAAATTCCCAAAGATGTCTTCAAACACACTTAACTCCAGAAACTAGGTTTCTAGTCAACTTTGGGAGCATATAACTCTAAATCCGACGGTTGGATCTTTCCCAAATTTTGATACGATAAACTAGATATATCAGACTATGACATACTAAAAATTCAACGGTGGATCATGACTCTATCATATTGAAACTCTCTTCCAAAGATGACTACTCACACAGATTCTGTTCTAGCTAACTAAGGTCAAGCCTAAGGTCGCGAGTTCGAGTTTCCTGCCCAACATAAAATTACCAATCCAGGAACAACCGATCCAGGGTTCGAACCACCCAGAAGCCAAAACAGTTTAACATCCTACACTAGAATACACATCTCTAGTTCGAGATTTACATACTATACTACAAAGAACCAGAGAGAGACAAGATCGTCTTACCTCTCCATTGGCCGCAGCACGAATGACGCCGTCCTCCTATGGTCCAGCAACTTGGTCTATCGGCAAGTCTGATCTGTTACCGACTGCAGGTTTGTACAAAAGGGAGTGTGAAGAAAACGTTGTCTAGAGAAGACCAACGCAAGAACAGGAAAGTCTAATCACTGAAGAACAGATGGAGAAGAGGAAGGGAAGCGAGAGCTTGCTTACCAACGACAGGGAGGTGATCAATGACTGCAGCACGAGAGAAGAAAGGAAGGAGAAAGATCTCTCCTTGTTTCACCAGGCTGAAGCAGATTAGAGCCCCTTCTCCAGTCCATAACCCCGAGTTATCGCAAATCCAACCCACTGCTCAACCTCGACTGCTACCCGTACAAGAACAACATGAATTCCTACTTCAGGAACCGAGATTTCAGAGATAGAGGCAAAGAGAAGAAGAGGAATCAGAGAGAGAATGGCATGGCTTACCAGCCTGCATGAGTTGATTTTGTGGCGTGTAGAAGGTCTTCGATCGTTTCATGTCCACAGACAAGCAGAGTGGCGGAGGGGACGAGACAAGTTACTCTCCAGTCCGGCCAAGGAAGGAGAAGAGAGAAGCAACTCTCTAGGGTTGAACCTACTGCAGGAAGGAAGAGAAGAAAGTGTCACCTTTACGCCATTGTTGTGACCCGGAGAGGAGAGCTTGGACTCGAGAAGACTGTTGTGTGATCAACTCCTGCGTGCGTAGGCGGAAGAAAAGGATCGTGGAGAAGGGCTGCCCAACAATGCGATCGATAGCGAGATTCGGTGAGACGTGAACTGCAGAGAGAGGAAGAAGGATCAGACTTTGGTTTGTTAGGATCCTCCGTACGTGATGCTAGATCGTACGTACGTGGGATAGGTTGAAGATAGGAAGTGGGCTGCAGTTGACCACGTGAGAGAGGGCAAGCAGAGAAGCAGTTGGCCAAGGAAAGAAGAAGAAAGAGAGACCTAAGCCCAAGAAGGGAATAAGAAGGCCACGCTGGGCCTAAAGCCAGATGGGCCGGCTCTCTAGGCTGGAAAGGAGAAAGAAGAGGCCCAAGACCTATCTAGATTAGTTAATAACCCAATTAGATCCATTTTAATTCGATTAAAATCCGGTAACGCTACCGGTATCGGAAATTAAAATTTCCGGTTATCACACATACTATAAGTCTATAATGACAAAAGCCATACCATAAGTTTGTAATTTTTCAAACCGATTTGACTAAAGTCCGTTTTAGATACTACTTCGTATATTTTAGAATATTGATCAAACAGATCAAACGAATATTCACGGATTATTATCCAATTCGGCAAAAGACGACAAATTTATTATACATTTTATAACAAACAAAATAGGAAATTAATATATGGATCGGTCAGATTAGATATTTGGATCAAACATATCAGTCGGATATCCAGATCCGGTTAAAATCATTTTCAATCAAACAAATCGGCCTAAAATCATTCCGATCAAATATATATCTTTGTATAAATTCTAGAGTAAATTACATAAACTCGAACATAAATTGACCCGAATTAAGATGTTAGGCAACCCGATCCGGTTTCAAGAACCGAGGCTATCCAATAAGACGATTACCAATATTAATTAACCCAAAAAATTAATACCCGACCCAAACCGGCCCGACCCGAAACAAACCGATAAAAAGAAGAGATTGGTTTGACCCAGCCTGTTTCAACCCGAGCCTGCTATGACCAACCCGATTCCGACCAGTCCCGTTATGACCCGAGAACCGAGACTACCCGAACAAACGATACCCGATCCAAACCGACCCGACCCGAAACAACCCGATTAATAACCAAGACTTTTTCGACCCGACCCGTTTCAACCTGAGCTTGTTAGGACCCGACCCAAACCTGACCCGTTGGCCCCGTTTGACACCTCTAAGTGTATACATGCATAGAGTTATGTTCAAGTAAACCTTTCTTACTCTATGTAGTGAAAACATATACCGAACTCAATCAAAATCTTCTTTCGCTCAAACCCTCTCTTTTCTCTTCTTTGTTTCCAAACTTTCTTTATTCGGATGAGGATGTGTGAACGATGTATAATGGATGCAATCATGCAACTCTCCACCAGTGCCGCGCGCTTATATTCTAGGGTTAGCTTAGGCGGATAAGTTATCACATGATCAAAGCGTGCATGACTTAAGCAACCAAAGCGGATCACGTTCATAGTCCACCTCCTTAGGCCTAGAGAGCCCAACATTGGCCCACTTATACTCAGCATATCAAAAGTAGCGGAATATAACATATTACAGGCTAATTACACATAATAACCTAGAGTTTTAGGAACTTACCAATGATGCACATATTAGACTTAATGATCACAACAATATGTTAGGACATCTTAGGTTATGTTGGACTCACATCAATGAGTACAATTACCACAATAAGTTTCCTTATATGTTATTTAACAAGTCCTAAATCACCTACCAATACATGTGCATATATATATATATATATATAGACACACGAGGTTAAGTTTCAATCAGCATGGTAAATGCAAATGTTATAAAATTTGTTCATATATAACATCCTATTGTTTAAGAATAGACATAACATCAAGCATCCTAGAAATTTGTACACATATAACTGTCCTATTGTTAAAAAATTTGTACATATATGAAAACAACATAGAATAAACATCCAACACTAGAAATACAACGTAAGACTATAATAATAGGATACATGAACCAACAACATTGAACAAATTAAGGGAAGAGAAGAAAATTTGGTAAATGTTGAAGAGTAGTTACTTGATAGGGGTGATCAATAGTACGTTACTACTGTTGAGTGCTGACTAGCTAAGCATGAATATAGCGGTACACGATAAATTAATAGATCGAGCACAACACACACTAAAAGGAAAAAAGAAAAACAAAATTAAAGAAGGTAGCTGGGTAGATCGGAATAGGATGTTGCAACTGCCGATGGTGGCAGCGTTTTCGGTGGTGCCGGTGATGGCCGTTTTACCATGGTTAAGAAATCTCAGCAGTTTCTTGCCGGAGATGGAAGAACTGCTCCGTGCCGCCGCCGTACATGACGTACTTATATTTCCGCCGTGCTTTCTCCTCTCTACTATCTTCCTTTCTCAACTTTCTCCGACCTACACACTCTTAAATCATCTAAATTTATTTTTTTTATTTTTTGTTCTTCAGTTGAATGTATATTTGGTTTTCATTTTATCAATGTTACTATTTCCATGTTGAGGAATTGGGAGGAACCTTGGTGATCAGGGTATCCAGTTATTTACTTTTTAATGAAAATAAATAATTTCTTTTGATAATATATTCAATTTATAATGAAAATTAACAATTTCTTCAGTAAGTTATATTGACTTAAAGATATGTGACTTGCGTGTGAATATGTTAACATATATCTGATTGCAAAGTAGTTCACATTTGCAAAGTATCTCATAAGAGAGAAAAATTGCAAAACATTCGTAACTATGAAACTTATTCATCAAGTTCTTGAGTTCAACAATTCTAGACTGGCCATGCAGTTGCAAAGCTTTCTTCCGATTTCTTCAAGTTCTTGATTTCAACACCTATCCAATTTGACTTGTATTTGGACATAGTATTAGAATTAGTCACAATTGCTTTCATCTATGTTGATATGTCTTTAATTGAGCTTATATTTTGTTTGAGTCTTTTTGTTTGACCCAATCTTATACTTCAAGTCTAACCCTTATATATTTTAGCTTTTCTTCTGCTTCCAAAATAACCTGGATAATCTGATAACCTAGTTATCATCTATTTATCTGTATTCTGAAACTCCTCAACAAAATATCTCTAGAAAGTGGACATAGCCATTATTGGGTGAAGCACTATAAATCTGTGTACGGTGTCTTTCTTGTTTGTTGAATTCTGTTATTTCTCAGTAATTATGCACAACAAACCGGTATTAGAGCTTTGTACTCTTTGGTTTTTTGTAATCTGGGAGAAAGATGTCTTCTTTAAACATGAAGATCAACAAGTTCACAAAGAGGAGCAATTTCAGTATGTGGCAGGTCAAGTTATGAGCGTTGCTGAAACAACAAGGCTTATAAGGGTTGTTGTCAAGGAAGGAATTAGATAAAAAAGGGAGATGATGCTGAGATGGCCACTCAGGAGGATAAAGCGTATTCAACCATCATGTTGTGTCTCGTAGATGATGTCCTATGTGAGGTTTCGGATCAGGATACCGCAACCAAATTATGGTTAAAGTTGGAGAGCCTTCACATGACGAAGTTTCTCACCAAGAAGTTGCTTATGAAACAACGTCTGTTCAGCCTGTGAATGTAGGAAGGTACGCAACTTCATGAGCACTTAGCTCACTTGAACACAATTCTTCTAGATTTGCGCAATATTGATGTGAAGATTGAGGACGATAATGTTGCATTGATTCTGTTGGTATCTTTGTTGTCATCATATGAAAACTTTGTCAGTCATTTGTTGTTAGAAAAGATACTACTACTCTGGAAGACGTCAAGTCTACCCTTCATACAAGGGAACCACGCCACAAGGGGAATGAAAGTGGTTTAGGTAAGGACAATCATGCATAAAGTTTGTTTACAAGCGGAGGCAAAGGACAAGAACAATCAGGAAAAAAAGGACAATAAGTCGTATTCTTCAAAAGGTCCTATCCCTATTGACGTCTACGACTACTTTAAGGAAAAAGGACATTGGAAGAACGACTGTCCCAAGAAAAAGAAACTAAAGGATTCCGGTTCGGAAGCTGTTGTAAAAGATGATTTTAAATCAGATGAGGATATAGATTTGATTGTTGGTGGACACACATATCAGACTGATGTGTGGGTTCTTGATTCCGGAGCTTCTTATCACATATGCCCTAACAAACAGTGGTTCGAAACTTATAAGCAAGTAGATGGTGACACTATTTCCATGGCTAACAATTTTGTTTACTAGTCGGTTGAAATTGGCTCGATTAAAATAACGACACATGAAAGTAGATTATGTACATTGAACGAGGTCAAACATATTTAACTTATTACTAAGATTTTGATATTCATGAGTATGTTGGATAGTAAGGGGTTTTGTTTCAATGGTGAAGTTGGAGTTCTGAATGTCTAGAAAGGTTCTGATGTTATTCTAAAAGGTATCAAAAGGGATACTTTAATATTTCCTGTAGGGTTCTACTATTTCTAGGTCTAGATCTATTTCTATTACATCTTTAGAGGTTCACAAGGATGATATGACTAAGTTATGACATATGAGACTTTGCCATATGGGTGAAAGGGTGATGCAAATTCTAGCAAAGGAAGATCGTGTTTGTGGTCACAAGATCACGAGTCTTGACTTTTGTGAGCATTGTGTCCTTGAAAAGCTACACCGCAACAAGTTTCCAAAGGGTATTCACAAGACAGAAGGCACACTTGGTTACATCCATTCGGATTGTTGGGATCCGGTTAGGGTTGAGTCTCTATGATGGCAGAGGTATTCCTTGACTATAATTGATGATTATTCAAGAATGGCTTGGCTGTTTGTCATGAAACACAAAAGAGAAGCTTTCAAGAACAAGGCGTGAAAAACGTTAGTGGAGAATCAAACAAGGAAGAAGATTCACAAGGTTGTGAACTGATAATGGTATGAAGTTTTGTTGGTTTGAGTTTGACCATTTCTGCATGGATGTTGGAATTTTCTCGTCATCATACAACCAAACATACACCACATCAAAATGGTATAGCTAAGAGGATGAATCATACTCGAGTAGAGAGAGCAAGGTGAATGCTCTCTAATGCAAAACTAGATAGGAGGTTTTGGGCAACATTAGTGACTACAACATGTTACTTGATGAACCGCATACCTCACACTAGCATAAACTACAAAACCCCTTATGAGGTGTGACGTGGTAAACTTGCTGACTTTTTTGATCTTAGGGTTTTTAAATGTACCGTTTACTATCATGTCAGTGAGGGTAAATTAGAGCCTCGAGCAAAGAAAGGAGTGTTTGTAGGCTATGAAGATGATGTCAAGGAATACAAAGTTTGGTCTACATTTGAGAAAAGAGTTATTTTGAGTAGAAGTGTCTTCTTTGATGAAAATTCTATGCTTAACTCGTTAGTGAAGCCACTAGAATCAAGGGAGAGTAGCAGCCTTAATAAACAAGTGGAGATCCAGTTTCTTCCTCAAGAAGAAGAAGAACATCCATAGTTAGAAGTTAAGCTACCCGAATTTGCAACATTTGAAAATCAACCACTAGAAGCTATTCACCAAAGCTTAGCTGAGGGATGCTAAAGAAGAATTGGATTAACACATCCACAAAGGTACGGTTTTGAGGACGTGGTTGATTATGCTCTATAAGTTGTAGAAGAGATGGATACTTATGAACCATCCACCTATAGAGAAATTGTATTAGGGGCTGAAGTTGCATAATGGTGCGCAACAATAGGAGATGAGATGAAGAATTTAGGAGTATTTCAGAAAATTCTAGGAATGAAGATGCTTAGAGATAGGGGTCATAAGAAAATTTTCTTATTACATAAAGGCTACATTGAAAAGCTGTTGTCAAGGTTCAAAATGTCATCGGTCAATCTTATTGATAAACCAAGTGATGCTAAGATCCATCTTAACATTTTGTTTTCACCTTAGTCGAATGAGGAGAAGCGGTATATGTTGCGAGTCCCTTATGCTAATTAATGTAGTAGGGAGTTATGTATGCTATGGTTTGCACAAGATCATATATGACACAAGTTGTTAGTGTCGCGGGTAGGTTCATGGGGCAACCAGAAAAAGAACACTAGCAAGCTATGAAGAGGATATTTCAGTACCTTAGAGGTACATCTGACATTGGGCTCATTTTTAGGAATGATACACATTGTTTGGTCACAAGGTATTCTAGTTCTGATTATGCAAGATATGCTGATACCAGAAGATCTATGACCAATTATGTTTTCACCCTTGGAGGTTCTGTTGTGAGTTGGAAGGCGGCCTTACACAACTCACGATTACGTTGTCTACCACAAAGGCAGAGTTCATGGCATTGAAAAAGCAACTAAAGAGGAAATTTAATTGAAGGGATTGGTTAGTGATCTAGATGTAAATCACGATCAAGGCTATTGTAAATTATGATAGTTTGAGTGCAATCTGTTTGGCCAAGGATCAGGTTCATTATGAGAGGACTAAACATATTGATGTGATACATCATTTCTTGAGAAGTTAGAATAACATTACGCTAAAGAAAGTAGGGACTACAAATAATCCTACTGATATTTTCACCAACCCGGTACCTCGCACCAAGTTCTAAAATTGTTTGGACTTGCTAAATCTTAGAAGTTGTTGAGTGCCCAAGAGACACATCTAGATATAGAGAGAGGATTTGATATGTGCATTGAATAATGCATCTAGTGTGTCCGTGAGGATTCAAGTCAAGGTGGAGATTTGTGAATATGTCTTGAATTAGACTTATTTTTTGTTTGAGCCTTTTCTGTTTGACACTCTTATACTTGGCGTCCAAGTATAACCCTAGGATTTAGTTACTCTATATATTGTAGCTTTTCTTCTACCTCCAAATAACATGGATAACCTAGTCATCATCTGTTCATCTATATTCTAAATCTCCTCAATAAAATCTCTATGGAAAGTGGACGTACCCATTATTGGGTAATTCACTATAAATACGTGTGTGTGTTGTCTTTCTTGTTAGTTGAACTATGTTCTTTCCAGTAATCCCGCACAACAATTTCCTTGAATTATGTTATCACCTTGCATGATACATATAAGGGTAGTAGCATAAGATGATTCAATATGTGGTAAGACAACACAAACTTGAAATTGGGGAGATTCGGGATGCACCTAAAATCTAAATTGCATAAAATTGATGTTTCATTCAAAGAACATGCATTCCGAGTTCTTATAAGTATAGGATACCGACATAACAGCTAAACACACTAGATCCCTTAAGAATAAGGCATGTATACCTCTTGTCACAACTTGTGTAGTTATTCTAGTGACATTGAACAATAACAAAAGAAGACATCTACACAACATAGCACCAACTTTAAAGAAATTGGGTTATATTGTAGATAGTTTCATTGCTCTTGTTATTCAAATAACAAGAATCACAAACAAAGGCCATCACCTCCGGTTGAGCAACTAGACGATTCTTAACTTATCAAAACCAAAACTTTCAATTTCGGACTGTGATCCGCGGACACTTCTAGAGAGTGCCGTTTCCCGTGTCCTCCCATGTCGGAAACTCGGAAGCTTCCGGAAACTTCTCGGACACGGTCAAAAAAGTGAGGACACGGTCAAGACACGTTTCCAACACCGGGAATGGGCCGGACACATCCAAATCATGATCATAAATGATGGTTCAATGTGGGATCAAAGAGGATTACAAAAGAGATGAACAAGACATCCATGGCCACTGCGTTTTGGTTTATTTTTACGAATTCAGGATGAATAAGACATTCATGACTACTACCTCTATATCACTTAACACAATCAATATTCTTATTTATCAATACTTCTACAACTAATGACGCATTCATGTGTCATTGGTTATATCATATATGCATCTCTTCTTATCATATATAAATTTTTCTTTGCAAGAACTTCAAAATGATATATTATTTATATTTTTTCGCCGTATCCCTGTTTCCTACGATTTTTATGATTGCCGCTTCCCCGTTTCTCGCCGTGTCCGTTTCCCGTATTCGTGTCCGTTTCCGTGCAACATAGGTTTCGGATGGTAAATAGGCATAATTGAACAAGGATTTAGACAAGTCTAAAGGTAGATTACACTAGTCAGATATTCAACTAGTTAATGTATAACGGGACAAAGATTGGAAACTAGGCACCAAGACTTCCGAGCTTCTGAAGTCCAAGCAATAAATTTTTTTGCATAATGAGATCAAACAATGGCATGTAAATCTTGGTATGACTGTAAAGGAAGCAGATACCTTAAGAAGATAATATACATGTTCAAAGTGGATAACTTCCAGGCAACTTGGTTCTAAAACCCAAAACCAATATTCACGGTAGGTGTATAAACTTTTATTCTTTAGTTTTAAAGTTACACGTGTGTAGTATTTTTTAACGTGCAAAGAATACACATGTTCAAAGTTCGGGCACTTATTATAAAGATAGATAACAAATACACACTTACAAACTATATATGGCATATGAAAACCAATCACTTATTACACGACCAGAATCTAATTTTTTTTGGTCGGAACAACTACAATTTAATAGATCCTTAATAACTCAGAGGGGACAGAGAACTACAATACTATGAAGCTTGTGATGAAATAAGAGGGAAACATGTAGAAACTGAGAGCCGGTGGAAAATGAGACATGTAGTAATATGGAGGTACGGTGGTAATTTATTTTGGAGAGGCAGTACTGTATAATAGTATGAAAGTGGATATAAGACTTCTTCGGTTGTGAAGGTGAATGATTTTGGTATGGTGGAGCAGGCAACTTGAGCGGCGGTGAATGATATTTATACAAATATGGAAATGGCATGGAAAAAAGACGGGGAGGGGATATGTAATGATTAGAGGTGAGCGATTGTAGTATGGTGGAGGAGAAAATTTTTTTGGTGTGGTGGTGACGAGTGCTAGTAGTACGGTGGAGGGTGAGAATGCTTCGGTGGGGGAGGTGAGTGATAATAGTAAGGGGTGGATGAGATTGCTTCAGTGGGGCGGCGAGCATTAATAATATTGTGGAGGAGGAGAATGCTTTGGCTGGGGAGGCGAGATGTAGTAGTAGGGGGGTGGAGGAGAGTGTTCCGGTGGGGGCGGCGAGTTGTAATGGTATGGTGGAGGAGGAGAGTGTTTTGGTGGAGGTGGTGATCGGTAGTAGTACGGTGGAGGAGGAGAATGTTTTGGTGGGGGCGGCGAGTGGTAGTAGTATGGGGGTGGAGGAGAATGTTTAGGCGGGGGCGGTGAGTGGTAGTAGTATGGTGGAGGAGGAGAGTGTTTTGGTGGGGGAGGCGAGTGATAGTAGTATGGTGGAGGAAGTGAGTGCTTCGGTGGTGGTGGCGAGTGGTAGTAGTATGGTGGGGGAGGAGAGTGTTTAGGTGGCGGCGGCGAGTGGTAGTAGTATGGAGGGGGAGGTGAGTGCTTCGGTGGTGGCGGTGAGTGGTAGTAGTATGGTGGCAGTGGCGAGTGTTTAGGTGGTGGCGGCGAGTGGTAGTAGTATGGTGGGGGAGGAGAGTGTTTAGGTGGCGGTGGCGAGTGGTAGTAATATGGAGGGGGAGGTGAGTGCTTTGGTGGTGGCGGTGAGTGGTAGTAGTATGGCGGGGGAGGTGAGTGCTTAGGTGGTGGTGGTGAGTGGTAGTAGTATGGCGGGGGAGGTGAGTGCTTAGGTGGTGGTGGTGAGTGGTAGTAGTATGGTGGGGGAGGAGAGTGTTTAGGTGGTGGTGGTGAGTGGTAATAGTACGGTGGAGGAGGTGAGTGCTTTGGTGGTGGTGGTGAGTGATAGTAGTATGGTGGGGGAGGAGAGTGTTTAGGTGGTGGTGGCGAGTGGTAGTAGTATGGTGGTGGAGGAGAGTGTTTTGGTGGGGGCGGTGAGTGGTAGTAGGATGGTGGTGGAGGAGAGTGTTTCGGTGGAGGTGGTGATTTATAGTAGTATGGTGGGGGAGGAGAATGCTTCGGTGGTGGCGGTGACTTATAGTAGTATGGAGGTGGTGGAGAATGTTTCGGTGGAGGCGGTGAATGGTAGTAGTAAGGAGGAGAATATATCTTTGGTGGTGGTGGTGATTTGTAAATGTATGGCGGGGGAGGTGGGGATTTGTAAACGTATGGCAGAGGAGGCGAGGGTGACGGAGGAGGTGGTGATTTGTAAATGTATGGTGGAGGAGGTGAGGGTGAGGGGGGAGGTGGCGATTTGTAAATATATGGCGGAGGAGGCGACGGAGAAGGGGGAGGTGGAGATTTATATATGTAAGGTGGAGGAGGTGGCGATTTGTAAATGTATGGTGGAGGAGGTGAAGGCGACGGGGGAGGTGGCGATTTGTAAACGTATGGCGGAGGAGGTGGTGATTTGTAAATGTATGGTGGAGGAGGTGAGGGTGAGGGGGGAGGTGGCGATTTGTAAATATAAGGCGGAGGATGCGACGGAGAAGGGGGGGGTGGAGATTTATATATGTAAGGTGGAGGAGGTGGCGACTTGTAAACATATGGTGGAGGAGGCGAAGGCGACGGGGGAGGTGGCGATTTGTAAACGTATGGTGGAGGAGGCGATGGTGACGGAGGTGGTGGTGACCTATAATAGTAGGGAGGAGGTGGTGGAGAGTTGTAGAGGTACGGTGGAGGTGGAGACTCGTAGACGTATACCGGTGGAGACTTAGATTTGTGAAGCGGATGCTTCAAGTGATGACCCGATGAATGATGAACATAATAATGACTCTTGGGTTGCTCAGCTAAAGCGCTTGAGGCAAAGACACAAAACATGGCAGTGTAAAGTAGGTGAGGCCAAAACCTCAGCCTCGAGTCACCTCCCATGGCTGGTTGATGAAGTTGAAGCTAGATCATGCCGTTTATATAGAAACTTTAACATGCAATAATTGGAGAATATGATTTGAATTTTCCAACCCAATGTAACAACCTGTATTAGAAATAAACAAATTAAATCCACAATAATTAATTAAACCTTTGGGTTTTTCTTTTTGTTTTCAAAAATAAAATTGATTGATTTGATTCCAATTTTTGGGAAGTAATATTTGTAGTATAATATAAAGATGAAGCAGTCAAGAACGACGATGCAGACACTTAATGGTGTACTACTGTCTAACGGTGGCTCCCACTTCCCACTGTGGAAAGAGTCGTCTACCAATTAAGATAAGTAGCTTTTTTTCCGACTTACTTTTACACGTACAAAGTTTTTAATAATTCGTTTTTGATGAAAATAATCGCAAAATGTTGATGTGTTTATATCGGAAAAAGAGCGGTCGAGTATTTATTATTAATTGTATTTTTATAAAATTTTATTAGACTTATTGACCACGATAATTGGCATAGACTCGATCTATTGGTATAGAGTATGACTTAATATACACCAACTTATTCATCCAAAATCCCTTTAAAATAAAATATGGATATTTTTCTTTTGATAAACTGTTATTTTATCATAATATGTGTTTCTTATAAATATATATTAATACTTAAACTTCGTTAATTCATTAGATTTTTAATGTAAATTTTAAGTAAATTACCTCATTTAGTTGGTGGAGAAAATCATTATTTTCTGGAAAATATCATTTAAAATATTAAAATTTGATGTTTATAAATTCGTGACTATACCTACATTAAAAATAGTTACTATAAAAGATATATTTTTTAAAGTACCTTTCTTGACTTTAAAAATAAACTCTTTCACGATAAATTTTACAATAAATACTTTTTTGATTTTATATATATGAAAGTTTTTACGTAAACTTTACAAAAAATTAACTGGATAAAATTTTAAATATTAGTATATAATTTAAAAAAAATTCGTTATCTTTACACTGCTTGAATAAAATATAACACCAAACAATAATAAGAAAAAACACTAACACAACAAACTTAAAAGAAACTATATGAAAAAGAGAAATTAATGATCCCCGTTAAAAGGGAATACAAAAACAAAATATCCATGGAATATATATATATATATATATATATATATATATATATATATATATATATATATATATATATATATATATATATATATATAATCGAGTTTTAACAGTATAAATATACGGGGCAAAAAGTTGAGATCAATAATGAGAAAAAGTAGACACAAAGCAAGAGAGGGAATTGAAAGATGAAACATGCATGTGTAAGTGATGCATGTGGAATAGTAAGTCAATAGAAGTAGGCAATACGGTATATTTCTACGTGCATGGATTGCTACATTTTGTGGGTCTCTCTTGACGCCGACTTATTTAATTATCTTATTGTATTTGTCACACATGCATATCCAACCCCAAACTAACATACTAAATTACTATGTGCAGTTCGTAACAAAAAAAAAAAAATTTTTTAAAATAAAATTAAAGTTCTTATAAAATAATATAACAGTTTAGCTACAAAATAAATAGTTGATTTTATTTATAAAATAGAAATTAAGAGATTATTGCTAAATATCTATGAAAAGAAAATGTTGCGTTTTACACACTCAAACCAATAAATAAATAAATAAATAAATCCTTACATATATGTGGTTTTTGTCCATACAACGTTGTTAAAAATGTCATATAACAAATAAATATTTTATTTTCAACGTATTATTGTAAAGTTTACTCTATCTATATAAAGTTTTATTAACTATGTCCATCAAGAAAAGTAACATTAAAGTAGTTGAAGTAGAACATTAACATTAAACTCTGTTTTGATACATGAACGGAAACGGAATGTCAACAAATCTAATAATTCATCTATATACTTATATTCATGAAAATATTTTGAATAATTTCTTATGGTTTAAAGTAGTTGAAGTAGAATTTGATTAATTTTAGTACCGAGAAATAACATGTGAGAAGTAAAACACATTTTGAATTGAAAATAAAAGGATGGACCATTTAAATTAATTTTAAATGTAAATAAATAATGACACTTAAGTAGACTAGATACGATTTTTATTCTATTTCCGGCGTTGAAATAAAGTGAATTCTGAAAATATGGAGTTCTAACATAAATGTCGATCTCTGCCCAATCAACATTGTTAATAAGAATGTCATTAAAAAATATATTATACTTATTTGAATATTTTCGAAGAATATACTTATTTTTATTATTCAACGATTATATATATATATATATATATATATATATATATATATATATATATTATTTGTGTAACTACGTATACAATTATACACATATTATAAAAATTCTTGTGGAATATCCTTTTCAGTTTTCAACATCATTTCACACAATTTAATCTAACCAATATCAACCTAATCTAAATATTTACAAATTTTTATTTACGTCGAGCTAAAATAATTAAGCAATAAAATAAAAATATATGATTAATAATACAAGTATCTTCATTTATTTTTGGCTCACCAAACATTTTGCTGATTATCCACCTCTGACATCTTCATTAAATTGAAAAATTCTCGTATTACAACGCAGGAATGTGTCCCCTAGGAAATTTATATCCATATTCTTACCAATTTGGGACGAGAGGTAGAAATGCGAGTCAAAAGAAGGAAAATCTAAGACCATTCAATTAAATTTTCTACAATGATACATATAATAAGTATGTGATTAGTTGATGCTAAATAAATAAAGATTAAAATTTTATCGCTTTATAAAAAAATTAATAAATAATATAAATCTCACAAATCACGTGATAAAGACACAAAAATAAGAATAAGTAAAAAGATACGGAATATCTTTACCAACGACCACCTATGAGCCTATTGGCCGAACGAAATTTCGTCCAAATGACAGCGTCATAAGCTATATAACACATGCAAAGGAATATGGAATATTTCCTTTTCCTTTTCCTTTTCTATTTTTTTTTCTTTCTTGTATTCTAACTTATCAAAAAGGATATTTGAATGCTTCTACCGTCACACTTATGCTATTTATACGACTTCAAAGTACCTTTTTTTTTTTTAATATCTTTTTTTAGTTTAAGGGTTATGATTAGAGTTAATTAACAAAAAATGTGATTTTGATAAACTATAATTACATAATTCAGGACCGAATTACACGGTTAGTAAGAGTAATTACATAGTGTATTATTACATATAAAAACATGTATGTATGAATATGTGATTCGATTATTATTATTATATTGAGTTAGAGTTGAGTTTTAAAGTTTAGTAGGGTATATATAGATGATTTGTGTGTAGATGGGAGTAGTGAGCTGGAACCCAAACTTAAACGTAGAAG
Source organism: Fagopyrum tataricum (assembly GCA_002319775.1). Lineage (NCBI taxonomy): Eukaryota > Viridiplantae > Streptophyta > Magnoliopsida > Caryophyllales > Polygonaceae > Fagopyrum > Fagopyrum tataricum. The sequence goes on from CM008279.1 coordinate 58,975,171, forward strand.
AAGCAAGTGGGGAGATTCAAAGTAAAAATGTAGATGTTATTCCAATTTGATGTGTCCAATTTGAGGCCCATGTGAATACATGGTCCCAGACAGATGCCTCACACTCAAACTTATTTATAATTATGCATTTCCATTCATTTAATAATATATCCTACCTCCCAAATTATTTGAATAGTATTCCCTCCCAACAAGAAAAATGCAAACTATTCATTTCCACTTCTTTTTTAGATTCTCTCAGGGTAATCATATTATTAGAAGAGGTTTTAGGGTTAAAAGTAAAAAGGATTAGTAACTGTTGGATCAAATAATAAAGGGTTGTAATTTGTCTATTTTTGTGAAGCGCTTAATTGTTGTGTATGAGCCAAACTGTATTTCCTTCCCTCGTCGTTCGAACACATCAAGCAACTGGATGATTTACTTTCAGTGAGCTCCTCTACTGTGTTGATATATGATTACGATGCCGGTAATAGAAGGGAGATTGTTCTTATGGACGTCGCCGACAAGCCTCTCCTCACCATCCACCGGTAACAAGGTCTTTGGCCTCGCGATCATCTCATCAGGGAAAAACGCAGTAGCCGTTGTTGAGAATCGCTCTTCAAGATCCGTGATGTTTAACAAATAGTTGACCAACTTGATCTCTTTCGGTGCAACGTTCCTAAGGTTGTTTTTTGTAGTTTTATATAGATGATACGAGATTTCTTTCACCCGTAAAAATAAAGCTTTCTTCAACAAATTAGTTTCTAGTACAATGAAAATCACCTTAATACTTTGTGATTAGTTGAAAAATCGGTTATATAGTTCAACAATTTTGAATATATATTGTTGGTCAACTTTTAATGGTGTAGTGATTGTTGGTCAATATTTCTTAATGGTGTAGTGATTGTTGGTCAACCTTTTACCGGTAGAAGAGGGGATGTAGGATGTAAACGTGAGAATGTAGAGAAGTTTTGATGTTCAGTCGAACAACCGGTAGAGTACAGGCCGATCGAAAACCATTTTGTACGTAACCCATACATAAAGCCAACATTGTCCTAATATAAAAATTTTAAAAACGTTTGAAAATCATTTCTTACATACTCACAAAATGGTCTAGGTTGCCTCCCGATCAACGCTTATTTTGGGTCCTTTAGCTTGACTTGGTTAACCCATTTGGCTTGCCCCTTGGGATTGGGCTCCTATTATCCCGGTAATTGCCCTTGAGGGTGTGGTTGCCTCTCTATTAACGCTTCTTTTTTAGGTGCTTTTTTGCCTATTTGTCTTTCCCCTTTTTCGGCTTGTTAAGCAACCTAAAAAATGGGCAACTTGAGCCTAACCACTTGGGATTGGGCTCAGGTTACCCTTTGGGATTGGGATGAGAAATTTCCTATTGGCTCGTTATCGAAATCAACGAAGAAAGTTGTTGCATTCTCCCTTGTCAAGAAAAATTTTATGGGAGGTCGGATGCTTCTTACGGTGGGTTCTCCATGTAGGCCGTGTTGTTGTACTTGAAGGTGTGATGTTCCTTCCATCACGGATTGTAGAAGTTGGAGTAGGGATCGTACCTCTATTTCAAATTACAATTCAGATCCCTATAGTGCTTCCTCATGTAGAGTACTACTTCCTCCGATTATCCTTCGAGGGGTATTTGTGAGAGCCCTTTCTTTCGGACCGAGATCGGACCATAGCCGAGATTGGCTTTGGCCGAGATTAGCCTTGCCGCACCCGCGGGCACGTATGCCGCCCCTGCGGGTTCCCGCCCCTGCGGCCCCGTGATCCGCCCCTGCGGGTTACGGCGGCTGCAGCCGGTTTTGTTGACCTTGTTGACCCGTGTTTTACCCTTGCCTTTACCTCTTCCTTCCTTCTCCTCTTCCTTCTCCTTCCTTCTTCTTGCTTCTCCTTCATCATCTTTGATCTTGTTCTTGGTTGGAAGAGTTTGGTTGGAGTTTATGTGAGTAGTGGCTGTTGTGTTGATGCTAGTGTATGTGTTGCTGTGCTTGGAAGCCAACCTTGGTGTTTGATGATCCTCCCTGCAGCCTATAGCCTTCAGTTGTGGTGAGTGCTTGTTCTTCTCCTTCTCCTCTTCTTTGATTCAATCCTTCTAGCATAGGATTAGATGTATGTTAAGGGTTTTGATGTTGGTTTGTGTATGTGTGTGTATGTATGTGAATCTGGAAGAGTATAAACGTGGTTTGATCAAGTGAAGAACCGAAGAGAAGCCGCGAAGTTGCCTTCTGCACTGTCGCCGCCCCCGCGGCCAAGAGCCACCGCCCCCGCGGCTACCGTGCCACAGCGCCTGCGTCGTGCCTGCGCTGCCTGCGTTCTGTGTCACCGCCCCTGCGGCTTCTTCTTTCCGCGCCTGCGGGTGATCCCTTCCGCCCCTGCGGTCTTAGTTCACGCAGGTGCGTGTTGTCCCGGAACTACTTATAGCTAAGTAGTTTCCTTTCCTTTCTAGTACGAGGGAACTAGTATCATGCTAGGATTCGGATGATGTTGAGTATGACATATTTATGCCGGTTACGGCTTTGAGGTTTACGAGTTGGAATTGATCCCTTTTGGATCCCTTGGGTCTAGGTGTGACCCTTTGTGTATGATAGGATTGTGATATATATATGTGTGCCTTGTATAGGCTGTGTTGTCCTCCAGTTGGAGTGGACGTTTCTGGGATTTGCTCGTAGCGAGATACTTCTGAGTTTGAGGTAAGTCCATATGACTTACTTAGCTGCCATCCTTATATTGGATGTGTGCATGAGTGGTGTTTGTTATATGCTTTATAGCATGCTTCATGTTGGTCACCGACCTATGTTATATTGACCGCCCATTGTAGTGGCTGTGGCAACTTACCCTTTCATCCCGTAGTGGAGTCTGGGAAGTTCTCTGTACGCTAGTTAGACTTGGTATACGGGAAAGGTACTGATACCACTCCTTATGGTATACGGGAATGTGCGCTTATACCACTCCAGCTAGCTATTGCACGCAGAGGCGAGGATTATATTCATTCCTTGTGTCACCTACTTTCATATACTGATTTATATACTCTTGCATGTTCAACGTTATAAAGATAATAAACCGGGTAAATGTGTAGTATCATGTTGATGTGTTATCGTTTTTATGATGTGTGGTTGTGCTCTTGCCTATCTTATATTTGTGTATGGTTAGCTAATATACCGTGTTGTAGATCCTTTGCAGGTTAGGAGAACTACAGAGTGATCCGGAGGGGTGATCTGCTGAGGGTTCCGTACACTGGGCGACATCGTGGGATTTTGGGGTTTATTGTATATATATATATATATATATATATATATATATATATATATATATATATATATATATATATCAGTTTTTATGTTTTGTTTTAATCTGTTGGTGCCTTGTTGTAAGATTCAGTGAGGTTGTTGTCAGGCTAGGGCCAGGATCCATTGTGAGATCCTAGCCCAGTAGCACTCCGAGTCTTATGGATTTGGGGTGTTACAGTATTCTTTTCAATATGGAACAAATTTGAGCTTTGTGGTCGGGGAGACCACAAAATTGACATAGGGAGGAGTCATCTACCTTGGTCTTGGAGTATGTGGAAGTGAACTTTTATGGATTTCGTCGTTGCGTCTCTAGGATCTGAAAAATTGTTAGCATGATCGCTCAATTTATTAGTGGACTCACGCCTTGTCAATGGTCATACCCATCAGAATTCGACTTGTAAAATTATCAATCATATATATATCGTGGAGTTATTTACTCCCTGATAAAAAGATTGGACTAAAATAACATTAGACTATCCATGAGCAGGACATTGACGCACAAGGTCCTTAAACATTTCACAAGCTTCATAAATAGTTTCCCATGTAGTCATCTTAAAATAGTAATTTGGTTCTCAACTCAACAATTTTCAAATGGAAAAATTTTAATCATAAATGCTTTAGGAAGTTGATTCCAACTTGTGATAGAGCTAGGTGAAAAATAACGATACCAATCAATTGTTTTTTTTAGATAAAAAAAAATAAAAAGAAGTCAACCTATTTTTTTTTTCCAGCAGGGACATTGTGGACCTTGATGGTGTTAACAAAATCATCAAACCCTTCTATGAGTAGCACGGGATTTTTAGTTGCTGCCCCCGAAAAAGCATGAGAAAATGACAAATTTATCAACCCAATTTTGAGTTCAATGTTTGGGGTAGCGATCGATGTGAAACAATTTTGCTAGAAGGTGTAGTGTGAATAGGAATCATCTAAGTTGCCAAAGTAGTACGGTTGTCCGTCTCGTTGGCCCTCATAGTCATTTTAGCATCTACTCGGGCGTTCTCAACATCATCCGCTGCTTGAAGACCAAGTATCTCGCTAGCTTGGGCGTCTTGAACTTGTTGACTCATCTCATCTATTTGTTTTTGCATCTGAGAAAGGGTGGTTGCAACAATACCGCATCCGGAAGGAATAACTAAATCATTAATTTGGATTGGACATGTCTACAAAGTGGAGTTGACCGGATTTGATTAATAATAGAAATCAGTTGATCTAGTATGTCTAGAGGGTAGAATATTTTATGGGTTGATGTTTGTAGGTGTACGATCTTTTCCTGCTCTCATGCCTCTATGCATTTAAAAGAAAAAACACAAGATTAAGTAAAATAGGGTTTCAAAATTAATTTTTCAAACAAAATCAAATTCTACCCCAATAACGGCGCCGATTTAATGAGGGTTTAATTGTGAGGCGTAGCTTTCGCAAATCATTCACATGATCCACTGTTATAAAGGGGGTAAGGATCGAACACAAGTAATATGATTTTTTGATTTGACAGATATATAATGAAACAAATGAACAAATAATCTAAAGTGTATACAAAAACAAATGCAAAATAAAAGAAAGGTGAAAACAGACGGCGGCCGATCTGCCAACATGGTGCCTATCGATCGGCCAAAGACACAAACTTCAAAAACCAATTAAATACGAAAGCAAAAGCGAAAGGGAAAGCAAAATAGTAAGTGGCAGATCGGCCTATAGGTTACATGTCGGTCGGCCTTCACAGTAAAAAACACGCAAAACACTAGCAGAAAGGGAGATTGAAAAGATTGTATTTTTCGGGAACTTGAATAAGAGAATTAGATAATAGGATGATGAAAATAAAGATAAATAATTGGTAAAGCAATTTCAGGATCAAGATAACAACAACATGCATATGAATAGATCTCAATTGATAATTCCATGATTGAATGTAAGTCATGTTATGCGGGGGACAACTTCTTTAGATTGTGACGTGGTTAAGATGTTGTTTGACATACATCGATGGTTGTCACCTCCGTTGATTGTTACATACTCAAGACGGTGCTTATTCGCATCGAAAGAAGTATTAAAGCATGAGTGACCCGGTCCTCATATTTTTCCATCAACACCTCGAAGAACATATAGATAGGAAGATTACAAACTCAGCTCTCGCATTTTTTGCAAGAAACAATTTAAATACTACCATAACTCTTATAGACATACATTCAACATTAATAAAATAAAAATCAATCTCATTGATCAACGCATACAAGCTTTTTAGGCCCTTGAAAATATGAGAAATTAACCAGACATACGTGAATAATACTCAAGATTTGTATTAGTTGAAAGAGGAATCTCCAATCGATCGCCCTCCAAAGAGGTGGTCGGTCAGCCAGCTACAATAATTCAACCAGAAAGAATAAAAAAAAGGTAGAGAAGAAGATGATCAAAACCTAAGGTTAAATGCCTTATTTATAGGGCGAAAATCTAGCCTATCTTCTAAGATCTACTACGATATATCCTAAATTTTCATAACTTATTATTTAAAAAATAAATAACATATGATATGTATATATGCGTGTGTGAGGAATGTAAATTTGGATAAACTCGGACGAGAGCCTTCTAGATCAAAGTAGGATTGCGTCTTAATAGTGTGAAATGAGATAATTTAAAGTAAATACTTTTTACTACGACCTACATAGCTAATAATCATTAACCCTGCTTATTAAACTAAAAATCAAATAGATTAAAAATCAAAGATGAGCAGTAGCGGAGTCAGAAAATTTTTGAAGGGGGTACAAATTTTTTTCCTCGTATGAGACATTTTGCATATTAATTCACATATTATGTTAAAAATTAATTACTAAAATCTATAATTTAAATAAAATATTATACCAAAGTTTTCTTACTATAAATTAGAGTTTTTCGTTGAATATATATATTTTTATTTAAATGATATTTAAATTAGTTTATATATTTCGTATGTTTTTATAAATAAATTGTCAAATAAATTCGATAGTGGTTGATTAATTATTGTATTGATTACATTAGAGTAACTAAAAATTAATTTAAGAAAATATACAATTCAAAATAAGGTTTGTTTTATAAATTAATTTTAAAGTTGTGTTTAATAAATAATAAATAAAATTTATTAATGGTTGATAAAATAGTACCTTAAAAATTATATTGAGTTGATACTTGATTGTATTTATTAAGAGTTAAGCAATAATAAAAATAAAAAGAACATTTTTTACTATTTTGAGAACTCGAACACTACACTCCAGGCACCTCCTTCCCACCATCTACCAATTGAGCTAGTAAAGAAGTACGAAATATATCCTTCTACGTATTAACTATCTCGGGACAAGGGGGCACAGTCCCCTCCCTTACCCCCTTGTCTCCGCCCCTGAAGATGAGCACATAATATTTTGGATCTCACATACTCGGTCCGCCTCCAAATAAAGGTGAATATATTTGGATGTGCATACAGAAATTCCGGAATGTATGAATGATTTGAGATGAATAAAAAGGACATATTTGCAAGGATTAGTCTTAGTTTCTAAGCAAGTGACAACTGAACATCTCATCTGTCACCATGAGAAAGAGAGGAAGGAGACAAGCTTGATTGTAAAATGGGATAGGGAGAATCAATGGCAGCCACTTAGAGCAGAAGATGGACAAAAGCAAGACAAGTAAAAGAAGACAAAGACCAAGTACACCATTAAACCAGTGGCCTCAATGTAAAGGAAACTCCTTCAATTTTTATTTTTATTTTTATTTTTTATTTTTTTATTTTTTATTCAAGACTTAATGAAAAATAAGTCAACAACTAAAAAACGGATTGTCTCTAATAAATTGGTCATGATCTATAAACACATACGAATAGTTCAAATCAATAACGTATAAATTTGGGATCTAAATGTCATATCAATTAAAGAATGGATTTTTTTTCGAGAAAAATATATAGAGATGTACTTCCGACAAAGAAAATCTATCAAACAAAGGGTGGAACTTATACCAATAAACTGTAATCAAAGTTAATATTTCTATTTCATGGTTGTTGGTTGAAACTCATCAAATAAAAACATTATGATAATCAAAGTCAGTTTGAGAGTCGCTTGATTAAATGAGTTCAAGCCCATAGAATCGATGACGTTCTTTGAAACATAATTTATAATCTCTTTCAATTGAATTATATCTCAATGTGTTGTATATGTGTGAATTGTAATTTGTTTTCCTTACAACCAAAATATGTTGTATATTGGCGTTGGAAGTAAGCCCAAATTCATTGGAGCCCATTTGCATTGTTTTAGACTTTTAGTTCAATATTTTTGGCTACGATACCCGGAAAACCTCTAGGCAATGACTTAATAGAGTATGCTGCACAAAAATCTGTAGGCATTAAATTATAATTTATAATCTCTTACAATTGAATTATAATTAAGTTTATGTAAAAAATAATAAAAAAATCCCACGTTCACGGATCCCGTGACCGTGTCAGTATTTTTTTCCCTACCACTACCACGGTCACGGTTTTCGGAACCGTAACGGTTCTGGAAACCGTAAACGTCGTGCTTTTGTGAATTTCTCCGCCATGCCTTTAAAATCGCCCTTAAAAAATCATGTGAATATTTGGTTGCGCATTTACTTGACGTATTTAAAGTATATTAATTTTGGTAAGAAAATAATTCATCGAGATGTTATGGGAATACATGATAGGTCTTCAAATGTTGTTTTTAGGAGAATCGATTTTGCAATTCAGAAAGGATTGGCGACACAACTGGTTGCCTGTCTCCCTTTAACTCGATGTAATTAATTTTAAAGTAATAAAATATTCACAACCGATCTAATAGAGAATATACTTTTAATTTTTTAAATTAATAAAAGCATTACACAAAATATGTTATATGAGTGGATAAATTAAGATGGATAATCTATGGCCACTTATTAAAATAATGTACATTTAGACCACATATCACCTTCTCAACCACATATCACCTTCTTAGTTGTATCACATGATATATATATATATATATAACTTATTAACAAATTTTTCAAAACTAATAAAAAGAACATTTACAGATTTTCCAAATGTCAATAATTCTTTTATAAGAATATTTCTATTAAAATTAATAAATCATTCTTGCAACTTTACATTTAATCAATGATAAAAAAAAAATCGTAAATTTCAATTTTAATAATATAATAAAAGAAGCAACCATATACAGTTTATGTGAAAAGCCTAACTCACTTTTTTTTAATCGTCTTAAATGATGAAAATATCCTTTATTTATTTTTATAATAATTATTTTTAATGTAACTGTCATTGTGATTTGATTTAACTAATTTTAATTTTTCATCTTCAAATTCATTAATTCTATTTTCAAATTGTGTGTTGACTACTGTCTTACTTTTATTATTTTTAATAAAAAATCTATATTACATAATTAAGACATATTTTAAAATATTATTTTCAATTGTAAATTAATTAACTATATGAAAATAGTCAATATAAAAATTTTGAGTTATTTGATTAAAAAATGTCCAATGACAGTTATAGTAAACAATAACAAAAAAAAAAGATATTATACTTTTATACTTTATAATTTGATTTCTATAGTTTCTATAAAATTCAGTTGCTGAATTTATTTTTTGTTATATTAAATTTTATTAATTCTATATAATTTTGATCTGGTGATAAAATTTCACAAAATTCTTCCATTTTTGTTATGGCTAGATTTATTTATGTTTATGATTTTTTAAATTTTGATTAATAAAGTTCGGTATAACTCTAGGTATGATCGTTTAGCACTAGTTGAAGTATTAAGTGATTGAAGGGGTTAAAATTTAAGTTGGTAAAAAGGGAGTTTATTAAAAAAGTTTCATGTGCATCTCTTTCAAATTTAGTTATAGCTTTCTTTTTTTTATTAGTATTTAATTTTTATCAACGGAAAAAACTCAACTTTAACATTCTTATTTATTAATGGTGATTTTAAATGCACGGCGGAAGAATTCACAAATGCACGACGTTTACGGTTTTCGGAATCGTCACGGTTCCGAAAACCGTGACCGTGGTAAAAAATGAGAATTTTTTTCATGGCATGGTCACGGGATCCGTGACAGTGGGATTTTTTTTAAATTTTTTTTACCCCTATATTAGTAAAATTTATGAAGTAAATATGTCACGGTTTCGGGAACCGTAGCCGCCACGGTTCCGGAAACCGTGACCGTGGTTTTTTCCTTCTTCACGGTTACGGTTTTCGAAACCATGACGGTTCCGAAAACCGTAAGCGTCGTGCACTTGTTAATTTTTCGGCCGTGTACTTAGAAGTTTCGTTTATTAATTTAAAAACAAGTGGTATACATTGATTTGAACACTGCCATATATATATACTAGGGTCACCACTCATCCTACACACGCATCATAAATTGTGTACGAAAATAGATAAGGAAATGAAAATTAGTTGAGTAATGTTATTCGGACGGAAAAAAAAATTACTAACGGAACTACGGAAGTGGATTCTGCATCTGCCCCAGCTTGGGGAGGATGCGTTTAACTTACATAACCCAACGAAGTCGTAAGTAATTTAGCCGTTTTTACTGAACGTGAAAATTTTCGATCAAAATAAATCCCTATTCACATCCACAACACGTCATTTAAGAAATCCGCAAAAAATGTCGACATATTCCGAAGAAGATGTAGAATCCGAATGTGAAAGTACAACCATGCCGTTTGATATCGACAAGTATAGTGATCCGGAAGAACTTGTCACACATATTGAGGTAAGTATACAATTATCACTTTAAAGTAATTACTTTTACACATGTTTTAGAGTTGAGATCCAAAATTGTTGAACTTACACTTACTTTATTTTTAATTTATTTAGGATACTTTGGAATATTCACGTGCAATTGGTACCAATTTTTCGTCCAAGTTTGAGCTCCATGAATATTTTCCAAATAGAGAAAACTTATTGGGTTGGGCTCGGTATATGACCAACTCAATGAATTTTGTGTTGGTTATAAAAAAATCATAGTTGGATAGAAAAGGGTTTCGTATCTTACAATTGACATGTGATAGACACGGAGATGTTAGTTTAAAGATGTCGATCCCGATCATGTTCCAAGTTATAGTCGGAAGAAGAATTCGAAGAAGTGTAACTGCAAGTTTGAACTTGAGGGGGCACAACTTGAAGAAGAGAAATGGTCATTGAGAGTTGTATGTGGAGTCCACGATCACGTAATTCCGTCGGTTCTAAGAGGTCATGCATACCCAGAACGATTGACTCCCACACAGGCAAAAAAGGTAGAGCGTGAATTGAGTGCCGGGTTAAAACCGTGTGCGGTTTTGAAATCCGTGCAGTTAGAGGATCTTGACAATGTCACCACAATCCGGAAAATATACAATGCCGGTTTGAAGACTAGAAAGGTACAACCCCAAGGAAGAGGGTCGTTGCAACAGACACTTCATATGTTGAAAGAACGGGGATATTACGTTAATGCGAGGAGAAGTACGGAATCGGATGAGGTGATTGATTTCTTTATATCACATCCCGATTCGAGGCATTTGCTCAACATGTTTCCTTACGTTATTGTGATGGACTCGACGTATAAAACCAACAAGTAAGTTTACAGTCTTGTTTTTACTTTGTTCCATAAACTCAATCATCTTGTCATACATAATTTTAAATTAACCTTTGGTTTGAATTACTTTTTAGATACAATATGTCATTGATGGAGATAGTCGGCATCACAAGCACAAAGAAGACGTTTGCAATTGCTTTTGTATTCATGACACACGAGAGCAGAGATCATTACGAGTGGGCTTTGAGGAGGGTCCGGTATTTGTGCTACGGAAAAATCCCGGAGGTGATTGCCACCAATCGTGAGCTAGGTCTTATAAGCGCCTTGATGGTAGTATTCCCGAGGTGAAGCATATCTTGTGCACGTTCCACATAAAGTCCAACATTGTAAGTAGAGTGATTGTCATATTGCGGTGTAAGGAAGCAAGAGCCGAATTCATGTCCCAATGTCATGCCTTGTTCGAATCGAGATCAAATGAAAGCTTCCAACGGCGTTTGTTGGAAATGAGGAACCATTGGCATGCATATCCAAGGTTAATGAATTACCTCGAGACTACTTGGTTGACCCCCTACAAGGAAGCAGTTGTTCGAGCTTGGTGTGATATGAGTCATCATTTCGGCACAAGGACAACAAATGCGTAAGAATGTTTAATAATGTTCTTTTCCTTCTCATATTTTAAAAGTTTATTTGATTTGTAATTAAATTTTCAACTCTAAAACATGTGTAAAAGTAATTACTTTAAAGTGATAATTGTACACTTACCTCAATATGTGTGACAAGTTCTTCCGGATCACTATACTTGTCGATATCAAACGGCATGGTTGTACTTTCACATTCGGATTCTACATCTTATTCGGAATATGTCGACATTTTTTGCGGATTTCTTAAACGACGTGTTGTGGATGTGAATAGGGATTTGTTCTGATCGAAAATTTTCACGTTCGGTAAAAACAACTAAACTACTTACGACTTCGTTGGGTTATGTAGGTTAAACGCATCCGCCCGAAGCTGGGGCGGAAGCGGATTCTGCATCCGCCCCAAGCTGGAGCGGATGTGGAATCTGCTTCCGTCCTAACTTAGGGCGGATGCAAAATCCGCTTCCATAGTTCTGTTAGTAACTTTCGTCCACGCGAATAGTAACTTTGAAATCAAAAATAGAAACGAACCTAGAATTATGTACAAGAAAAATGTGTAGTAATTGATGATTCACCATCCTCCTACAACCCTTACAACCCCTTAAACACCTTTGTTGAATCAACAATATCAAACATACAACAAGAGTTTATATACCCACAACATGCGGTTGGAATAATACGATCATGAGAAAACACTACATAGGTTTTTGCTTTGAGAGATAAGAGAGTTTGCGATTTTACATAAAATTTCTTATTACAAGAAGGCATTAAAAGTATGAATACATGAAATGTGAATATTACAAATACAAGAGAAAAAATAGGAACATGAAAAAGCTCTATATCGAGTTATTAATCCAAACTCGTTCATGGTGTATAAGATAACAAAAGCCAATAATTCCCTTGCAGAAGTCTTTGCCCCATGTTTTGACACTCATTTGGTCTAAATGTATGTCATATCATTATTTGAGTGTCAAATGTAACATCATATATAACCTTTAGAATCATGCATTTCGTTCATCATTTGCTCTCTTATACATCACTACTTTTCATATTTGGGTACCTACCTTGTCCTTTTTGTGCTTAAGCTAGTCATTTCTGACATCAATTGTGTCAGAAGTACGTCCTCCTTGAAGTCAGAGCCGAAGAGAAGATCATTGAAGACTGAGAAACTACAACACGAAGACCCCCGAAGACAAGATCCAAGATCAATGCTGCATCGCATCCAACGGCTTGTGAGACGGCATCCTAAGCCGTCTCAAGCCGTTTAGATCATTGAATCTGCCTATAGTTGGAACTCATCAGTCTAACCTAGTCTAGGCCCAAACGGGATGTAATAGGAGATGTCAAACGACATACATTCCATCTTCCAAGCCATCTCTTGTCGTTTGGACCACGCAAAAGATTGAAAATCATATCTTTTGATCTTCTCTTTGGAAAGATATATTTTTTAAACCCAGAATCCTTCCTTCTAACGCTATATGAGCATGTATCAATGTTAGGGTTTAGTATGCTCTCTCAACCTCCGATCTTGCCCTGAATCCTATAGTAGTCAATAGTGTTAAGAATAGATAGTTTGCCTCGTTGTGTTGGAACCACACAATTGTGAGTTTACGTCCATTTTGATTTTATATACAAATTGTGCTTTATATTTAATAATGTTTGGCTAAATTTCCTCCTAATCTAAGGATTTGATGATCCCTATAATGGTTTGATTTATTATTGCATGTATGATTTCTGAATTGAGATTGTGATATTGCTTCTTTTCAAAGTATTTCGTTTTTTTTAACCTTCAAAAGAAGCGACGTTTAAAAAGGATTTAGATAAATTTTCTTGTGCCAAACGCGAGGTTGTTTTATTGGATTTATTGAAAAACACTTTGTTTAAGGGGTTGGATCCTACCTTTTACTTCGAGGATATTTAATTTCCGAACAAAGTTCCGGTCTTTGTACCTTTTCTAGTTCATGTGAAAAAAATGAGGTTTTTCTTGGTCTATTATGGATTTTCTAGGTTCTTAATGTGTTTTCCTATATACTTGACACAACCATTGGTGTTAGAGCACAATCAAGTTGAAAAATACGGTCTTTGTTTGTCAATGGAAAATGCTATTATACATAGTTACATGCAATGTTTATGATGGTCCTAAAACCTACCCGCAAGGATGACGAGGCAATTATAGTAACTCGAGTGTCGAATTCACAGGGACTACGTCTAATTTGAAAAATAATGATACTTAATTATTCTAAATGAAAGGGAGAATAGAAGAAGAAGAAGAAGAGAAGATGAACAATTTGTCTTTTGTTAAAAAGTGAGAAACAAAGTAAAAACAATGATTGACTATAAGAGAATATATGTGGGGAAGGTGATCTAAGGAAATAAAAATTCCTGCTATAATGAATAAAAATTATATTGCATATATGTGACTCATAAACATTGTTGTGTGAATATTGCAGGTAACTATCTAAAATAGTCTTTGACATAGACAAACAAAGAATGTGTCTTCCAACTTGATTGTGCTCTCAATCTAGAAGTTGTGTCATGTAAATAGGAAAACCCTTTAGGAAATTAGAAATTCTAAAAAGACCAAGACAAGCCTCACCGGTTAGTGCAAGTTAGAAAAGGTTCAAAGACTGTAGCTTAATTTCTACGTATGTTAGATATTCGAATTAAAAGGTAGGATCCAATCTATTAAACGAAGTACTTTTCAATAAATCCAATAAATAACCTTTCCATTTAGCATAGGTTTTTTTTATTTGAACCAATTATAAACATCACTTCTTTTGAGGTAAATAAAAGGTGAAGTCGAAGAGCTTTGAAAAGAAGCAATATCACAATCTCAATTCCCAAACATATATGCAATAATAAATCAAACCTTTATAAGGATCGTCAATCATTAGATCGGAATGAATCTTAGCCAAACATGATTAGTTATAAAGCAAAGTCATTATATAACATTAGAAAGGACATAAAATCACAATTATTAGGTTCCAGCCCAAAGAGACAAATCTTCTATTCTAAAGCGACTTGACGGCTAAGGTAATCAGGGCAATGTGTGGGATCGAGGATGAGATGATCAACCTCTAACCGTAGGACCTTCATATGCTTATACATGGAGGAGAAAATCGGTGACTAGGGTTACAAAAAATATTTATTTTCCAGAGATAAGATCGAAAGATATGATTTCCTTCCACCGTGTAGTCGCGACGGCATAACGACGGCTTGAAAAGGCATAAGAGACGGAATGAATGCTAATCATGGAAGTTTTAACCGAATATGTATCAACCTCACCCACAAGGATAATGGGATCAAATGTAGTATATTTGGGCATCGAATTCACATGGACCACGTCTGTATTGGTCGAAGCGATAAACAAATATACTAAGCTTAGAGGTGTTAAAAGGGCCAACGGGTCGGGGTCGGGTCGAGTCCTAACAAGCTCGGGTTGAAACGGGTCGGGTCAAAAAGGCTTGGTTATTGATCGGGTTGTTTCGGATCGGGTCGGGTCGGTTTGGGTCGGACATCGTTTTTTCGGGTTGAAACGGGTTATCAAGTAGTCTCGGTTCTCGGGTCATAACGGGACGGGTCGGAATGGGGTTAATATTGGTAATCGCCTTATTGGATAGCCTCGGTTCTTGAAACCGGATCGGGTTGCCTAACATCTTGATTCTGGTCAAATTTATGTTCGGGTTTATGTAATTTACTCTAAAATTTATACAAAGATATATATTTGATCTGAATGATTTTAGGCTGATTTGTTTGATTGAAAATGATTTTAACCGGATTTGGATATCTGACTAATATGTTTGATCCAAATATCTAATATGACCGATCCATATATGTTTTTTTTTCCTATTTTGTTTGTTATAAAACTTATAATAAATTTATCATCTTTTGCCGAATTGGATAATAATCCGTAGATATTCGTTTGATCCGTTTGATCAGTATTCTAAAATATAGTATCTAAAACGGACTTTAGTCGGATCGGTCTGATCCGTTTGATCAATTATAGACTTATGGTATGACTTATGTCATTATATACTTATAGTATGGTTATGTAATTCGTTTGAGCGATATGTTTGATCAGAATGATTTTAGCCCGATCCGTTTGCTTGAAAATGACTTTAACCGGATCTAGATATCCGAGTCATCCGTTATGTTTGATCATAATAATTTTATGTTAATTAGTGATGTGTTATTTAGGTTGAATTTGTATAATCGATGTATAGATTAAAATAGTCGGTTATGATTAACTTATTTTTTAAATTACCCAATTTCTAGGTTAAATTTTATCTATTTATATATTGTCTTAATAAATCAAGTAAAAAAAAATCATCAATTTAACTCAAAATTATCAATGTAACCTAAAAAAACCTATTTGTATGCGTTAAAAGTTACGGGGTTATCGAGTCATTTAAGGTGGGGTTACTTTGGGCTATCAGGTCATTCGGGTCGGGTTACTTCAGGCTACCGGGTCAATCGGGTCGGGTTACTTCGGGCTATTGGGTTGTTCGGGTCGGGTTAATCGGGCAATCGGGTGATTCACGTCGGGTTACTTCGGGTCATAAATTATTTCGGGTTAAATCGGTTTCAAGCGAGTCGGTTCCGGAGATTCTCTTTTTCAAAATTTTCGGGGCCAGTTCAGGTTCATTGGATCGGGTCAACTTTTGACACCTTTAACTACGCTAAAGGGAGAAAAGAATGGATAAATCAAGTTTTTAGGAAACAATTTGTGAACATAGAGTAATTGGTATTATGATGTGAAATAATATCTTTGGGATGAGAAATCTTATGAAGCGAGTATCCCACTATAATGAATCAACAAGCAACCACATATGTGAATAACATGCATGAACTTCAATAAGTAATTGTATACGTAATCATCTTAAAATAACCTTTGACATAAACAAACAAAGACCGTAGTAACCAACTTAATTGCGCCCTCAATCCGGAGGTTGTTTCAAGTAAATAGGAAAACTTTTTAAGAATTTAGAAATTCAAAAAAGACCAAGAAAAACCTTGCAGGTTAACGCAAGATGTAAAAGGTACAAATATCATAACTTTCGACGATATTTAGACATCCTTGATGCAATGGTAGATAGATACTCTCAAAACCAAGTTATTTTCAATAAATCCAATAAAATAACCTTGTAGGTTTACGCAGATTGTTTTATATAAATTCTTTAAAAAAGTCATTTCTTTTGAAGGTAAATAAAAAGATAATGACAAAGCAGTTTGAAAAGAAATATATACCTGTTGACATTCATTTAGTATGCATAAACAGTCACCATCGATCCATCATAGGGTTCAACAAACCCCTTAGATCGAAAGACACTTAGCCAAAGATAGAATGGTGAGATAAATCTAATGAAAAGAAAAGTCTTTGCGTAAATTAAAACTCAAAGCCAGAAAATAGTAATGCGGAAAAATCAAGTCTAACTATGACGACTATGGTTTTGAGGGCGGAGTCTTACTCTTTACCCTAGATGTTTGAAAACGGGAAATATGTTGATTGCATGTTTTTATGCAATCTTTTATAGTGTTGTTTTCATGTGTTTTATGTAGATTTGCATGGGTTAGACATTTACATATTTGTTAGAGCTTATTTGCATCATAGGTTCATCAGTTTTAAAAGCTACAAAGACCGGTGAAATCTACCATCAAATATTTCCAATAAAACAAAACTGCTTCGTTCTTCACTTTGTTTTAACCAAGTGAATTAAGAACGTCACTCCGGATTAGCGAAGATAATAAAAAGGTAGAATTAAGCCCTATGAATAGAAAGATTGTTAATGATCTTAATTCACAAGTGTGTGTGTGTGTGTGTGTGTGTGTGTGTGTGTGTGTGTGTGTGTGTGTGTGTGTGCAAAAACTAAATTAAAGCATTACAAGGTTCACAAAGTTTGGTTTTAGAGAAAAACCTTACAGAGCAACTCTAACGATGACAACCTATTTTTTAAGGGAGAGAAGATAAGAAAAGTCGGAAGCGATGAACGATCAATGAGATCGAGATGATGCGAGATATCTAACTCTAACCTCAACGCATGCTTATATAGGGGAGGTATGGCGTCTAGGTTTTACAAAGATCGACAAATTCTTCCTAAAATACAATCTTGGAGAATAAGTTTTCGCCACGTCCAGAAGATAAGGCGTTATTTTAAGCCCTATGCTCCCTTACGCCCCCTTACGGGCATAGCCCGTCGTAACGGTGCATCACACTAAGAGTAACCTTCACAGTTTGACTGGGATGGCATATCTAGACTTCTGATTGAATTGCCCATTCGTTACGCCCCCTTGTGACCATGACATAGGCGTTGTAACACCCCAAATCCGTAGGACTTGAGGTGCTACTGAGCTAGGATCTCACAATGGATCCTGACTCTAGCTTGACATCAAGTTCACTGAATCTTACAACAAGGCACCAATAGATTAAAACAACACATAAAACTGATATATATATATATATATATATATATATATATATATATATATATATATATACATATCAAAAAGATAATACAGAGTAACCGCTGAGTACAAAATCAAAGTACATATCCGTACAACATAAAACCCCATAATCCCACGATATCGACCCTGTGTACGGAGCCCTCAACGGATCCCCCCTCTGGATCACTCTACAGCTCTCCTAACCTGCAAAGGATCTACAACACGGTATAAAACCGTCAGCTAACCATACACATATATAAGAAGATACTAGAGCACAAACACACATTAGGAATTATAGCACATCAACATGCTTTCACACATTTACCCGGTTTATTATCTTTAATAAGTCCAAACACTCAATCGTATAAATAGATGTATATGAATATACGTGACACGAGGAATGTATATAACCCCCGGCTCTGCGTGCAATAGCTAGCTGGAGTGGTATGAGCGCACTTTCCCGTATACCATATGGAGTGGTAGGTGCCCTTCCCGCATACCAGGTCTAACTAGCTTACAAAGAACTTCCCAGACTCCACTACGGGATGAAAGGTAAGTTGTCACAGCCACTACAATGGGCGGTCAATATAACATAGGTCGGTAATGAACCATATCGCATGTTACAAAGCATATAACAAACACCACTCAGGCATACATCCAATATAAGGATAATAGCTAAGTATGTCCTATGGACTTACCTCAACCTCTGAAGTAGTCTCACTACGATCAACTCTCAATCAGGTACACTCCAAACTGGAGGACAGTATGGCCTAGTAACAAGGCATAAGAATATATCACTCTCATATCCATCAAAGGGTCACACCTAGACCCAAGCATAAGGATCATATCCTAACTCATAAACCTCAAAGCCATAACCGGCATAAACGATAACATACTCATCATCGTTCTAACCTCATACATAAGCCTAGCATGCTACTAACCCGCTCATACTAGGAAAGGAAAGGATCTACCTAACTTTAGGTAGACCCGGAACAAGACGCACCTGCGTGACACAAGAGACGCAGGGGCGGAACAAGCAATCCGCAGGCGAGGCGGAACTCAGCCGCGGGCGCGGTGACAAAGGCCGCAGGCAATGCAGGCACGACGCAGGCACGGCGCGGGCGCTTGGCACGGATCCCGCAGGGGCGGCGGCTTCCAGGCGGGGGGCGGCGACGGTGCATAACGTAATCCCGCGACTCTTCTTCAACTCTTTACGTGATCAAATCACGTCTTGACTCAACCAAAATCATTCACATGCATATACATTCATATACTAACATTAATCTATGATCAAACATCTAATCCTAAGCTAAGGGGAAAGAATCAAAGGAAGAAAGAAGAGAAGAGGAAGAAGGAAACTTACCACAGCTGTGGCCTAACCAAAAACTGATCACCACTAACACCTCAGTTGGCTTCCAAGCTCAGCAATGCACAACAACTCATCAACAACCACCAACAGCCACACAAAACTCTTTCAATTCTAAGGAATCCCAAATCAAGCTCAAGAGGAATGAAGGAGAAGCAAGGAGGACGTGAAAGGCTGGATTGGGAATGAGAAGTGAAGTGAAACCCTTGCTCAACAAGGTAAGAAGTAAGGGAAAAGAGTAAAGCACGAGTCAACCGGTCAACAAAACCGGCTGCAGCCGCAGGAACCCGCAAGGGCGGTTCCCTGGGCCGCGGGAGCGGGAACCCGCTGGGGCGGCACCCATGCCCGCGGGGGCGGCTACGTCAATCTCGGTCAAAGCCAATCTCGGCTAAAGTCCAATCTCGGTCCGAAAGACTAAGGCTCTTACAGGCGTAAGGTTCCAATTTCTTTGTTTTTTGTTGAATCTCCAAGTGTAGTGATAACATGGTTTATTGCCCTAGTTTAGGCATGCATCTAGCTAGATTTTCCCTTTCCGCACTCGTGAATAAGCCTTAGTTTGTGTCATATATGCTTATTTTTTTCCACTTTGCAAGAATAGATGTCTACACACTCTTTGGTGGTTTTGTAGGTGAATTGACACATTTCGGAGCTAAAACGATGCATATGAGGATCAAGTCTTGGAGTGGATGTTTTGGAGTGACCACATGTGTGAAGAAAAGGCAAGAAATCGAGCTAAACAGCATGCAAAGGGACATTGGAGAAATCTCGGGAAAGATGTAGCTAAATCCATGCTATGCTTCCCTAAATGAAATTGCATATTACACTTTCTAGGCTCCTCTTCCTTCTTATCTACCCTTGTTTGGTGGTTTATAATTGGTTTAGATAAAATAACCGAAGAGACAAAAGCGAAGGTTGTGTTATTGGATTTATTGGAAAGAATTTGGTTTTGAGAGTAGCGCTTTACCATTGTCGTGAGGATTTCTAACTATCGTAGAAATTTCTAGTCTTTGTACATTTTCTAACTGAAGATCCACACGCAAAGGTTTCTCTTGGTTTTTTCCGGATTCGTACGTTCTTAAAGGCTTTCCTATACTTGTCGAAGCGCCGGATTGAGGGTTACGCTTGTGGGAAAGCATGCATGGTCTTTTTTTTGTCTATGCTAAAAGCATGGTCTTTCTCCCTTTAGCTTAGTGTATTTGTTTATTTGCTTCAACCAATACAAATGTGGTCATCCTGAATTTGATACCCGAATATACTATATTCGATACCATATACTTGTGGTGGAGGTTGTTATTAACTTCTTGGTTAAAACTTTCACAATCAAAAAGCTCGTTTGATATGAAGGACTTTGGTCCTACACAAAGAATACTTGATTTAAAGATTGTGAGAAATAGAAGTTAGAGGAAAATAAGGTTGACATATCACGACTATATTCTGAAAGTGTTGGACAGGTTTAACATAAACATTGTTAAGCCAACATCTATAACACTTGGTGTTCATCTTGATCTCACCAAGAAAACTAACATGACT
Organism: Fagopyrum tataricum; assembly: GCA_002319775.1. NCBI lineage: Eukaryota > Viridiplantae > Streptophyta > Magnoliopsida > Caryophyllales > Polygonaceae > Fagopyrum > Fagopyrum tataricum. The sequence goes on from CM008279.1 coordinate 58,995,954, forward strand.
CCAACTAAGGTTAAAAGTATGAGGTTGATACGTCATGCATGTTATGAAATTCTTGCTAAGATACTTAGTTGTTAATAAGCAACAAAAGAAGTAGTATGGTTGAAGGGAATTTGTAAAGAAATTTAGAATAAGACCTATACTGCTACTCTCTACATTGATCAAATCGCTCTATTCTTATGTAAAGATATTGTCTATTGTGAGAGGACAAAACATATAGATGTTCGATACCACTATATTAGGCACAAGAATGACAACAAAGAGTTGGTTGTGCAGAAGATAAAAAGGGAAGTTAATCCAATTGATATTGGTACTAAAATTGTTACTAACGATGCGTTTGTCTTTTGTAGGGATTTCCTTTATCTCTCTTAAGTTACGTAGAAGATAAAGAAGACTAGATCAATGATACTCGTTATTCCACTATAAATTTTGTTTGTTTTTCAAAACTGTTGTTGAGGTCTGTGAGAGCCCTTTTCTTTCGGACCAAGATCGGACATAGCCGAGATTGGCTTTGGCCGAGATTGGCCTTGCCGCACCCGCGGGCACGTATGCCGCCCCTGCGGGTTCCCGCCCCTGCGGCCCTGTGATCCGCCCCTGCAGGTTACGGCGGCTGCAGCCGGTTTTGTTGACTTCCTTGACCCGTGCTTTACCTTCTTAGCTTACCTTCTCTTACCTTGCTCAACAAGGGTTTCACTTCTTCACTTCACTTCTCCAGCTACCTACGTCCACCTTGCTTATCCTTCTTCCCTTGTGAGTTTGTTCTTGTTTTCCTTGGAGTTGGCTTTGGAAGTGTACTTGTGGTTGTGTGTTGATGCTAGTGTGTGTTTTGCTGTGCTTGGAAGCCAACCTTGGTGTTTGATGATCCTCCCTGCAGCCTATAACCTTCTGCAGTGGTGAGTGCTTGTTCTTCTCCTTCTCTTTTTCTTTGATTCCATCCCTTGAGCTTAGGTTTAGATGTATGTTGATCATAGGATGATGTTTGAATGTGTAGTTATGTGTATGTGTATGAATCTGGAAGAGTATAAACGTGATTTGATCAAGTGAAGAGCCGAAGAGAAGCCGCGAAGTTGCCTTCTGCACTGTCGCCGCCCCCGCGGCCAAGAGCCACCGCCCCCCGCGGCTACCGTGCCGCAGCGCCTGCGTCGTACCAACGGCGTGCCTGCGCTTGCATGCGTTCTGTGTCACCGCCCCTGCGGCTTCCACCTTCCGCGCCTGCGGGTGACCTCTTTCGCCCCTGCGGTCTTAGTTAACGCAGGTGCGTGTTGTCCCGGAACTACTTATAGTCAAGTAGTTTCCTTTCCTTTCTAGTATGAGGGAACTAGTATCATGCTAGGATTCGGGTGATGATGAGTATGGTATAGTTATGCCGGTTATGGCTTTGAGGTTTACTAGTTGGAATTGATCCCTTATGGATCCCTTGGGTCTAGGTGTGACCCTTTGTGTATGATAGGATTGTGATATATATATGTGTGCCTTGTATAGGTTGTGTTGTCCTCCAGTTGGAGTGGACGTTTCTGGGATTTGCTCATAGCGAGATACTTTTGAGATTGAGGTAAGTCCATAGGACTTACTTAGCTGCCATCCTTATATTGGATGTGTGCATGAGTGGTGTTTGTTATATGCTTTATAGCATGCTTCATGTTGGTCACCGACCTATGTTATATTGACCGCCCATTGTAGTGGCTGTGACAACTTACCCTTTCATCCCGTAGTGGAGTCTGGGAAGTTCTTTGTACGCTAGCTAGACTTGGTACACGAGAAAGGTACTGATACCACTCCTTATGGTATACGGGAAGGTGCGCTGATACCACTCCAGCTAGCTATTGCACGTAGAGGCGAGGATTATATTCCTCGTGTCACCTATTTTCATATACTGATTTATATACTCTTGAGTGATTAACGATATAAAGATAATAAACCGGGTAAATGTGTGATATCATGTTGATGTGTTATTGTTTATATGATGTGTGGTTGTGCTCTTGCCTATCTTATATTTTTGAATGGTTAGCTAACGGTTTTATACCGTGTTGTAGATCCTTTGCAGGTTAGGAGAACTACAGAGTGATCCGGAGGGGTGATTTGCTGAGGGTTCCGTACACAGGGCGTACTCGTGGGTTTTGGGTTATTTATATTGTACGGAGTTGTGTTTGACTTTTGTACTCAGCAGTATTGTGTATTACTTTTGATCAGTATATATATATACATCAGTTTTATGTTTTGTTTTAATCTATCAGTGCCTTGTTGTAAGATTCAGTGAAGTTGTTGTCAGGCTAGGGCCAGGATCCATTGTGAGATCCTAGCCAAGTAGCACTCCGAGTCCTACGGATTTGGGGTGTTACAAAGTTGGTATCAGAGCCTAGGTTGACAACAATGGCACTAGTAATCTGCAAAAAAGTTCGAATAGATAAATAAACAGAACCCGAAAGGGGTCTGACTTTTCAAAAGGTTTTGGTTTTGAAATGAGTACAAATGTTTTAGGATATCGTGTACGTGAACCATCGCCCCTCTGAAGATCTCGACAGTATAGATATATATAGATATTCTGTTGTGATTGATCTGTGATATATCTATACATATGACATATATATAGCCTTCTAAGATAGGTTTACGTCCTCTGCAGATGGTTCAGACTAGAGCCTTACCTGCAGCTGGGCGAGGTAGAGGTAGACCCCCTCTAGGTAGAGGACGAGGTAGAGTTCCTGCTATTGACCCACGCGTAGCAGAGTAGATACATGAAGAGGCTGCTGAGAGCGCCGTTCCTGAGACTGGGAACGGGGCAACTGAGAGACAGGGGCCACAGAGAGCCCAGTCTGGTGAGTCTGATCGCGTCTCTATGGGCAGGTCAGAGTTTCATGCTTATATTAGACGAGTAGAGGAGGCTGTCAGAGCCGGTAGGCATGCCCCAAATTTACAGGCACAGGAGGGACCATCTGAGAGGTCCCACACCGTTACTCAGGTACCAGCTGTAAAGGTACCTGCTGCTGAGATTGCTAGAGCACCGGAGGAGCATAGAGGGCCTAGACCAGATACCTGGTTGAAGGCATTTCATCAGATGGGTGTACCTCCCTTCACTGGGAAAGTGGGGCTAAAGGTGGAGCTTTGAATAGGACATGTAGACTCAGCTCTGGAGTCTATTAGATGTCCAACTGACAGGCAGATTGAGATGGTACAGACCTTGTTCAGAGATCTGGCACAACACTGGTGGAGGTCTGTACGAGTCCAGGTTACTAGCTATGAGCATATGAGGACTCTGATCCGAGAGCGTTTCTGCCCTGCCTCTCTTAGGAGGGAGAAACTGCGAGATTTTGTGGAGGCTGGGTTCGAGGATGTACCAGTCTCTGAGGCTATCAGGAGGTTTCAGGAGGAGCTGGCCTTACTGGGACCAGCTGCACTTGCTGCAGACCAGCACGTTTATCTATTTTCCCGACGACTGAGGGATACTACCCGGACCTACATGGCGGGATTTCACTGTGAGACCCTCACAGATTATCAGGACAGAGCTTCCGATTATGAGAGGGAGTGAGCTGGACATAGGAGAGCTTCTCAGACCGGAGGGTCTGAGAAGAGGCAACGTACAGGGCAAACCAGTGGTGCTGGTGGTTCTGCTAGTGGTTGACGTGGTTAGAGACGCCAGAGTCAGCCTTCATCTGCGCCTGTTGCAGAGAAGGGACGTCAGTGCTTTAACTGTGGAGATCCGGGGCATATGAGGCCAGAGTGTACGAGGCCGTTGGTGACTTGCTACACCTGTGGTAGGCAAGGTCACCGAGCTGTTTATTGTCGTCAGGGCGGAGCGTCATCTCAGCAGAGTTCTTCTCCTGCTAGTGCAGCGGGAGGTGGGCAGAGGCCACCTCAACAGCAGCAGACTTAAGGACAGCAGAGAGTCCCAAATCGCCCTACGACTCAAGGATCTGCTCCTGGGCCGAGTAGGGGCAGAGGCCGTGGTGGGGGCACCACTGATACCAGAGGCCCACAGGGTCGTGTTTTTGAGCTGAGGAGTGCAGAGGAGCCAACTGCACCTACTGCTACAGGTACCATTCTGATTCATGGTTTACCTGTTAGAGTTTTATTTGATACTGGTGCTACGCACTCTTTTATTTCTGATGCCTGTGTAGAGCGTCTTGGGTTAGATATAGTTGAGGGGATGCCCTTTATTATAGGGTTACCCGATGGTGGTAGGGTCAGAGGTACCCGTGAGATTCACGGTTGTCCCATTTCTGTAGGGACCCGTGTGTTACTAGTTGACTTCTTTGTAATGTCATTAGAGCATGAAGAAGTCATTCTAGGTATGGACTGGATGGATAGACACTCTCAA